>VWYP01027635.1:0-74034 GCA_013400435.1 Pycnonotus jocosus | reverse complement strand
CAACTTCAGAGTGGAAGCTTTCATTTTTTTGTTTAAAATTTTATATATTATATTTTATATTCTATATTGTATATATTACTATATATTGTACTTTCAATATTTTTACGCTTTTATAATTTTTGTTTTGATACTATGACCTATATTCTATATCTCATTTAATTACAATCCTTCATTTAATTTAATTAAATTATCTTTGGGTTTTGGGGTGGGGTTTTTTCGTTTGTTTGTTTTCCAGCTGCAGTGATTCAAAGAATTTCCTCTGAAAATGCAGATTTCTTTCAGTCATAACACGGGCAAATAATGAAGTTTCCTCTGTTCCACTTTTGGAAAGCAGGAATATAGAGATGCTTGCTTTCCCAAAATATTATAATGTTTTATTTCTTTCAAATGAGCTTTGAAAGAGCTCACAACAGTCATTTTCCAACAGCATCAGTTGCTAAGACTTTGAGGTCAGAGATATAGAACTGATACCGAAATAAATCCAGAGCATTGACCTGGAGCTTAGGGACACCTCCCTACCAGCACTGGCTTTAGTAGTACAAAATTAAGCCAGAACAAACGAGTAAACTTCATAAATCTGGGGAATGTTGCCTTCCCAAAAAAAAGGAAACCTTGAGAAGAGATTGGAAGCCGAATATAGAGGAATCCTTTTGAAGTTTTTGTTTTCTTATCCTAAAATAACGAGTCAGAGGTGCAGTTTTACTTCATCAGGCCACATTTGAATTATCAGATAGGGACCAGCAGCACAGTTCCAGAGCTGCAAGGAAGAACTGATCCAGACTTGGGGAAGAAGATGCTGGCAGGATGTGCCAAGCTGCAGAAATATTCGAGGCAGGATGAAAATGTTAAATGGCAAAACAAGTTGAAACTACTCTTGACAGATTTACCAGCAGGAGAGGACGCTGGGAAGCAGGAGGTCACAACAAAGTGAGGGGTTTGGAAGAGGTGCTGCAGAATAAACAGCAAGAAAATGTCAAAGAAAAGCAGCTGCTTGAGGAATGGGGACAGGAACGGAGCCAGACAACAGGCAGCATTTAGAAATGAATGCTGCTTTGCAGGAGTTTTCAGCCCTGAGTAGCAGGGACAAGAAGAACATCTCACGAGTCAGTGCCCAGGAGAGCAGGGAGTGACAGGGTTTGCAGGGACAGGCAGCACCTTTCAACAGGTCAGCACAGACAGCCACAAAAACAGACAACTTCTCCCACTCCCAGACCTTCTTCCAGGGGACAGAGCTGGCAGTGACATGGAGGAGTTCTGCACGGGGCTTGGCTGAATAATGCTGAAGCAAAGAAATTATTTTTTCATTAAAAAATAATGAAATGCTTATGAATTATAGACGAAACATAGATCACTTAGGAAAAAAAAAGTGAATGGGAAATGTAAATACATAGAGGAAAGACAAATATAATTGAGAATGCATAGCATGAAACCAATTCTGAGTAAAGAATTACGTGATCTGAAGTTTTTCTTTAGCTGGAACTGATCAAGTCTGTTATAGTTACAGGAATAAAAAGGCAATATTTGGTTTAAAAACATGTTTAGCCTAGGTTTGATTCAGAGAGTGTACAGACTGAGGAAACCTAGAAAATGTAATAATGCAAATATAAGAAACAATTATCCAATCTCAGAAATAACAGGGAATAAATTTGCAGGGACTGCAGCAAAGGATGAGGCATTGCAGGAAACCTTCAAGGCTATCAGTGTAAGATGGGATGGGAATTACAAAATATATCCACTGCATCTTTCTCATTTAAATGAGAACTTTCTGTAGCTGATGATGTAGTGCTTAGAGGTACAGAGTGAAAATTATGATAACCTGACGTGATTCATGATTGCAGAGAAGTGTGGAAGAAAAAAATGCTACGTTCAGCTCTGGATTGCTGGGGTTAGTGATTGATGGCTCATCCCTACAAACATGAAGGAGTTGATGCCTTGGGAAGGCTGACCTGGAGCAGAGACTGGCTAGAGAATAAAGTAGATGTTTATTGAAAGGCCTTTAGGGTACATCTTGGGCAGGACAAGAGCCTGACCAGGGCTACACCCAAGGCGGACCAAGAGTGGTCACAAAATGGTCCCCAGTCGTGAGGCCTCACACTTTTATAAGTTTTGGTCCATTGGGGTTAATTGTCCAATTACAGCTTCAGATTATGAGGTCCCATCCTTCTTGTTTTCTCTCTTCAGTCCACCATTGTTTGTGCTTTTGGGTCTGAAAGTTGTCCTCGGTCTTCAGCAGGAAAAGGATTTGTTTTGTCTCCCTACCCTGTGCAGAGCTGACTGACGCTGAATGTGAGGCTCAGAACTGCACCCGTGGGCAGCACAGAATCTGAAAAACATGAAAGATCAAACTTAAGGCATCAGAGTCCAGAGGCAACAGGGCAGGGGGAGGAAAGCCAGTGCTTCAGTCAGAGAAAGGATGCCCAGCCCTGGCTCCTCCTGGGGCTGTCCCCAGAGGAAATCACCCCCATGGACTGGACAGGACACCCATCAAGGGCCAGCAGCTTCTGGATCACCTTACAGACTGACAAGGTCATGGAACTCATGACCTGAGTCAAGGGAAGGGACACTTGGGCTCATGCAGGGCTTATTCTGGGGTGGAAAACAGCATTTAAATAATTAATTACTATTTCCAATAAGATGAGATTGTATTATGGAGGAGTTTAACATGAAATCAAGTCACAGGCAGAATTAGAGATGTATTTAACCAGACAGGTATTACAGAACCCTCAGTAATAAGGATGGTCTGCAGCTTCATAGAACTTGAAAGCATGAGAGAATTATGCATTCCAAAGTGAAATGAGCCACCCAAATATACTTATTAAATTGTCTGGCAAAAAATAAAGTTATATTTAGAGTGCTTTTAATTAAATTTTTGATATCTCAAGGAGACTCATAATTTGTCCTTACAAACTTAGCCTTTAAAAACTGCATGAAATGTTATTTTGTTAAGAAAAAAGGGAAAAAAGTAGAAAAAAGCATAGTTCTTCCTGGTTTCCCTCATCCTTCAGCAGAAGCCTCAGCAGATCTTTTAAATACACTCAAAACCACTGGTAAAAGAATACATTTAACCTCTACTATTGCCAGCTTTGATGCCTTTGGGATGCATCTAGCATGCAGGGTGGTGTTGCCAGGTTTTGGGAGGGCAAATTCTCCTTGCTCTCACAAAATACTTGAGCCATCAGCCCTCCCTCTCCCACCCTGAAGGAAAATGCCAGGACATGAGCCCTGAGCCAGGTCCAGGTTGTGTAGGAAGAACCTGCAGAGAAAAAAAAAAAATAGATTGTGAAGAGCCACAAAATACCTACAAGCAATGATGGAGAGAGGCAGAATTGATGCTCAGGAGCCTGGCCAGCACAATTCCTGACAGACTTAATGATAACTGCTTGGTCTGTGTCATAATAAACTGGAACCCTGAATTTTAATTTGCCCAGAGAGGCTGTGGCTGCCTCACACCTGGAAATGTCAAAGGCCAGGTTGGATGGGGTTTGGAGAAACCTGGGATAGGTGGAAGGTGTCCCTGCCCATGGCAAGGGGGTTTGAAGGAGATGATCTTTAAGGTCTCTTCCAATCCAAACCATTCTACAATTCCACAAAAAACAATAGAAGAAAGGAATGTAGTGAAATAACATAGTGTCTGAGTGCTGAGCTGTGAGAGCAGATGTGAGGTGGTAACACAGAGAAAAAAATAATAAATAAACAAAAAAAATCTTATGATGTTATAAATAACTCCTCAAGTCATGATCTTAAGAAACCTTTGCCATATGCAGGCCATTTTTTTTTACACTGATTGTGATGTAAGTTACTTCTTGCTAGGAATACTGGGATTTAATATAATTTTGAAAACAGACCTCCTAAATAGGAAAAAAAATATAATCTAAATGCCTTGGAAAACAGGGCCTGGCCACCAGGTTTGGCAAGTTGGTGGCTCTCCTGAGCCAGAATTTATTTTGGCATTTTCAAAGGAAAGAAATGTGAAAAACTATGACAAAAACGTCCCAAGGGCAGCACCATGAGGGTGGTGGAAAATGTTTCAACAGTGGGGTAAGAAATGGCAATATTTAAAGCAAGGCACTTATGAGCAGATGGATGAGGAGAGAGGAGCTGTGAAACAGGAAATGAGCAAAGATAGGCACTAAATGGACAAAATCAGTGCTCTGCTCATTTTTTTTCAGTGTGAAGGTGAAACAAAGCTGCTGTAAAGTAGTTGAACAGGCCATAGGCCTTTGGCTGCTCTGTGCTTCACATAAAATAGAGAAAAAACACTGACAGGGCTTGGCTTATTTGATGTTGTAATAGCTCAGAATTTTCCAAGCTGCAGAAAACCAAGCATTAGTCTTATTTTCAATCCTCCAAATCTTTCTTTTGGTCTCTTTTCCCCCTCACAGAGATTAAATAGACCAGAAACCCGAACAGCCTTGCAAGCCCTGCTCTCACCCCACTCTTAAGTGGCACATGCAGCCAAACCACATCTACTCTGGATCTTCACCTGAGATTAAACCTTTCCAGACCTAAATTGTCACATCCAGACTGAAGCTATTTTCTCTCTCTGGCCACCCTCTCATGCTACTGCCACTCAGCTTCACCCTCTCCCCCTAACAGGCTCCAAAAAAGGGGTGGAAGAACCTGTCATTTCTAAAAACTTGGCAGAAATGCTAAAAGAGGGGTAGGGAGGGGAGGATTCTGGCAGCTCCAGTGCCTCCATTTCCATCCCTCCCACTTTTGTGCTCCTCTCCCAGCCTGTCAGATCACACAGGAGGCAACAATAAAGAAGAAGGAGTTTTCCACCCTCCGTGGCACCTTCCCTGTCACCATTGCAGGAAGAGGCTATTAGAGTGATAAATCATGCAAACCCAAATCAGCTAAACAAAGCTAGAAAGAGACAGCAGAGACAACAGAAAGGGGAGGGGAAAGCTTAGGGAGAAGTTAAATATCCTGTTGTCCAGAGGAGAAAAGACAACAGATAAAAACACAATGTAGAATAAAAAAACTCAAGCAGGGAGGTTCTTACAAACCAGAGGCTTCATGAAAAAAAGAAATGTATAAAGGGATATAAAAATACACTTTGCATTTCTAGTCCTGTTTTATTTCATCCTGCTTTGAGGACTGCAACTAATTTAGTGAGTTACTGAGCACCTCTGCCTTCACTTTTTTCCACTGAAAGCAAGAATTAGTGGTGGAGGGAGGAAAGATAATGAACTCATCTAAATGGATATTGTGATACTGTGCCTTGATTTCAATGAATACAGATATGCTAATGAATAAAATGACCTAAAATCTTGCATGTGGGTGGATCACATAGAATCATAGAATCATTAGGGTTGGAAAATACTTCTAGGATAATCAAGTCTAAACATTAACCTAGCACTGCCAAGTCCAGCACTAAACCATGTCCCCAGGTGCCACATTACACAACTTTTAAATCCCTCTAAGGATGCTGGCTCCTTCACCTCCCTGGGCAACCTGTTTCACTGCTTAACAACCCTTGTGATGAACAAAGTTTTCCTAATATCCAATCTAAACCTACCCTGGCACAACCTGAGAGCATTTCCTCTTGTCCTGCCTCTTGTTACCTGCGAGAAGATGCTGACCCCCACCTCACTACAACCTTCTTTTTCTTTCAGGGAGTTGTAGAGAGCAACAAGGTCCCTCTGGAGCTTCTTTTCTCCTTTTCTCTTCAGGTTTAAATCCTCTAGCTTCCTTCATTTCTTCTTATCAGACTTCTTCTCCTAATAATTGGTAGGATTAAACTTTCCACATCACCCAAAGCAGGAAGGTCACATCCAGATTTCATGCTTAGATCTGTCCCTGAGCTGGGCATGGGGATTGTGTCAATATTACTTGGCATGACTCAAAACCTGGTCAATTGTACCTGCACAGTGTCAGGGATGGTAAATCATCAGTCTTTGAGGTTGTGCCACGGCCTTGCTTATTTACTAGTGCTGAGGTGGCTGATAAGAACAGCAATGAAAACACAGTAGCAAAGGTGGGATGACTAATACACACCAAGACATGGAAATTAGGAAGAAACAAAAACTCAGAGGGTTTTAAGAGAAGTCACAGTGACCTGATGTGTCTGAACTACAAAACAAGAAGTTGCAGAGCCAGTAGTACAAAATCCCCAAGGCATAGGTAGTTGAAGATGTAAAGATTCTTTTCAGAAATTAGCAATATAAAGGATTCAACTCGCTACAAACTTGTAAGTTCTGTCTGAGCAGTATAAAAAATTGAAACAAATCTCAAAGGAAAAAATATTTAAAATTTTCAGAAAAAAATTATATGTAGTAAAATTAAATTTGGGGTGCCAATGACAGTTCTTGCTGGAATAACCTGATTGTTTTTCATTTATTAAAAAATCCCATACTACACTAATTCCCTCAGCAAAGGAGCATGAACCATATGAAAATTAAAGCTGAAGGATAAACCAGGAAGCTGCTGGTGAAGAAGGAGGAGAACTGTGGGGTTGCCCAGAGACCATTTAGCAACAAGTACTCTTGAGACTGGAACTTTTCAGCCTGAAGGAAGGCTGAGAGAAGAGCCTGAAGAGCAATACTAATTAACTTTTACTAGCAATCCTGGCATAGCAAGTACATCAATAAAGCTCACTGATGACACAGAGAGGTTCAGAGCATCTGCAAGGAGCAACTGGGTGAGCATGAAAACCAGAGTAATAGCAATTTAATGAAATTCAGTTGTACAGAGAGCAAGGGCATACATCTGGGGACCAATAGCAAAAAATTCTTCCAGAAATACCATGTTCAGTTGGAAATGACCAATGGAAATTGATGATGTGACCATACAAATATGCTCAAATGTAATGCCATGGAACAAGGCCCTGCTGAGACAGTAGGCACTGTTCTTATATCTCAGATGGGAGAAATCCAGTCTCCCAGTTAGAGCAGCAGTGTGGACATCTGAGGAGCTTGGTCCAGCAAAAGCTTCCTGAGTAACCATAACCTGTCACTAATCATCCTGGGACTAGCTGGTTCATCCTCAAGCTATTTTTATTGGAGTTAAGATTGCAAAACTACTTCAGAAACAGTATAAATATCTAAATAAAATCTAACCATGGTTTGGTTTTGGGAAGCTCTGTTTCCTACAGCACAGAACACCCAACAGTTCTTGAGAAGCTCAAGTCTGAGCCCTGTCCCACGTATAGGTGTACTGGGCTACTTTGGATAATTTGGTCATGTTTTTGCATTTCTGAAGAGGAGATGATGGTATTTATTACCTGTATATTTAGAGATCCTCTGCTAAAGAATGGCCTCTTAGGTGTTACTTTTGTCAGAACCTCAAGTATCTCAGTTATCTGTAGGAAATGCGCTCTAACATTTTAAACTCTTTATTTGTCGAACTTATTCTTCACCTGGCAGTCAGGGTATTTCCCTGCAACATGTCCATATCTATCTAGGCAAATAAAACAGGGTTAAAAATGGCTTTCAGTCCTCATGTAACCTACAGAATTCACCCTCTTGTGATTCTAGTTCTGTGCTAACTAACCCTTTCCCAGTCATTGAACTTTCCCAGCAGGAGAAGGGACCCTTTATGAACAGAATCCAGCCTCATGAGCAGTTTTGGTAATAATCACTCAATTTGGTGGGCTGAAAAATGTGTGTGGTATGAGTGTGAGGCATAGAAAAGGTCTTGGCAGCAAAAATATGTTTCTAGGGCTGTTTTATTGAGTTATACACTGTCCAGGGGCTGGCACTGCAGATGTCCTGGTTGTCCTGAGGTGGTACCTGAAATCCTCACCTGTGCTTCCACAAACCACCCTGGGATGCAAGCGTGTGTTTCTCAGGTGTTACATCCCTAGGAACCTAAACATATTGATTGCATTATCACATGCAGGAGCTGTCAGAAGAAACCTTTAAAAAGTAGTGAAAACCAAGAAAAATGAGCGTGACAGATATCAAAAGACTCCACTATTCTTTAAGCAGGAGGGGTAGATTTTAATGCCAAGCCTCAAGCAAGAGACTGCTTGCCTAATTACCAGAGCAAGTGAAAGCAGCTGCTGCTAAAGACTCCAAGTTAGAGGCAAATGGTGAACTGAGGCATGGAGAAGTTAAGTGGTTTGCCCTAGGCCATGGAGGGAAGCCGTGTCAGATCCAAGATTAAAAATCACGAGTTTTTCTCATCCATTTCCAAGCTCAGATCACTAAAGTGTGCCATCTGGACATGCGTAGATAAGTACTTGGGTCTGTCTATCATTCCTATCCATCTTTAAAATAAACTTAAAATAAACTTCTTACAGTTTCATAAAATTTCCAGGAAAATGCTATTTTATTTAAATGTAGTTTCCTGCACAGATAATATTTCAGAAAAGTAATTCAGGATTAATGTGATGCCGCAGCTATTGGAAAAAAAATTATGTTCCGGCAAGTAAAGATTTGGATTTTTTTGAACCATAAAACAAAAGCTGTTTAGTGAAAAATGATAGAAAAACAGAAACAGCAAGTTACCTTTAGCTTGTTCCTGAAGTTGTATTTTTTGAAAGATGAGGAAGAAGAGCAGTGAGAGACTAAACTTTGGTACTGCAGTAATTTAGCAAAGAGCAGCAACAAAAACACCCTCTGCAAATACAGAGCAGAACAGCAGCACAAAATAAACTCTGAGTAATGCTACCTCAAAACACTCTCCATAGTAACATAACATCTTTATGCCTATTACCAATGTCGAGGACTTTGTGGTTCCAAACCAACCCAAACTCCCATGAAAAAGATCTAAAGCAATCTTTGGACCCAACTTCTCAACCTTTTTGTTTTAGTTTTGCTTGAGAGCAACATTTGCTGACCTCTTGGACCCCTTGGCAGCCCTTTGCTATTCAACATTTATGAGAACACTTTCTGTGCCAAAACCTACAGATATGATTTCTCCCATATATTTAAAATACTTTCTTTATGGCTAACATTCTACTAGGGCATGGGAAAAAAACTTTAAACACAAAAAATAATCCTTATGGATAGGGAGATGTTTGGATATTCCATTTGGATTAGAAAAGGGATAAGATCTGTCTGCTTTCTGCATGAAACTTAGGGGTCCAAAGCAAACCAAATCACATTTTAAAAATAGCAAGTTAGCTTCAAAATAATTTGATTCTTGTAATTCATGTTGTCTCATTATGTAAGTCTGCTACAGACCTACTCTCATCTAAAGGTTCTGTGCTGCTTTTGGCTGGGGTAGAGTTAATTTTCCTCACAGTGGCTGGTATGGGGCTACATTTTGCATTTGTGCTGAGCACAGGGTTGATACTACAGAGATGTTTTTGTTATTGCTGAGCGGGGCTTTCAAGAGGCTGCATGGGGCTTGGCTGCTGGCTGGGGTTAGGGCACGGCAGGTTCTTATGCAGAACAGACAACCACAGAGCTTGAAAATCATCTGAGAGCGTTGAACACAGCATCACTTGGATGTGACACATTGATGGCTGATGTCAGGATCTCCCTGCTCTGGAGAAATAGCCAGTGACAGCCTGGCAAATGCAGCAACAAAACCATCTCCCTGAAAAGGAGGGGAGGATGCAGCTGGCAAAACCAGAGAGTTTTTGCCGTTCCCCATTATTTTATGTGACGGGTGGATTTTTGGCTACCTGCTCTGGGTAATAAAGGCACAGCAGCTCTATGTGGATTGCTCATTTGGGCACATGTACTTACACCTGCAAGCACACAGACACACCACCTTTGATAAATGCAGGTACATAAACCCCAGCTCCAGGACGAAATCTCAGTGCAGCAAAATGCTTCAGCATTTACTCAAATCCCATTGCAGTATAAAGCTGTTGCTTAAGAAATTTCCAAAATTGTGACTAGTACCATTATCACTGCAGTCAGTCTTCCTATTGATTTCAATAAGCTTTAGGTTGGTCCCTTGATATCAATATTCTGGATATACATCCAGAGATAGCGTTGCAAAAACAAAGCCTAAGAATTTCTTCTCTCCCACAGTCCTCAAGAGATAAGTTCAGCTAATCACTGGATCAGAAACAGCAACCCACAATTTTTTCCTTAATAAATTCAATGAACTGGAGCATTTTGTGAGTCAGAAAAGTGGTGTGAGAAAAAAAAAAACAAAGCGCCATCCCCATACATTTATATATATACAGACATATATAAATTTATATATACTCTTCATCCTCCAAGCAGAACATTCTTTAAACTCTTAAAATATTTTATAAAATTGCCCTTATTGTTCCAGCATTTTACTGCTTCGCAAATTATTATTTTCTATGTTGGGGGAAATATGAAAAGGCAAAAACAAGACAAACATTTTACTGTTTATACTTTAACTGGCTTGGTTTAAAATGGATTTACTTTCCACATTGTTTGAGCACTTAGAATATTTGTAATGCTGTAAAGGTGCTCAGTGACAGTAAAATAATACATAGCTGCCTGCCTGTGACAACATTTTAGTAATTCTTTGAGGCATCAGAACAGGTTTTAATGCTACATCCTGCAGCAACAGTCCCTGAGAGGATATTTACAGTGTAGATACCTAAGTTAGGAGATTTGTATACTGTGGCTCTCTTTATACTGACTGGGGTGAGAAAACCTCCTCCAGAGAGCAGTTCTGAGGAGAAGCAGAGTTTAAGTGCCCTGAGTGCACTAGCAAAACTATTCCCAGCAAAATCATTCCCAGCAAAAACTTTAGAGAATATTCCAAATTGCAGCACTTATTTAAAGGTCTGGAGTTTGGAGTTGAAGCACACAAAGGTGAGAACAAACTTTGTTCTTATTTCTGCACTGAATCTCTTCTCTTGAGAATGTCATGTATTCTTTAATGACTGTGTGGAACACTGACATTCTTAGTTTTTAAGCAAGTTCTTTTAAGGGCTAAATATTTTCTGTGAAGTGTTTTGTAAAGTTAAAGTGCTGAAACATAGTTAGGCTGAAAAGCTTCGTGTTTCAAGTAAAATGTCTCAGTCTTAGAGCATCCACTCCAAAATGACAAAGGACAGAACTGAAGTTGCCTGACTCTCATTTGAACCTGCAGCTGCAGCATGTGATGTGATGCTGCTGCTTTGTCTGATGCTTCATCTTTCCTCAGAGAAAATACTTTGCCTACTGCCAACAGCCTACCGATACATTTTGAGGACCATGGCCCATTTTTTACAAGGAAAAAAATATGCTTTTGTCCAAAAGTATGTGTTTGGGAGTGGTAGAAATGTTGTTAGCTTGTAAATTCAGCACACACAGAAATCAAAACACTTCCTTAAAGTCCATCTCAGGACTGTGAGCTCCTTGTCAGCTTATGTGGAGTTCTATAAATAAAAAATAAACTTAGCACAAGTTTTCTTTCTTCTTATATCCACACAAAGAAAATCAGAAATTTATGAATGACAAGAAGAAAAATAGTGAGCATGTGAAGATTTTGAATCAATGTTAACTGAGCAATATCCTAAGATCCCACTAAAAATCTGAGTCCCAAAGTTAAAAGCATCTTGCAATGTTTAGTCCATATCTCTACAAATTGACTAATTTTGCTTTGTATGTGGAGAGTGACATGTGATAATAATATACATTATTGTAAATGATTCTGATATATAAATGAGCAAAGCAGAGTGAAGTTAGGAGAAAACTTTTAAGCACAGTCTAAAGAGAAACACCCATAAATCACACATTTAAGGAAAAAAACCAACCCAAACAACCCAGTACAGAAAAACCCACCTGACAAACACACATAATAGAAGGAATGACTGAATATATTACTAAATGAAAAGCGTGTCAAAATGCATTAGAATGTATTGCAAAATCAAGTACTCATCCCTTCAAACCGCATTTCAACATCTGCAACTGTGTAATGCAGTAAATGACATCTATCACCTGCTGATTGAAACACATCACCTGGTGAAACAACAATCAATCTGTGCGTGTGGAACGCGTCTCTCCCCGTAATGAATTAAATGCAGAGCAGGCTGAAGCTGATGCAGCAGTTACCGAATTATGCACGGCGAGAACTGAACTCATTTTACCAGCTACTGAATCTGAAACCTAAAGAGCTGAAACTGATACAGCCCATCAGACACATCAGCTGTCTGGGAAGTGTCAATCACGGGGGCAGGTTGAAGCCGCTGTCAGGAAATGTTTAGGTCAACAACGCTCTCAGTAGCAGCCATTTGCTTCAGCTGATGCCAAAGGGTCAGGATCAGGGCATGGCTGCCAAGATCCCAAACATCTGGAGTTTGATGTTCAAGCCTCTGTGAGTGTTCACTGTAGAGGGAGGTGTTGAAAGGCCCATTTAAACAGGCTCTGGTTTAATGGAACAGGGGAGAGCAGCCTATTGTATTTTTTAACTCGCTGAAGATGGGTGAGATGAAAAGTGGTGGGATGGACAGCAGTGTGGTTTTCATTTTTTTTAAAAAAATAGAGGATCTTTTTTAATCATGTTTTAAAAATATTTTAAATCATATTAAATCATATTAAATATTTAAAAATATTTTTAAATATTTTTTATCATATTAAAAAAAAGAGGATCAGTACAAATAACATTTGTGTCAGTCACATGCAGGCTTCTTTCTACATCTTGTGAAATGGATGCACATATACATGAATATATATAGGTACATATATATATACATGTATATACGGTAAAGATAAAAGCCTCATATTTGGTTTTGTGTTCTCCAAAAATCATGGAAAACTATGATGTTTCACAACATCAAAATGAATGCAAACCAGATTTCCCCTTGGATTTCACACCTTTTCAGGCAACCTGGTCCAGCTTCACCCTCACAGTGAAGAATTTTTTCCTATTATGCAATCTAAACTTGCCCTATTTCAGTTTAGATCCATTTTCCCCTTGTTCTATCATCACATGCCCTTGTAAACAATTCCTCCCTAGCTTTCTTGCAAACCCCCTTCAGGTGCTGAAAAGCTGCAATAAGGTCACTCCAGAGCCTTCTCTTCTCCAGGCTAAGAAATCCAAATCCTCTCAGCCTTTCTGCATAAGATTCTGTGGACAATTTTATTCTTGATGCCACTGAGTGGCCAGTTTTGTGGAACTTTTAGTCAATTGTTCATTTTTACTTGTTCAAATACAATGTGTGTGCAAAATAAGTTGGTTATTTGAGCCAATTGACTCAGGGTGGTTTTACTCCTTCTGACAACAAATGCTGATTTAAGGAGAAATGTAAGTCAGAGTGTATCAGGAAAATTCTCTGAAGTCATTGACTACTTAACTGATCAATAGGGCTGAAAAATCTCAGAAGTATCACGTGCTGAAAGACAAATTCCTGGATCCCAAATGACATAGAAAAGAGGCTCCAACCAAAAGTCCAAGGCAGCTGTGTCATGAGTCTACCCAGGTCTGTCTCCAAGGCTTTTAATTAAGATTAATATTGTATGTTTCATTAAAGTAAATTAAGACTAATTCCAGTGAAGTGGGGGATGCTGAAGGGAAGAGATAGCCTTGAATTAATTTACCTTTAAGAAAAGACCTGAGAAGAAAAACAAAATTGCTTTGTTCCATTGAGCAAGAATGGCATTTTTAAAGGAGTTTTATTTTTCTGGAATTCACATAAGAGTCTAATCAGACTTCTGGTTTCTGTCACATTAACCTAAAACTCACAGGATAAAAACCACCTTGCCCTGTCTCTACTCTGCATGAAACACAACTTGGAAAGAAGTTGATCCTTTTAGAAGCATGGAGAAATTTTCTTCATGGATCATGGCTCCAGCTGTGGATAATGGCAAAGTGTTTCCTCCTTCCCAAATCCTCAGCACCAGCCTGGGAACGTTCAGGACTGGCAAAACCTCCACGAGGCTCTGTGTGACAGCAGGAAGCCTTCAGCATTTCCAACAGCTTGGCAAATAAAGCATGAGTCACATTCCCCTTGTGACTTTGCTCTGATTTAATTATTTCTCTATTTCTGCAGTAAAAATTTGAAGGGGCAAATAATGGCAGGTTCCAGATGCTACCAGTTTTTAGGGACGGTTTTTGAGTTTTGAAGTAGCTAGGTGTCAAAGTCCCACAGTGGTAGCTGATAGAATGTCTCTGATATACTGGTTTTCATGCTTATTTTAGGCACACCCCACCCACTGGCCTGGTGGCTGGGAGAGAAGAAGCTGTGAAAGAGACTGTGATCCTCCAAGGCTCAATCTGCCTCGTGGTCTTCTCCTCACCCACAGAAAATGCACCTTGCACACCACCCTCAGCTTCTCCCACAGCTTCAGCTCTGCTGCTCCAGGGGTGGATGGAGCTGGGAGAACGGGGAACAGGTCTGACCCATTTCCCTGTTCCTTTATCATGGATGGAGGAAATGGGCAGGGGGAGAGAAGGAATAGCTTTTGTTCAAGAAAGTGAGATACCACCCAGACAAGGAGGAAGGTCTGATTTTTTATCTGTCTTCCTGACTGGGGAGTATCCATCACCTTCCAGCACTGAGCCCAGAGAGAGAACCATGAGTTAAGAAAATCAAATGAGTGAGAAGGATTATACATTTCCATTTAACTGGGAGCTAGACACATCCTCGGCAACACAGAAAGGGATTTACAACTTTTAACGAGCAGCACTCTGTAAAAATAAAATTACTTCAAGCACAACATTAAAGCTTTTCTCAGAAAAGCTCTAATGTAAATTTTATATGGAGCACGCTACTGTACTTGCATTTGTTATTTGAATTTGTTATTTTATTAAAAAGTAGAGCCTAATCAGGATTGCCTAGTTTCAGGGAGAAAGGGAATGGGATTAAATATGAAATAACAGTTGGTTCAGGATTCCTACCCACTCAGGAGGCTTCAGAAATGTTCTGTCATTTTCTAGAGATTTATATATTAAAAGTGTCTGCCCCATCATAATCACTTAACATGCTTTAAAAAGCACATAAACACACGGGGGGGTTTCATTATGGCATATGGGAGAGAGATTTTTCTCAGCATTGGTCCAATTTTACTCCCATTATTGTCAAATGCTAAATGTCCCATGGACATCAGGGGGAGCCGAGCCTTTTGAAAAAAGCTGTGCTTTATAAAAAGCATAAAGCAAGCAATCTGCAGGAAATATAGATTTCCAGTAAGCTAGGGACCAGGTCTAGACTCAAACAAATAATATCAGAAGGTATTTCCCATCAGGAGAATATTTTTTTTAGTGGCAAAAGGAGACAAAGTTCAAACGGAGAGTTTGTGGTCCCAAAATTGATCCAGGAAATTTTTTTCCTTTCAATGGCCATAATTTTGGAGAGATTGTGTCTGTTCTTTACCACCCGTCTTATTCTTCAATTTCTCTCTTCTCACACCCACACGGAGGACTTCTAAATCTCAGCACGAGTCTGATAATATCTTCTCCTCTTTAATGTATGTTTCTGTGGAAGGGAGAATCAGCAGCTATTAGCAGCTTGTCACTGAATGCTGCATGAGGCTCTCCTTGTATCCAATTGCAGGGGAAAACACAGTTTAACAGACAATCATTGCAGCAGCCATGCTGAATGCACAGAGGAGGCATCATCCCAGTCCGAGGTGGGTGAGAGACAGTCAGGATCAAAGCTCAAGGTTTCCTCACTGGCAGAGGTGGTTGGGAGCAGAGCCAAACACTGGGTCCATGGCTTAGGTATGTTAAGTAATTTTTTTTGCTGAAATTAGATTTCACCCTCATGTCACATCTACTGCCTAAACATAAGGGTTTAACGTACTTCATCAGTCTTTTGGCACCACCATAGCGAAATTCCATTTTTATGGCTTGGAAAACTCATTGTCTCCTCTGACCTCCTGCAGAAAGGTCCTGTGAGCAGAGTCCTGTGAGGAGCAGCTGAGTGAAATGGGGGTGCTCACCCTGGAGGGGAAGAGGCTCAGGGGTGACATTATTGCCCTCTATAGCTCCCTGATGGGAGGCTGTAGCCAGGTGGGAATCGATCCCTTTTCCCAGGTAACAAAGGACAAGACAAGAGGAAATGGACTCAAATTGCAAAAGGGGAAGTTTAGGTTGGATATTAGGAAAAATTTCTTTATCAAGCCCTGGAACAGGCTGCCCATGGAGGTAGTGGAGTCACCATCCCCAGAGGAGTTTGAAAGATCCGTAGGCACTTGGGGACATGTTTCAGTGGTGGATTTAGTGGTGCTGGGTTAATGGTTAATGGGTTAACCCAATGATCTTAGTGGTCTTTTCTAACTGAAATGGTTCTGTGATCCTGTAGCACAAAATGACAAAGAATAATTCCTGTGCTAAGCCTGATCAATGACTTCTGGCTGAGTTAGATATCTTTCAGAAAGATAGTGATGTCTCATTTCAAAGTCTTCAAAAGGAGGGAAAACCAGCACTTTTTATATGAAGTAATTCTGATGGTTATTACTGTTAAAAGCCTACCCTGTCTCATTTGAATTCACCTCGCTTCCATTCCTACTTTTGGAATTTTGTTGTGCCTTTAGTATTAGATTAAGCCTGCACTCACAGAAAGCCATGCAGTCAGAGCTCTCACCACAGCACTCGTGTTTGGATCAGTTTTTGTTGCCTGCTCTGCCTTTACAAAACTTCTTATCAGGAACTTGGACAACATTTACTTCTGCCATTGTAACCCAAACCTTCCTGTCACTAGCAAGCCTTTAAAAAAATGAGGTGTTTGGTCCCTTTCTGTTCCTCACTGAATGCCAAAAAACAGATACAGCATGAGGGTGGTTCTGCTTAAGCTCACACTGACAACATTCAGGCTCAGAAAGGAAACCCGCAGTTGCATACAAATAGACTGTAATTTATGTTGGGAATCTGAAATCTGATTAGACAAGGAACTAAAGGAAAGCTCCTTGTCCCTTCACTTTTCTAAAAATGACTAAAAGCAATTAAAAATATGCCCTGGTTGTGCATTTAGCATTTGGGCTTTATGTAAATTGCCTTTTTCTGGGCAAACCAGAAGAGAATGCATTGACAAGTTTAACAGCATGTAACTGGGGAACAACAAAAAAATAAAAAAAAAAAAGTAAATGCAATTATTTCATTCCTGCTTCTTACAATGAGCATCAAATAAGACAATAAACTTACTGGAGGTAAGCACACTAGTGGAAATATGGGCATTACCCTGGTGCAGATCATTTAGGTGATCCTTAGGTACAGATGCAGGGAAATAAGGATGATACCAGTATTAGGTTTGATCTGTAAAACATTTCAAAGTGAAACCCAGCCCATCAAGAGTCAGATTATAAATTTACTGACAGAAATGGACTATTTCAGCTTGACTCAAGGGGTTTTACACCTACCCTACAATGTCTAATAAAATGGTGAATGTTACTTATTTGTTACCCAGTTTGTTTTGAAATCATCTACTTTCCTTCAGTACAACACTTCCAGTAATGATTTTATTGCATTTAAGAATAATAAAAGTGGTTTGTTTGCATTTGGTGATATTTCCAAATACAAGAACCTGGAAATTCACTGCTTTTTGAGTCCCTTTCTCATTTGTAGGAAAATAAAATACATTTCTTCCTCATGCAGGTACTAGATGGATGCTTTTGAGATGCTGAGATATCACAGTGGCCCTCAGTCTCAGAAGTGAGAGAGAATATGGAGTCATCCAGCACAGCAATCCTTGGAAATGAAATAAATTCTGTCATTTATTTTTTTTTTCCCAATAACATCTGGGCATGGTGATAAGGGATCCACTATTTGACGAGCTGTAGGCAGTGTAATAGAAAAACTGCCCACCCCTCTCTGAGGTTTGTTTCCTGGATTTAGAGGTGAAAGACAAATGATGGATTTGGAAAATGTGGAAAAGTACAAAAACAACAAAACCTTCGTGTAAACGTGGTAAGTGGGGATCACAGCCAAAGCTGCAGAAAGCTCTTGTGGAGCTCATTTGGGACACCTGTTACACTCAGTCCATCTCTATGGTCCTTTTGGTGCACTTTCTACAAGAGAGAGGAGCTAGATGGCCAGGTGAGCTGTGTGTGGGCCTGGTTTGCTCTGCTAAATGACATTCAGGGTTGGGCAGGTGTTTGCAGAGGGCTTTGCAGATAGACCACACATCCACAAGTCTGATCTGAAGGTGCTGCTGTGCCGACTTGATGTGTCCCACCAGATGTGCCACAGGCCTGGTGTGCTGGAAAAGTGAAGAAGATTTTATATGAGACATTTGTTATCTGCCTGTGGGCAGTGGAGCAAGAGTGGGTGTGTTTGCAAAAGAATGTGTACTCTTGCCATGTCAGCAACTACTCCTTGTAGATATGAGTTTATTCAGGCCAGTTCAGAAAGTAAAACATCATGGAAAAAAGAAAAGAGTTGAGAGTCATGAAGGCAAGTGGTGTTACTTGTGGAATTGAGATGACTTGAAAATTTTGTTCCATTAGGGGAAAAAATAGGAAAAATAACACAAAACTCCCAATTCCACAATAACAATACCAAGCAGTGCTTATTTCCATCTAATTTTCAAGTGGGTTTTGTTTTATATTCAGTGGAGCTCTAGACTGAGATGCTTTGACATCCGATTGAAATGCACCATGCACAAAGGTTAAAGGACCTTTCCTGGGGAAAAGCACAAGAGCCCTTCAACCGCTGCTTCCTTGACTTGTATTTCCTACTTAACATACCCTGTCTTGCTACTGCTTACTCTGTATTCATCTGAACTTAGCATCGTGCATGTTCCATTCCTGCCCTTTTTCGTGGCTCTGCTTGATAAAGCTCCAGAACCAGCAGGCTGGGAGAGTGAAAGTGCAGCCAGGAGCTGCTGAGAGTAAATGGCAGTGGGTAGCACTTTGGGCTGGGGCACTGAGGGTTCGCTGCAGCAGGGCATAAATTGACAGGAAGGTGTTGGCAGTTTACCATTGCTATGATGGCTGCTATAAAAGTATGTTTCTAGGTGCAAGAAACATTTAATGAAATGCCCTGACCTGTGTTATGTGGGAGGTTGGATTAGATAAATGTAACAATGCTCTAAGAATTAGTCTATGAACTATGGATATTGCCATGAAAAAGCCTTATGAGCATAAATGGAGAATGGCAACATCCCCCAGAACGAGCAATAAAAAGCAGACTATAAATCTCTTTAGCACTCTGTTCTATTATCTAACTTAACCACCATCTGTTGCATCCGATATATTTCTCAGCTTTAGGTTTCTGCAATCAGTCTTGGGTTTGTGATGCGTTTCCCAAATTGGTGAAATAAAAATGGATTGGCCCAAATGAGAAACGGCGCATGAGACTACTAATTATCAACAATCTATATTTCAGCATCAGATTTGCTGGGGCAATTTCTTCTCTCTACTGCTCTCATTCATGGCAGCAATGCAGAGAGAAATTATATTTAAGGAGTTTATCTTTACCAGGAACAAAATTTTCCTGATTGTAATGAAGATACTTGTTGAATATTGATATAAAATAACACTCAATTTTTCTTCACTGCAATTATGGAAATGACTAAATTTAGGGAGAAAGTAGAGTCTGTCTGAAGGTTTCATTAATATCTGAATATTATACAAAAAAAGTTTGTATCTCTTCTAAAAGAAACCTTCAATACCTGGAATACAGAGGATGGTGGTGAAATTAAATTAATTCCTCTGCTAACCCAGCAAGTGTATTGATAATGTACTGCATGATTATTTAAAATGTCATTATTAAAATGAATTTTATTAAGGTTTTATACTGCCATCTAGTATCTAAGCACCTCCCTCATATATTCAAGGTTCATAGAGAAATGCCTTTTTGGGATTTTTGGAGTATCAGTCTCTTGGTTTCTGGAGAGAGAAATAAATTAATTCAAGTGGTTAATATAGAATATGAGAACTTTTCTTACTATTTTCTTAACACTGCAATCTGCATTGACACTGTTTTGCTATAAGACTTGTAAAACCAGAGGCCACATCCTTCCATGCCCTATGCAAGTGAGGTTTTTTCACCATTCAGGATCAAGCCCTAATATGATTGAATTAAACTCCTGGTGATTCTGATTGGAGTTGAAAGACTCCTTGATATCACCAGCTTGGAGAAACTAAATGACAAATGGCATTTTCCCAAAGAATGGGTGTTAAACTGGGTAAAATCAGTAAAGTGAAGGGACTAGACTCTTCAAACTGTGCAATTTCTTAATCCTTCACTGTCATAATAAGAAACAAAAGTCTTCATTTTATTCCTGGTGTACATCCAGACCTCCTGAACTTCAAGCAAATAGTGAGTGGTAAAACTTTTCCAGCCACGTTACGAGGCTGGCTAATCAGTGCCTATTATATTGTAAAAGGCTCTGCTGATGTGCCTCAGAGTTTTAGCCAGTAACACACCTACCATCTGACACTGTGCAATTAGCCTGCTCTTCCAGGGCCTGCCAGAAACAGCAATAACACTGCATCAGAGGAAGATCATTATCCCAGGCACCTCGCAGACACTAAATATGCACAGTTCTGCTGCATTTGCAGCCCACAAAGGATGAAGGCACCAAGAACTGTGAGGTGTTCAGCCATTCATTTGCATTGTTTCAGGGAAAGCCTGGCCTGTCAGGCACTTCCCACAAGCAGGCATGAAAGGAAGAATAAAAATAAAAATCCACCAATGTTTTAGGACTTTTTTATTATTTTATTTTTTTTCCCCTTGTCCTTACAGAAGTAGTGAATCAGTTCATTCGTTTGGGGCAAGTGAAACACTCAGCATCAGCAGAGCGTGGCTGGGTTTCCTCAGTGTGAGTCAGTGTCATTCAGACCCTGGGCTGTGTTTTTAATGCCTGTCCTCACATAAAAGACACAAACTTCCCTTTAGTGCTCACTTTGCCGGGAATACTGCAGGTGATTAATGGGAACCCTGGGAGGAGGAGGTGCCCTGGGATGCTGCAGGATGGGCGAGGCTGGTGCTCAGCTCCCAAACCTGTTTATAAGAGGTTCCTGTGGTGGCTCAGAGGATTTTACCCCCATGTTCAGCATAGAGAAAATAGCAGCCTGAAGGTTTCTTTCCCCATTTTATTCAGCATTCTTCTACCAGACTGCTCAGACTCAAAGATTACCAGCTTGAGGATCTCAACACTGCAGAAAAAAAATCCTCTTTGTGCTTCCAGACCCCTGTGTACTCTGCAGTGGTGTGTTACCTTTGATTTCCACGATTGCAGAACACAAAACGAGGACAGAATAATACCAAAATAATACAAAAATTGCTGTAAACGTAAATATCAACACAATTTCCCACTTGTTTAGCAAATCCTTACTACCCTTGTGATGGAAACTGGAGTCTCTTATGATCATTTCTTAGCAGCAAAGGATGAAAAAAAGCCAAAAGCTGAAGGATTATAGATCCATCTTACAGCAATTGTTAATCTAACTTTCATTAACAGTTAAAACTCTTGCAGGGGGAATATATGAAAATTACTGCTTTCCAAGTGGATCTGTTAGTTATTATTAGTCAGTATACTTATTAGGCACCGACAGAAACTTGGCACTCAATAGATACCTATTAAACTATGTTAGAGAACATCATATTAATGTTTAATATAAAAACTGCATGAATCATCTGTTCTTTTAACACTGGGCTGTATCTTCAGCAGGTCTGAGTGAGTCCAACACCAGCTAGAGAGCTGGTTAGCTTTTACAGCCTAGGATCTGGTTTAACATTTGCTACATGAAAAACAGGATGACATTTCTTTTCTTTTAACTTTCTACAGAAATTTGGATTTTGTTCCCTTTTCTGTCACCCATCTGGCAGGATTGTAATTAACAGAATTTAGAGCCACGACACTGAATCTGTTAGACAGTCACACAATCAGGCAAATTTGCAGTGTAATTAATAGATGCAGGGGACATGATCTGTTTGAGATCACAGGGTCTTGGATGCTGTAGCAACTCAGATAATTCAGGCTGTGCTGCCCTGTTTCTAAATAATGCCCTGTCTTAAATAGGACACCCTGCCAGGTGTTCTTTACACTTAAATCCACAGTTGTTTCAAGATAAATACAATGTGATCAGCATCCTTCAGCCTGTACTTATGACCGAGCTCAACATCCTGGTTCATGACAATGTAGACAAGCTCTTGCAGATCAAACAGGAATGGCCTGAGAAGTTATTGCCTCTGAGTTCCCACCCTTCAGCTGGAATGTGCTCTTGCACACCCAGTTTGCTCAGTGTAATAAAGAACATGTGTGAGGCCCTGGCATGAACTGCCCAGAGAAGCTGTGGCTGCCCCATCCCTGGAAGTGTCCAAGGCTTTCCAGGTTGGATGTGGGTCTGAGCAATCTGGGACAGTGGAAGGTGTCCCTTTCTATAGCAGAGGAGTGGATTTAGATGATCTTTAAGGTCTGTTCCAATCCAAGCCATTCTAGGACAAATCATCCTCCATTCCTGCACTTCTCTTGGAAGAACAGTAATTACCACCTGCTGAGTGCTAGTTTTGTTAATAGGCACAATGTTGCCAAAAACCACTTCAGATCAACTTTAAGAGCTTGTCTTCCTGCCCTAAACTGTGCTGACATTCTGGCTCCAAAGGCAAGGTGTTTTCCTTTAAGAATTCAGGACATATTAGCTCGATGAGAGGTAAATACCCATAATTTTGCAGCTCAATTCAAGCTTTGTGACCTTGCCAGCTGTGAGCTGAAGATATTTGTCAGAATTCTAGGGCTATGTATTTTTCATCAGTTGCAGTAATTTAACAATTGCACGAATCAGTTCAGTATTTTATTCCTAGTTCATTTATTTATGACAATACTGAAGGGAAAGCATTAGGTACTGTCCCTGAAATCTCAAATACAATCACATGGAGATTAAGCTGTGCACAAATACATTCATCCAAATGCAAATATATGCCTCTGTTCATAGGGCCCAATCCTAATTTGTGCACAATATATTACTTTAAATAATAATTTTCATTAGGACAAAAGTTCCACAGTCCAGCTTGTAATGAGGGATGGTGAATAGGCTTTGTGAGAAAAGCAAACAAAACTAAAAACTTGATCTACATGTTCTGAAGGACATTAGTGTAAAACAATGAAGTCTGATTTATTCAGTTTAATTTAAGGACTACAACTGAGGGATCCAATTCAAGAGTTTAGCAGGTTTAGACTTTCTGTAAGGTTCATGTAGAGAAAGGCTCATGCAAGGTCTGATTTGGACCCTATGAAATCTGGTAATTCTCTAAAGAAGAATATCTCCTGACTTTGAAAACAAGAGTGCCATGTAATGGCTAAATTCATGTCATATGGATACCCTCATTTAATGTCTAAATTAGCATTAGATGAACTCATGATCACAGATCAGTTGCAAAGCTTAAGAGAGATTTTTCTGAGAGCATTAGTGAACCTTAGTTAACATCTATAGAGTACAAAAAGCTCCAGGTGTGGCCAGTGCTGAGGAGAAGGGAAGGATCACTGCTCTCAACCTGCTGGCAATGGTTTATCAAATGCAGCCCAGGATCCCATTAATCTTTGCTGCAAGGGCATCTTTCTGGCTCCAGTTCAACTTGGTTCCACCAGGATCCACGTGTCCTTTTCTGTCAATCTGCTCTCCAGCTGGGCAGCCCCCAGCATGTTCTGGTGCCTGGGGTTGCTCCTGACCAGGTACAGGATTTTATACTTGTTGAACTCCTGTAATCTGATTTCTTCAGCCTTCTGGGTCCCTCTGGATGGCAGCACATTCCTCTGGCATAGCAGCTCCTCCTGGCTCTCTATCAGCTGCAAACTTGCTGCGGGGACACTCTACAACCAAATCAGTAATGAAAATGTTAAGCAGGACTGGACCCTGTGTTGACCCCCAGGACACACTGGCCTCTAAATTGACTTTGTGCCACTGATCCCCCTTCCCTGGACCTGCCTTTCATCCAGTTTCCAACCCACCTCACTGCTCATCCAGCCACACATCAACAGCTTGGAAACATAGAACAGTTTGGGCTGGAAAAGACCTTCAAAATCTTTGTGCTTGTATAAATGGGGAGTTCTGGCATCAAGATAGGGAGAAAAAAATTGAAATAAAATGCCTTTTAACAGGAACATTGACTTTGTGAAATAATCAAATATGAATTGCCAGCCTCTCTGATTGGCAGTGAATGTTATGGAATTACCTTGTTTATATATTTCATGAGATGAATTTCTAAATGATTAGCTACAGAGACACAGATATGTAGTGAACAGATGTGTAAGGGGATGCTATGTTTCTGTGAGCATAGCATAATTACAGAAAACCTCTCAACCCTCTTAAAATAATCATAATATAAGTGGTTTCCTCTTAAAATAAAATGTTTTGAGAATATATACACGTACTAGATATATGAATATATATATGCATATGAAAATACTATAAAGACATCAAGTCTTTTCTCTACCCAGAGTCTCAACTTCAGTTTCAAATGCTTCCTTGCTAAAGTGTTCACTTTTTGCTTTGCTAGCAGCTAAATGTCAGTTTGAGTTGGTCAAATAGCAGGTGCAGAACAGGAAGGAAATTGTTTTATAGAGGTTGGGCTTGAATCCTGCTCCCTGCTGAGCTTCCCAGAGTCTGGAAGCAGAGTGCTTCCTGCACAGGATGGCACAGCACCAGGCTAAAGCCTTACACAGGGAGCTTGAACAGTTATCTGTAAGAAAATCAGGTCCTTGACAGACTCATTTTGTCAGCACTGTGGCAAAAATGGTACAAGCAAGAAAGGTTCATTCTTTAAATAAAATAACTTCTAAAATATATCTTCTATAAAAATAAATAATTGTTTAAATATTATGCTGGTGTGCCAAATATAAATTATCATTGGCTTCTTTAAGCCATTTTAACACTTGTAGATCAACTCAGGATTTTTCCAGGATGATGCTCAGTTTGAGAGCTGTATTTTGGAAGCTCCAGTCTTCCTTGTCCTTTCAGTGGGCAGCTGTTATTATATTCCGAATTCATGTTGCCTCTATTTTTATCCTCAGGAGGCTGTAATTCCACTGAGAAGGAAA
Organism: Pycnonotus jocosus; assembly: GCA_013400435.1. NCBI lineage: Eukaryota > Metazoa > Chordata > Aves > Passeriformes > Pycnonotidae > Pycnonotus > Pycnonotus jocosus. The sequence continues at coordinate 49,247 of VWYP01027635.1, read as the reverse complement.
TTCAGCTCATGTTCTAATAGGAAAAATTCAGAAGAGCAAGAAGGCAAAGCAGCCATGCGGCAACTTTTAACACCACCAGTTTAGCACAATTAAAACTGTGCTTCGGGAAGACCAAGCATTTATTTCTGGAAGGAAAAGGATGATTTTCCCTAAATGAGTAAATTAAAAAGTCACCATGAATGATTCCATCGGTTAAAAGCTGCACACAGAAAAACCAAATCCAGTGTAAAACCATATTAAAGGCTCCTTTTATGAGCAACAATAAAACATTCGGTTTTCACCAAAGAAATTCTTATTGGCTCTTTGAGGAACAGCCTCCCTTATCTCAGCCTCCCAAGATGGACTGGACTAGCAGAATTAAGAGTCACTTTGTGGCCCTGCATGATGGATCCTGTCTGGCTTACACGTCTGCTTGCACCCTGTTGGGCATCAGATTTTACATTCTTATAAACGGCTGAGGTGAAGCAGAAAGGGGAAAGCTGCCTCTTGGCTTTCTTCTGGCTCCAAACAGGACCTCAAGGGGGAAAGCTGGGCTCTTCAAGGAAAATAAGAGCTCAGAAGATGGTGAAAAAGCTTATTGACCCAGAGGGAGAAGGCTCAGACAGAGAGGCTGTTTGAGTGTTGCCTACTGAGAGAAAGAAGGTGCCACACCATCACATCAAGGCTTGTAGGGAAGGGAGAAAAGGCTTGGGGTCCCAGAGGGGACAGGCTGGGATCTGCTGCAGCCCAGCTGCTAATGAGCCTGAAACCAAGAACCCCTTCCACAGGGAGAGTTTTCTTTACAGGAGAGAGAAGAGAAATCAGGCAGCTTAATTTCTGTAGTAACAAAAACACGTTTCAGAGCTTACAGATCTTTCTGGTGCTTATGGAAAAGCACTCTTAAGGAAAGAGTCAAGCTTCAAACCTCTGTCTGAATCAATGCCCTGGCACAGTGAAAATTCTTTGCCACTTTTATGCCTTAGCACTTCCATCTGCAGGAAGAGAATTTATCAGCTGCACAAGGCTGCTGCAAATAGAATTAATTGATGTTTGTACAGTGTTTTGCAAGGGCAGCATTTTATTGTTGCTTATTTGTTTATCCATCAACCCATGTTACTCTTTCATCTCTGTAATAATACTCTGCAAACAATAGATTTCTTCAAATAGGATAAAATCAGGGCACTGAGCATAAAAACACACTACTTGCATGTATTGACCATGGGAGGAATGTTTCCAGACATTTACATTAAAAATGTTAGGGAGAAGAAAAAACACAGTTTGGATCTTAAACAAAAAGTCATATTGACACCTTTTTATTTTCACTTAAATTCCTCTTAATTTTTAAAAACAGTGACAAGCAGTTAATACAGATTAAAAATATGGGAAGGAACAGAATAGTGACNCAAAAAGTCATATTGACACCTTTTTATTTTCACTTAAATTTCTCTTAAAAAAAAAAAAAAGTGACAAGCAGTCAATACAGATTAAAATTATGGGAAAGAACAGAATAGTGATCTCCTGAAGGAAAAGGAAATTGCATTGGTCACTGTCAGTGGGGTTTATTTCTCCTAACTATGCTGTCTGCAGGTTCAGTATCTGTTGACATCAATGGAAACAACCATTAAACACATTTTCTTTAGACATGCTTTGTTTTGGGAAGTCCTTGAGACAGAGCTTTGGACCAAAAGGATAAGCAGTTCCTAGTATTTAGTAATAAGATTGCATTTGAGCCACACTGCAGATCTGAATCTGCAGGCAAACTCAAAGGGGAAATGTTGCTCCCTCTCCCAGGGCTGTGTTGGAGTGGCTGCTGCTCGCTGTCAATCATGGATTGTCCTGCAATCACACAGAAACAGGCAGTGTTTGTAAGGAACCTGAATTCAACCCAAATTGCCAACATGCTTAATAATGCACATAATTCTGTCTCTGGAGCACAGCAGCCTTCAGACTGCTTCTGGAGTCAGCCAGCTCAAAAGCCATGCAGGACTCAATATAGGAATTCGATTTCTCATTATTTTTCTCATACTTTTCTTTATACCTTCAGGTTTTTTTCAAACCTTCTACAATTTTTAAAGGGTTTTTGTTGATGTTTGTTTGCCTGCTTCGTTTAGGTTTTGTTTTGTTGTTTTGAGGTCTTTTTCTGTGTGGTTTCTAGAAATGATCAGTATGTTCTAGTGGAGTTTGCAACTATCCAATAGAAGAAATGCTTCTCTATATGTGTTCTGTACTTCATAGGGGTATGTAACCCATGGATTGTGCTAATATTTAACTGCAATAACACAACCAGGGTTTCTACATAGATGACAGTCTGCTGTGCTGCCAGCTTCCTGCTGCTGGATTCAATAGCTGTGTAGAAGCTTTATATTCTTTGCCACACATCTGTGTCCTTGTTGCCTGCCCTGTTTGCTTCTGACCAACCAATCAAGCAATCAAGGTCGCTTTTTTTTCTGCGTACCCCTGCCCAACCATTCAATGGTTTGCAATTCAATTATTGTGTATTAAAACTTGTAATGTATTGCATTAATAAATGTAATGCAATTACTGTTCTGAGTCAAAGTCAATTAATGCCTATGTGACTGTCAGTGGTCCTCCTGCAGCATGAGTGTAAGATCTGAGATCCAGATCCTTAAAGGGTCTGGTAAGAAGGACATGACTTTTATGGGTTTATATCTGTTTAGTTTTGCTGCTTATTGCATGTAAGTATATTATAGTACCTAAAATGGGCCTACAAGAAGGCTGGAGTGGGACTTCTCGCAGGATCATGTAGTGATAGGACAAGGGGAATAGCTTTAAATTCAAAGTAGAATGATTTTAGGTATTAAGAACAAAATCTTTACTGTGAGGGTGGTGAGGCACTGGCACAGGTTGCCCAGAGAAGTTGTGGATGCCCCAACCTTGGAATTGTCCAGGTCCAGGTTGGATGGGACTTGGAGCAATATGTTCTAATAAAAGTTGTCCTTGCACATGGAAGGATTTCGGAACTTGCTAATCTTTAAGAACCCTTCCAACCCAAGCCATTCTGTGTTTCTATGGTCAATGGGATTAAGACTGTTAAATAGAGCCCTGAAGAAGATATTTCAGCTTCTTCATTCAAGCTTCATTTCATGGCCCCCAAACAGATTTTAATTATTTCATAGTTTTAAGAACTGGAGTATTCATTTTAGACTCAACCTCTTCTGATGGCTCATGGAAACTCACAAACACTACCAGTTTGTAAGTCATAATGGGGAAAGGGCTGCTGTTAGATTGTGGATCTGGTTTTTTAATTATTTCTAATCATTAGTACGGCATTTAATCCTGTGTCATTATCAAACTGTACTTCTTTGCAGTGATGTCAGGTACTTGAAGATGTTTCCTAACCCACAGTTCCAGGAACACCAGAAAATTCATTCCTTTCCCTCAGAAACAGCTGACAAAAATTTGCAGATAATTTTTGGCAGTAGATCCAGAACCTGTGCTTTGTTCCCCACTGATAATACACGATCAAAATCAACAATGTCACCTGTAACATTTTGAAATTGATTTCACATGCAGTACTTACACTTGAAAACCAACATTGCTCCTTTCTTCCTGGTGTTGAGGATTCCCCATGAAACACCAAACTCTTTTTGTTTGGAAGATGCAGCCACGAGATCTGACAGAAGCACTACTGAGGACAATATAGTGGCTCTTTTCCTTTTAGATTTGATCTTAGGAAAACAATGCACATTACAGCAACGCAAAAATAACATTCTTCTGAGAAGATTACTTGCTTTTTCCTGAAAATGCAGAAGTGTACCAGAAATTTCTAGCTTTTCACATTTCAGCATACAGGTCATAACGCATACAGTAAAGATAAAATTGCAGGAGGAAATCAATTCTGTTATCATTTTAAACGTATGGTTCACTACAAGTAAACATATGTTTCCTTTTCTCCTTTTTTGTGCACCGTAATGAAGTTTTAGGTAATAAAATGTGTTGCCTGAAGATAAGAAGTACTATCTAAAATACATTTCTGTCAATTAAATTGTCTTCTATTACTTCCATTGAAGCACCAGCAGTCTTCTGATTTGACTGATTTTTAAGAATACTGAAGAACACAAGTCATTTGAATTGGAATGCTCACTGCTAATTTATGGTATTTAACCACAACGGAGATAGAACATAATACTTGGGAAATTGCTTTTTATTATGAATGAGTTCTTAGCATTTAACTTTTGCTTTTTTTATGAAGCTGTATCTGCCAGAGAACCTTCCATTTTAACTTGTACTGTTTGTCTTCTTATTTAGTGTTTTGTCCCGGTAATTAACTATAAAATTTGCAATGAAATAAGGCTGAAGAGCTATCCTCCCATACATTCAACTCTCTTTAATGACTTCATTGAGATAATCCCATACTTAAATGTCAATGAAGTTGAGATGCTTTAATGGTTATAATGAACCAGCACTTATTTCAGTGCACACTGTGGTGAGCAAGTGTCCTTGCAAATGTGTAGCTCATATAATATTTTTGCCATAAGAGAAATGGCCTATGAAAATTAAGTGCCATGGACATTTGACATTGTGCCATATGAACATTCCCAGGCAGTGCAAGTAGCATAAACACATTTTTCCTCTAGGTTTAAATTCTCCTTTGTTCCCTTTGACCAGAAAGTGATAGTGTAGGTGAATGGCTGTCTGGCAAAGTCTGACTAATCTTTTGAAGGTCCTGGCACTGCTCCCATGATTTCTAGTTGTGTGGGACAGTTGGTAAAACCCAGATTCATTTCACTAAATTTTAGCTCTCTGGAAATTACACAATTCACCTCCTCTAGTCCAATAAGTCTGTTAAAAAAGAGTCTAAAAAAGATACAGGGTGATCATTGCCATCAGTGAAGAGAAATACTTCAAATATTTCTACCTTTCTGTATCTGAGTGAGGCTGTGGACTCCCCATCCCTGGAAGTGTTCAAGGCCAGGTTGGAAGGGGCTCTGAGTAACCTGGTCTAGAAGAAGGTGTCCCTGCAAATGGCAGGAGATTTGAACTGGATGAGCTTCAAGGTCCATTCCAATCCAAGACAATCTATGACTCCATGATTAGGAAGAGAGGAATCAGAAGTTCCTGTTCTTTCTGTTGGCTTATATAAAGGAAATCTGCACAGTCACCTCAGGTAAGGACACCTGCATTGGGTCTGTGTGTTTCCTCAGGCAAAGTCCATCCTTAGTATCTGCTCCAAACTGGAGCCTGAGCTCTTTTGATATCAGACAGGAGAATTAATTTTACACAGGACTTGTTTGGGGATTAATACCAATTGTAGTTTGGGATGAATCACCTTTGGAACTGCCTTTTTTAATCATCTAAAGGAGGAGCCTAGATAGCTGCCTTACACTGGCAGACTTTTTAGATAACTATAATTAAATGAAATGAATCTCAGCCTAGAGGACATCACCTACAGACTCAGAATACAATGTGCATTTCACGTTTCTGTTGGTGGCAGCAGGTCGCCTAAAGATCAGAAAGATACAATCCCTTCCCTGTCCTGATTTTGCCTATTACAGAAAAAAAAAAAAAAAATAGGCAGAGGAGGAAGGGAGAGAGGTGGCGGCAGGAGGGGGAATCAGCAGCAAAGATAGAAAATTGCTCAGGTCTACTGTGACCACCCTCAGTTGCAGTACAATTGCAGCCTGAGGACTGCAACAAAAGCTGTGAATGGCTGCTCTGTCTCTGTGGAAGCAGATGGTGGGGATTGTGGTTCTCTCAAGTGCTGATGGCTTCCCTTGAGCAACACCTTTTAATTTTTTTTTTAATGTTACTGAAGTCAGACATTTATTTTAAGTGTGCAAAAATGTAACCTTCCTTTCAGCTTGGAAGGAAAGGTGCAGTGGGATCACCTCATTATCTTGTGTGAATATGACTGGAGGAGATATTTGCTAAATATATATATATATACACATATATGTATGTAACAAGTGAACCCTTGCTCATATATTCTTTCCCCCTTTTGCTCCCCCTCATTATTCTCCCTGTGCTTTAAAAATAAAGAGGAATACAGAAAGATAATTTCTCATGTGTTACTCAGGCTCTCATTATAAATACATAGGAAAAAAAAAGGTAAAATTAAGTTTATTTGAGATGTGATACTAAAACTGAAATCCTTACAAATCCTTACTGGTACATACAGAAGAAGAGAGATTTTTTGTAAAACCTTATTAAAAAATGGAACATTGCATGCTTAGATTTGATGTATCTCCGAATAAACAGACATCTTAGAGATGTCTAGTTTTCAGAAGACAGAGGACTGTCTGTTTTCCATTGGAAAATGAGACTGCTTAAGGCATCCCAGTTTAGCCCCCTTAGGGCTTCTCTATTTGTATAAGTAAAAATCAAAACAGTGAAGCTCAGAAGGAAAATCAGGAATGTCTAGAGAAAATGTTAATATTAGAGATTCAACTAATTTAAAAAGTTAGCAGCCCACAGGATGTGACAGCTTATGTAAGCTGGGAGTCTTTCCTTTAATCTTTGTGAAACCAAGACTTTGAAGGCAGTTGAATCAAGATATTGCAAGAGCACTGTTTCAGGGGTGAGTATAAATTAAAATTTTTCCAAAAAGGAAAAATTTGAAAAGAACTTGTTGCAAGCTTAGATTGTAGATAACTATTAAAAAATTATCACTCAAGCTATAAAAGTTTATATTTTTTTCCAGATGTCATTAACTGAGGAGTAGTAACATTGAATTTTAAAAAAATTGCTGAAGGCAACACGAAGGAATAAAATAGGATGCAAAAAATAAATTTTTTTGTTCCCTTTACTACTGACATAGTTATATAACATATGACACAGTATTATTTAACTTCCACAAGTTTATGCACTCTTCCCTATGAACTACACCAAAAGTTAGTGTAAGCATTGAGACAGGCACTGTATGGTCACATCTTCTTCCTCTTCTCACCCTTCAGTATCTGTTTCCTTCCCTTTTTTTCCCCCTCAAAATTCTCAAGGAACTTGTTGCAGAGGCATGGTCCCAGTTGATAATGATCTTTCCATAAGGGGATGAATCCTTTTAGCTAAAAATAATGTAACCTCCTTGACTGTTTCCATTGCAAACCCCACCTTTCTAAGAGCAGTGAGTGCTCAAGGAGTGAGAGATGTTGAGGCATCCAAGCTGGTGGGTGACTTCTTTTCAGTGCTACAGATGAAATGAAAGACTGAGTAAAGGTGGCAAGGAATCAGAAAAATTGCTAGTTTAATCTCACAAGGGCTGGCAAGGTCCTGAAAGGTGTGTCAGGAAGAGTGGACCTTGAGTTCGGCAGTGCAGCTGTGACTTCTGCAGTGTTCAAGCTTCTGTCTTTCCTTCAATTCATGGGGAGCTCTGAGTCTAGAAATCTGCAGGATAGAAGGCTTGGAATCCCAGCTTTCTAGAAGAAGTTGTGGGGGAGGGATATTATCAGAGCAAGCTGCTATATCAACATTTTTTGGAGAAAAGTTGCTGCTTTCAGCTATCAACATTCATGGGTAGGAATAAGGAAAGAAGCAATGGAGGACCATTGGAAGATGCAGAGGTTTAGAACACTCCTTGAGCCCTTCTTGGAGCTCAAAAGATTTTCACACGCCTTTGCTCTAAAAGTTTGAGTTCTACAATGGGTGTGGAATAAAGACAAAAGTTTTCACTGTTAGCTGTAACTAAAATGATGGCAAGTGTATGCTTACATGTAACATGAAGGCCAGACAGGTTTTGATCACCCTTTCTTTGTGTACATAAAATATTTCCTGTTTCCTCCTGAAAGTTTAAATACTCAAAAACCTGAAACTATCTTCCTATTCCTTACCTCAAGTACACAACAAGGAGTTTTCTCTGGCCTAGACTGCACTACCATTCTGAGACTCTCTTTATCAGTTCCTCCCTCTGTGTTACTCTGTTTACTCTCACTGCTTTGAGCTACTTTTTATTAATCATATTGAATCCAGAAGTAATCATGTAGTTTGGTGAAAATGCAATCATAAAACAATCTCATTGTACTTGTTCTATTTTATTCAGAATTTAGTCAATAAATAACCATATGCCCTTTGGGTCACAAAGTTTTATGCGATCACGGTACTTTACTCTCAGAGTTTCTACAGCTCACCACAGACTCCGAATTCTTAATTTAAAACAAAATCATGCTTACACAGCTTGGGGAAATATCCTTTCTAAAAGTGAAAATTGAGGATATTAAAATATTGATTAGATTATAGCTCAGAGATATATATCACATAAACTTTCCAAAGGCTGCCTGTGTAGAAACTGGAACATCAGTCATCCCTGTAAACTCAGGATGTCAAGCTCATCTCAGTGTGTGTAGCCATCCACCTGTGTATATATCTAGATCTGAACTCCATGGTCCAGTGTGCACCTGAAAATCTTTTATAATCATAGAGAGAAAAGGTACTTAAAATACATGTTTCATCTGTTTTATTATGGATGGCTACCTTAGGATGAGTTAAGTGCCCATTTCTCTCCCAGGTCTCTGAGAGTCAAAAAACTCTCCACCCTAGTTCAGGTACAGACAATTACTTTGTAGACAGCCAAAATTAGGAAAGTGAAAACCTGCCTGAGGTGTCTAAAAGCATGAATGAATATTTCTTTACAGCCTCTGCTCTTCAGGAGAAAAATTGTTATCTCTGGCATGGAATAATATTAAGTTTCATGCATGGAGAACACAGATATAAAGAATTAAAGGTTCAGTTCCAGAGGTGCTGAGGTTCTGATATCTAGTTTCTGTGAAGGAAAATCACAAGGGAAAGTGCTTCACAGAGATCTCTGGGATATCTAAGATGCCAATGCCCAGACACAGATAACAACTAAACTAAAACCTTGCCTTGACCTCTTGCTCTACAGCTCAGCACATTTCAGCAATATGATGTACAAGGTGTGATGACCAGCAGGGAACTAAAACTGTGTAGAGGTAAATGTTAAAGGAAAACATGAAAAACTAGTCTCAACTTTTCCATATTGAATGCTAAAATTAGTTTTTGCCATTGAGGAATGTGATCTTGAAATTACAATGAATAGTTCTATGAAAAAAATAGTGGTTAATGATAGTCAGAAATTTAATTGCAAAAGTAATTAAGAATTATTAGAAAAAAATTAAAAAGCAATAAAAAAGCAATAAAATAAAATCCCACCATGAAGCACAGTGGAGTCACCACTGCATACAACATGCAGTAAATGATTTCACTGTGTGTGCTTGATTCATAAATTTGAAATGGTTCACAAATTTTGATTGGATACCTCAGGGATATTCTTTCTTTCTTTGATGGGAAAAGCTTAAAAGATGAAGATTGCCCCGTGAAAATGCATGATGTTACATGGAAAATTAATTTGCATATCAATGTAATCTAAAAATACTTGATAGTCCTACTGAAAATTTCTCCTAGAACATCAAGACAATAATGGTGAAAATAATAATTAGCATTAGCAGACACTGTTCAGTGTTGTATTTAACCAATATCCTGAGAACCTTTCACTTGCATGTGTATTAATACTGGGTAATTTTTTTTAAGTCTTCCAGTATTAAGGTACATCATTCTCTTTTCTTTAATTTCAAGTATTTTTTGATTTGGGGTTATTCTATGGAAAGGGTGCAAGATTTTCGGGTATTAGAAATTTATACACCTTTGCAGCATTCATTTGTCATGTGACTACTGACACTACTGAGAATCTGGCTAGACATTTTTATTAATTTTTCTTATTTTTGCCAACTTTTTTTTAATCCTTGCCTGTAAGCAAGACATTCTTGCAAAGAAAATGATCTAACTGTTCCTTGTCCAGTTTCAAAAGGCTGTTTTATCTTACAGTGTTATTTTACTAAGATGAGAGAATCATGTACCAGATCACAGGGATGCTCTAGGCAGCTTTTATGTCAACCACAGCAGCAGCTTTACTGTGCTGCTATTTGGGTGCCCCAAACAAGAACAAAGAACACAGTCCCCAAAATCAGTAAAGGAGCAATCACTTCTGCTTACTGACACTTTAAAACCCATGAATTCTCTGCTGGACTCTGAAGATTTTTTCTCAACTGTGAACGAGATAACAGATCTAGATAATGCTTTGGTGGGATAACAGATCTAGACACTGCTTTGGGGGGGTCTTCTCCTTTTTCAGGCTGAAGATATTTCAGATGTTTTTCATTTTTGAGCCTCCTTCCTGTTGGTTGAAGCTTTCCTGGCCCCAGGGCAGTGTCAGACTGTGGGGTTTCCTCCAAAGCAGATGCATAGCTGGGTTTCCTCCAGTAACAACCAGGCTGAAGGAGCAGGATGGAAACTGAAATATGTGCCAAAATATACTCACATGGAGTCAGCTGTGAACCCAAATATGAGTTACTGCAGTGGTGCATCTGAACAAGGATCTCCCTGCTGTGCCAGGTTGTGCACAACACATGGAACCGTGGAGTACTCCCTGCACTTGTGTCACACCCTGCCAGAGGAATAGCCCAGTGCTGAATCCCTTTATTCCTATTAAATGTTCAGAGTTAAACCTAATAATTTTGGTACCATTTCATTTTATGCAGTAGCCATAAAAATTTCATCATTTCATACTTACGTGCTAATGGTTGGTAATACTGCATATGGCAGTAAAAATAAAATGAAATAACACCTAATCCACAAATTGGATGAACGATAATCACATTTTAATATTACAAAATACCTCGGTACAGGGAGGATGTTATGTATTTGTCTGGCTTCAAGTAGGTTTTTACAAAATATTAAAAATATACAGATGTAGGAGCGAATTAGAGAGATCAGAATAAAAAAAGGCATAAATATCTATATTTATTGAAAAAAACTCCTACAATGAATAAATGAAACTCAAACATAAAGTTAAATGTGAGTTTAAGTGATTTGCTGAGCTGGATTTTAATAATTCTGTCTTCTTGGTGTCCTCACTGTAGGTATGGGCAGGATGCTGTTACCTCCTCCTGAAGCTGTTCCTTCTCCAGGCCAAACAAGCCCAACTCCCCCAGCATCTTCTGAATTACCCCAGTTCCTGGTCTCCTTCATTCAGTGGTGACCTATCACTGAATTCATGCCAATTTTTACCAATGCCTTTCTTTTTTGGTGTCCCAGGACTAGATGCACAGTGGTAGCTGATTAAGGAGGAATATCACTTTTCTCCAACTCCTGGCTCTTCTGCACAAACAATCCAGAGCACTGCTGGCAGGGTGTGCTGATGTTCCTTATTTAGCTATTTGCCCACCAACACCTCCAAGTCCTTTTCAGCAGAGCTGCTCCCCAACTTTCCAGTGATGATTGATATAACGTGCAGAATTTTGCATTTTTCCCCCTGTTCAATTTCATGAAGGTCCTGTCCTACAATGTCTTTGGATCCCTCTGAGTGGCACCGTTGCCCTTGAGCCCAATGACTGGTCCCCAGTGGTGCCTTAGAACATTTGTGAAATTGACTGAACAAAAATAAAATAGCTACACAGCATTTCACATCTCTCCACAAAAAGCAGCAGGTTTTGTACAATAGTAAAAAGTGCTTAGGTAAGATGTTATAGATTCCCTGGGTCTGAGAAATTTTGCATTTTGGTTCAAGCCCTCTTAGCTCACTAGCTGAGCTTGCCACAAGAGCAGTAGGTAGTGACTCAGTGTAACTCAAGAAATATATCTTTAACTGCACCAAAAAAAGAAAAAAAAAGTTCCAAGAAAAAGCACTTGGATCCTCTCCTGCAGCCACTGCTGAAGCGAACAGTGAATAAAAGAGAAGAAAACAAAGCACCACAAAAGAAAAATCAGTTCCTCTTATGTCTTCATCATAGCTGACTAAAGTTGTATTTCAAAGTACTTTTCAAGCTGTTTGGATACACATCAGCTTGTAAGGGTAAAGGGAAGAAAAAAGGAAAGGAAAGGAGCTCACCAGCTTTTCAGCCCTGAGCGCCAATGAATTATATTTTTCCCCCATGTTTCCTTGCAAGTCTGCTCTCTCTTTTTTGTGCAGTTTTATTTATGTGGCAAAGCATTAGCTCAGCAGTAAGCTAACAGCCACATGGAGTTATGAGAGGACACATTTGACTTTTCTGCTGAAACACGATATTCTCTATGAAACAATAGTTTGTACAGACGAAATAATGGTTCCTGGGAGACCAAATGTCTCAGGGGGCTGGAATGTGCAATTGGGCTTTCATTTTCTACCTCAGCACTTTGCATGTCAACCAGATTAGTAATGACCTGAAATTCCCATCTCACATCATAGCAGTTCCTCGTGTTTTGCTGTTTTGAAGGGAGCACTGGGAATGGACTGCTGCTTCTCATTTAGGGAACAGAGGGAGAAATCAAACCATTTCCCTCAAATAGAATGGAATGGAATGGAATGGAATGGAATGGAATAGAATAGAATAGAATTATAAAATCATAGAATTGCTAAGGTGGGAGAAGTCCTCCAAGATCATTGAGTCCACCCCTCCTTGGATTTGGCCATCCAGCCATTTTTTTACCCTGTGAAGAGTACATACTCATCCAAGAGGTTTTGCTACAGCACAAATAAAAGCTTTGCTGAAACCCTTAGTTTAAAATCTTGAGTCCCTGGGGAGAATCTCTGAAGGCTCCCATGAGGCCATTTGGGTTATTCTCCTGCAGAATCACGTCTTGACCACGGCATTATCAGATGTTTCCTAATTCTCTGTCACGTGCTGACCAAGCCATGAACCAACAGTATGAAAAAGCAAGCCTGAGGTCATTCAGTGAAGCCAATAGCTGAATATGGTGTTTTTTTTACCACCAGAGCTGGCTGAAGTGATAACTCCTGAGTCCTGCAAAGAGGTTTTACTAAAATTCCTGTATAAACTTAATAATAACTGAACCATTCAGAACTATCCACCTGTCTCGACTGTCCATGTGTGGCTGGTGGTGGTTTGAGCTGTTTTACAGAGGATACAAAGAACAGTGCTTTAAAAACATGTTGAGAGGAAGTGCCTGTAACCTGTGTGTAACCTCCCTGTCAGCTGCACTGTTTACCACCTGTACTACAGAAAGGGATTTTAGGCTTAGTCTCACAGTATTCTTGTTATATTTAGCTGCAATAAGAGCTTAAATTAAGTTATCCTAAGTTTAGTTGGTCTAAGCTCCTTTTGTAATCCATGGAGAGACAGACAGGTATTCCAGAGCATGTGTCTTAACCTAAAATAAGTGTTCACAATGAGAAGGCTCATTTGCCCTTTGGATGCAGTTATTCCTTTCCATTTCCTAAAGAAAGACTGCACAGACAAAACAAAAAATGTTTTAGTCTGTTTATATGGCATGAAATTAGATGAAACCCACCATAGCTTCTCAATTGTGTTCTTGAGGTCTCTTTTGCTTTACAGAGCCATCTCAAAAAGAATTCAAGGAAAAATGGTGTTTCACAGACAATGTAAACCTGTCTCAATGATAGCATTTTGCACCTCTGTAATGGAAACGAAATCCATTAAACAAATGGAATTCTTAGGGTGAAAAAAATGATCAAAGATTTGCAAAGTGGGACAGAATAATTTCAGGGAAGGGTCATGGAACCTAAGGTGGCTTTCAGTATCTTTGAATATCCAGAGCTCATTGCTACAGCATTGATTTTTTCAGTGTAAGACACACCTACCTCCCTGCTACACACCTTTCTGCATAACAACCTGTTGCTCCAAGGCCTGTGTGTCTAAATTCACAGAATAGGCAGTTGTATTTTTGGTGGAGGAATCCAAGCCTTACTGAGTGTATCTTGAGTTTCCCAAACTTTTGGGAATAAAACAGCACCAGTAACAGTGTGAGAATGTGGAATATCCCTACAGTAATTGGCAGCCTGGAGCAGTTTCTAAGTAGGTGTTTATTCCCCTGTGCTGTGGGAAAAACAGTCTCTGTAAGGGTAAGGTGGCCCTATATAACAATGTTTCAGTTAAATCTTGCTCAGCAAAAATCAAACTTTCTGATGGCCTCCTCAAGGTCTTTCCAAACTTTTATGTTCACAGGTTGTTTTTTTTTTTTCATGTCTTGCACTTCTTTCTCTAGCCTCAGTATAAATTTTTCACAGTATAAAACTTACCTGGTAGATAGAGAGGATACACTTCAGTAAAGGATTTTGAAATGGGGGAGGATAAGAGCAGTAAAGATTTTATGCTCTTCCCATCTCCCAGCACATTTTCCAGTGACACCTCTCAGAGAGAACCACCCCTCAGCCTGATGCTGAAATGTCTCCTCAGCATCCAGATGATGTCTTCTGTTTGACAAACAGTTGGGGAGTTGGATAAGAGAATGGCATAAAGCAAGCACGGCAGAAATAGCAGCAGACAGATCCAATTTCTCCGAGAATGCTTGAATACCTGGTTATAATAGAGCTAAATTTTCTCTCTTGTAGTGCCCTGATGTGTGTATTGACTTGTTTTCCTTTGTGCCAAAAACTTCCACGGTGTCTTCATTATCAGAGCTTATGGAACAGGCCAACAGTTGTTTGAACTCAATCTGTGTCTTTGAATTTGTCAGGCACATGAGGACAATTGCGCGACGCTGTTCCTCATTTTAAGTGACAGTAGGTATGTTCAGACTGTGTGATCTGGATCAGAACCAGAGGCTTTGTGGTTTTCTGTCCAAAGTTGTCATTACGTTTAGAGCAATCTAAACGTGTCACAAAGACATTCAAAGTGATTAAAAATACCCACAAGTAAGTGATAAAAGTCATTACACTTGGGCTTCCTATCTGCTCCTGAGGTAATAGCTGCAGGAGCAGACTGCTGACTGAGTTGAAAAGGCAGTAGCTTCTCAGTTTGTTCTGGCAGCGAGGCAGAAGGAGCAAAATTCCTCCCTGTCTCCTGGTTCCTCGATTTTCTACCATTATAAAGAGTCATTTTCAGCAGGATCACAGAGTCCTCCTTCCTGATGGTGTCCCACACTCCATTGTGGTCTTTTTGATGTGGGAAATAAGAGCTCTAAGTGGACATATATATATATCTCTTCCAATTTTTGGTTATTTACCTTTGCTGGGGACACAGGTCTCATTTTGGCTACTGTTTTCTTCCTCACCAAGATTCAAATCTGCTCTTTTTGATGCTTTTCCTTAGAAAGGGGTATCCAGCCTGCATCCTAGCTGATGCAAACCCCTGTGTCTTCAATACACCAATAAAGAGAAAGAAATTTAACCTAGATGGTTTGAATGGTCCTTTAGCAATTCTTGCCTTCCTGAGGCAATCACTGTAGGCAGATGTTTGTCATAATCGATCCTGTGGCCATCTGCTTCTCTTCATAGACCATCCACAGAGCATCTGTAAATCTGAGAAATAAGGTCTTGGACTGCTGCCCTCAGGAATATGCAGCTAAAATTCCACTTCTTGTCAATCTCAGGTAGTTGACTGCACAAATATTAGATCTTATTCTATGTCATATCCTATAGCCCTTGATTTTGAGGCTGGAGGAAGACCCATGAACTTCATTCCAAACCAACAGGAACCATGTCATAATAATCCACAATTCTCCAGGTTGCATTGTGATAACTTGTCTCTTTAAAAAGCTGTAATTTTATTATTTCCTGTAAAAAAAGAGGGCACTGGAGGTTTTCAACACTTAAGATTCCCCTGCCTCCCCAGTTTGCCTTGTCATTGTTAAATCTTATCTCCACTTCTTTGTTTCCACAATTCTTTTTAAAGAATTATAATTGGTAAGATTATCCTTGCTATGAGAATAATTAGCTAAAGCTTTTTGACACATTCAATGGGGAACGTTGCATTTTAAGCAGCAGGCACTGAAACACTAAACAATACTGCTTTCAATAGGACCATAGAGAAGAGACTCAGGTGGAACCATTGCTAATTTTAGCAACTTGAACTTTGTACCTATGTAGAAGAAAATTAATCTCACAGTAGTTTTTGGCTGTGAAATAGACAAAGCACTTTGGCCCCCTTTTAAAATAAACCTTTTATATTTTCAGTGCTGGGAGATGGTTGCAGAGTGAATCAGCCTTGTTCTCTCTCTAGAAGAGAGTGTTTGATTCCTCTCATGTGTGGCTGGGTAAGTCAAATACCACCTAATGCAAGGAGCATTTCCAGCAACACTTGCATTTTAGATATGAATCTGTCAACAGAGAAATGGGCAAAGTCTCATAAAAAAAAAAAAAATTGAATTTTAAGCACTCCAGCATTGAAAACTGTTTCTTGTTTAGCAAAACTGATTGCAAGGAACAGGTACACAAAGGTTCCTTTATGATATTTCAGTTGTTTCAGGTAAGCCTTGGTACCTGCTTAAACATCTCTCCCCTACTGAATGTTATAAGAATTTACATAACCTTTGGCAAGACTGTGTTGAAGCAGTCACTTGTTCACCTTCCTGAGGTGTTTCAGTTTTCCAGGAAGGCCACCAGAAAATCTCTAAGCCCAAGAAGGTTGTTTGGGATAAGTGAATTATGGTGATGAATTGGCTTAGAAATCATCTTGTTAACAATATGGCTGCAATGAGCCTGTTTTCTTAGTTAAAAAAGGGAATGAAAATGTGATAATTCTATTTAAAAAGGAGGTTTTTAACTGTTTGCTAGAACTGATTTTGGTCAGCAGTGAGTTGCAGTGTTGTTATATAACTCAGTGTTTGACCATAGTAAGTAAATGATGATGTAAGTTTGATGGAACTAATTGCTATTAATTTACATACTGTCACCTTAATAAATTGGAAAATAACATTAACAAATTATTTAAAAACCAGCACTGTTACATCAAAAAACAAAACCAAAAAAAACAACAAAAAAACCAACCCTAAAAGTGGCTTAATTAATGGAGTTATTACCTTTGCAGGTTTTCCTAGATTGTTGTTTCTTCCAGGAAATATTAAATTAAAGAAAACAGAAAAACAACTTAGATTTTAGCAATAAAGAACACTGAGTTAATTTCTACCTAAATAATTCTCTGACATCTATATTGACATGTGAAGCAAACTAAATAAAGCTAAGAGGAGTTATTCAGACCCTCATTAAACTGAAAGCTACTATGGGCTTAAATATAGACTGTGGGATTTGAATTCCCAAAATGTGCTTAAAACAGCTTCAGCTATGGGTTAGGACTTAAAAAAACTCTGAATTCACTGCTTGCCATCCTGGTTTATTCAACCACAATGAATATATTTATTCATTGTGGTACCTCAGCAGTCCAGGTAGGAAACATCTCCTCGGGGAATAAGCATCTCAGGACTGCTTTTTTCAGTGAAATGTTTAGCAGAAAAGAAATCCAGTTTCTCACCCTGAATTATTCACATAGTTATTACAAGAAGAAATACAAAATGTCAGTTGGTTTGAAGCGCAACACAGGATTGAGAAATATTTGATCAGTTCCTGGAATTGCTGCTTCTGTTCTGCAAACTTGAGCAGATTATTTGATTCTTTGTGTCTTAATGACTGTAAGTGTAACTGGGGGCAAATCTTGTTTTAGTCCCAAGTAAGATTACATATCCCCAAAGCAAGTCTTCAATTCTTTGCTCATCACAGCTAATTGTGTTGCAAATTCCGTAGTGCAAGGATTAATTATTATTATGTGCTTTTCATCTGGCATGTTGGGCCATAACTGTGCTACCACAGTATAAACAAAGTACAGCAAAATCACAAATGCTTTAAATCTCCAGAAGAAGACTAAAATTTTAGCAAATGTTCTTGGTTCTTGATTCTTAATTCTTAATTCTACTTCACTCTCTCAGATACTTAATTCTTCAAAACAATTTTTTGTTCTGCCAGAATATTTGCTACTTCCATAACTCTCTTCAATTTTGTGTAAATTATGTAAATGTTAATTGTCTCAGATATTTTGCACCCACTGATGATTTGTCCACAACAGTTTACTTCTCACTGCATGGCCAGTTGACTGTCCTTCTAAACTAGAGATTATCAGAACCTGTGCTGTATTATTACGAGGACACTCAGTTGCAGAATATGACTGAACTGCCTTGCCTTTTTCTTTCTTTGGAAGGTGTGTTCAGGGCTCTCCCCTGTTAGAGATGCTTTTCAACTTCTGTCACTATTTTGACATTTTGATGCATCGCTGGGGAATGCTGAAATAGTTGGTTTGACACTGGTGTCACAACCTTCCATCTTTGCGTGAAAGCATCTATTACTGTATTTCCACATCTAACCACAATCTAGACACTCATGACAAACCACAATAGTCATGTTAGCCCAAGTGAAGGAGAGAAAAAGAAAACCTTCACAGCTCACTGGAAAATCACCTTCACTCTGCTAAAGCAAGATGTGAGTGCTGATGTTTCACAGAGTCCCTTGGAACAAAAGGGACTCTCCGTGCTAAAGGACAGTGGCACATGATGTGAAAAAAACCCCAAGAGTGACATTTTTGGGTGCATGGGGAAAAAGAATTGCAGAAAGAATGGCTGTGCACTAGAACGGGTTGAATGGGTTTGTGGAATCTCCATTCTTGGAAATTTTCATAGCTCATCTGGAAAATATTCCAGTTGGATTTATCTATTGTCAAAATTAACACTCTATTGGGAAAAGGGGTTGGATAAGATGAGGCACAGTCTGCCCAAACTACTGTATGATTTCAGGATTTGTTCTGCTTGCCTCTCTCTTTGAGGACAGAGGGCACTTCCATGACTGGCTTTGACTGAGTGTCTAACTTTCAGATGATTAAACTACATGAAATAAATCCCATTCTAAGACTGAGGGAACTTGGAAGAATGTAAGGGAAATGTGAGAATTGATGCTATAAAACAGACACAGTTCAGCTATAATGACAGGAACCTGTGTGCTCACACACGGCAGAGGCCACCAGGAAAGACAAAATTCAGAATTACACGTGGAGAAAATGCACTGTGATCTCTGGTACCATTAGCACTGGAATTAAGTAACAGGAAATAGTGTGATGAAAAATTATGGTCCAGGTACCAGAAGGCTTGTATCAAAGCCAGCTTCTATAGCAGGTGAGGTGCAACCCACCCTCTGGGCAGAATTGAGTCTTCCTGGTGAAAAAATCAGTTTATTCTCATCTTAAGGAATGGATGTTTCTTTGAAGACAGTTCAGTTTATTTTCTCCCTATAAAAGCAGCAGAGAGATAAAACCATTTCAACAGCAGAGTACAGTCCATTTCACATCTGCCTCTCCTTCTGGATACGCTTCTTTCTACCCATTCACCACATGGGGGAATTAAGACAGCCATGATTCTATTTTAATTCCCTTAGGAGCACAAAAGGAGATGTAGCAAAGGCCACTGTCTGCATTAGGAATTGGTGCACAGCAGCTACCTCGATGTAACTTCATATCCCTACTTAGTGAGCATTGATTTCTCCATGTGGGTTCCCCCTGAGCTTTCTGTGTTTCAACGCTTTGTGGATACCCTTGTGTGTTATCCTGAAGAGAAATTAATTGCATTTACCAGATGAAATGTAAAGAAAAGCACCTAAAAATATGGTATACAGCTATTACTTTAAATATCTCCTTAATTTTTAAATCATCTAAGAAATTCAGAATATTTTTTTCCTTCTCAGTAGTTATTTATGGACTTTTATTTGACTGTTTTACACCCAGCAATGTTTCTATGGTTTCCTTCTGCTAGTTTTTTTGGAATATATTTTGAAAACTTGGCAGCCATACAGCATTTCTTTATATTGTGCATGCAAACTATCAGATTTTTAATGAGGTAGCTATGAAAATCTCAGAACCAAAGCCATAGAAAAAGTACTGTTCAGAATTCTGCCTCACCTCATAAAAAGCAGGAAGAGGACACATTTTGCACATCACTCAGTTTATAAACTCAGACTGGATAATCAGAGCAAATTTTTAAGTGCAAAGCTCAGCCCTCTCTTTCTCTACTACTGTAACTTGCTGTCACTTGTTACATCACCCATAAAATTACTAGGCAAAATCCTTGGGCCACTAATTATTTATTTGTTCTGCAAAATGCCCAGCTCATTAAAGCAGCTAAATTGAATAATAATGTTGGTGAGACAGTGGGTGACTTCGATAGAACCAGTTTGCTGTCAGAGGGAATTGCTTGCAAAACATACTTAGATTTAACATAACATCATGGAGTGTCTTACTGCCCTGCTTTTCAGAAAGGGAGGAGATAAATTGGTGATATTGAACACTGTTTTATATATGGATGTTTTTCCAGCTCTTAAAAAGCACATTTAATTTAGGATTTTCCTAAGCAGGTGTTTTAACTGGTAACCTCCACTTGAGATATAGACAGCAGCAGGAGAGTCTGATTATCCCACCTATAGGGATATCTGCTCTAGGTTCAGATTATCTTGCTAAAAATAGAGCTCTATCTATTACTGTTATTCCTTCATTTTTCTGTGTGTACAATGCATGTGGTTTATTGCTTTTAGATGTGGTTGTACCACTGGGGGTTCATCTCCATTGCTGATTTTGCTGAATTCGGGGCTGAGATTTCTTTAAAATTGGGAGTGTTTTAGCCAATATATTGCAAGACCCTGCCTCTTTTCCCACAGTAGTGTTTACCATTGCCTCTTTCATCCAAGTGTGACTCCAATCAGGCATCAATCCGGAGGTGGGAAAGATTTTGATTCATACTCTTCAAAGAATAACTACCATTTTGAGTTTTCTTTACCTGGTTCTTCTGGAATAACCTTTCCTAGTGGAATTCACAGGAATACGAGGTTTCTTGGTGCTAGTTCAGCATCTTTGGCATTTAACTGCAGCGATTCTGTATTCAGATGCACAGACTTGCAATTATAGTCATTGTAGGAGATAAAATATTGATCTTTCTGCATATTAGTGTGCATGCTGGTACTTGACTTTGGGAATATGTTAACGTGAAAGACCTCAAAATGATGCAGTCAATTACAGAGGTAACAACTGGTATCTTCAGTTTCCTAATTTGTATTTCTTTGTGAATAGTCTGTGATTACAAAGATATCAATTCTTTCCTTTCAGATGCAACTCTGTATGTTATTTAAAACAGTTGTCAATATTAAAAAGAAGTGGTTAATGTATTCCTTGCTGTGCATTTCAATATCTACTCACCATAAGTTCCTGCTGGTCAAATTTCCCTTTGGTGCATTGGCTAAAACATTTGTTAGACTGACAGATATGGATATAATTTATAGATCTCTAAGAAAACATATATGAATAAATATAGATCTCTGCAGTAAGAGTCAAGAATGTGAGCCAATGAATGGAAGCACTTGGATGTGCTCTGCAAAGTTCTGGTGTCTTTTCTACAATTATTTGATGGTTTTTAGCTTTTTAAACTAATATTTCTCATTGACTGTGAAACTAACAGCAGCTTGGGAAAGGAAGGCAGAGCAATAAACAACACCTGTTTTACAGAAAAAATTGCTGAAATTAAACTCTTGCTAATGTATAAAACAATCAAATGGAAATTTATCCAACAATAACAATGAAAAAGTGTTCAAAGATGATTAATCTTAGAAGTCTGTTGCACTAGCACTGGATCTAAAAGGAAAAGAGCTTCATATTGACATTTGACAAAGCTAATTTTAGTAACTGATAATTGATAGATGTTTTTCTAGTCTAATCTGGTTGCTTGATCTCTTGATCTCTGCTCTGTCTCGAAATAAGGTCCATTTATTTAATTTTACCCAGCAGCCCGAATATGCATCATAAGCGTATTTCCATTAATTAAAATTTGAAATGTCTAATGCTTTCTGTGTCCTTTTGCTAGAGATATAAATGCAAAAGATCCACAGATAGGCACAGAACCAAAGGGTTCACAAAACCACCCAGAAATAAAGAGATAAATTAAGGTACCTGAATTCTCCCATTGACTAGAACTCTCCAGGTGGAACCTCTACATCTGAGAACACAGGTAGTGCTCTTGTGAACAGGACTGCACTCAATATCAAGAGATAATCTGCAGTATAAACCCAGAGAAGGTGTTTTTTCAAACGAAAATGTGAAGAATTAGCAGACAGAAAAACTGGGGGGCCATGCAATGAAAGATATAAAACACATGTAGGTGTGACAAGCAGGAACATGGTTCAGTGGTAGCCTTGGCAGTGCTGAGTTTATGGTTTGAGTTAATGGTTTTAAAGGACTTTTCCAAAATAATCATTCTAGATCCTCCCCTATTGATACCCACCCCAACCCTTGGCAGTCAGAGCCTTCAGGACCTCTACAGGCACAAGTAGATTTCAGGTTTTCATGCTCTCAGTGAGGCAGTTTTTTGGACAGGACCACTCTCAGGTTCGGATCAATGAGGAACCATTCCTTCCCTGCCCCACAGTTTCCTTGGATCCTGCTTGGTTCTGTCACACAAGAAAACCACGAGTTTTGCACTTCAGCCCCCCAGCTGGGAGATGTACATCGTGTCCTGCTCTTCCTGGGAAGTTATCAAAAGGCTTTATGCAGGAGCTCACTTGACTCTGTGAAAGCAGAGAGATTTTCTGTAATCAGAGCTAAGTACCCCTTTTTTCTGCTGGTTTGAAGTGGGAGCTCTTTGGAAGATGATTTTTACTGTGTTGCTATCATTGCCTAAGTAGGGGCACAGTCATTAGTAATGGAAAGTAAACACTATTAAAAGGGGGGTGGGGGGCAGCCACTGTAAGCAGGCCACCCTTCAAGCAGCAATTTTAATGAAAAAATTGTGAATAATAATGGACTAAGAATCTAAACCCACAAAAAATAACAGAAAATATTTGCAATGGCAGATAGGAGAAGGAATTTTAATGTTTGAGAAAGCCATTTTGCTAACATCAAACGAGAGCTGGTCGATGTTTTTCCATTGACAGGGAAATTAAATGGACACAAATTTGTTTGCTGCAGGGACTACTCAATTTTCTATTTTTCCACTGAAATGACCCCTTTCCCCTATATACTATGGCAGTTTCAATGACATTTGGAATGAAACCTTGTGCTATGACTCAAGGATTGCTTCAGAGTTTTGTTAATGTGTGTTAATAAATTGCCCCCACAGCACTGATGAGTTAAAAAACCCCAAACATATTGGGAGTTGCAAAGCAAAGGTCTCTCAAAAATCTATTTTACCTGTGTCTGTGCATGATCCTGGCAGCACACAAATGATTCAGCATTACCTGAATATCTGTGTCCCAGCCAGGGGCCCGAATGTTTAGCCAAAGTCTAAAGGTAGTCAAAATTTAATTACAGTGCAAATATTGGAAATAACAGTCTAGTTATATCCACATGTTATTTAACAACAACAAAAAAACCCCAACAAAACCAAACAAACAAAAACCAAAAAAAACACCCCAAAACACCCACACCCACACACAAAAAAACCCATCCCAAAACAAAACAAAACAAAAAACCAAAAACCCCACCAAAAACCCCCTCCAAACAATCTAGAAATCATTTCAATTTTCTGAATACAATTTAGGACTTGAGTATTTTTCTCACTCCTTTAGATCTTTATTTTTTCCCTTTTTCTTTCTCTGTCTTTCCTCTTCTTTTTCTGTTATTTGCTCTGTGAGGAAAACAAAAAATTCTAAAAAAAAAAGTTCTTTAAAATTTGACTTTTACCAAGGATTTCCAGTAAGAAAAGAATGAACAAACAGAAATAAATGGGAGAAAATTACATCCATAATCTAAAAATTCCATGCAGCCAAAATATTGCTGTTTCAGCTTTAAGCACAATGACACTTGAGACAGTGTTGAAAATTTTCAGTTCCAGCCCAGAATAAACTAACTTTTGTGGTGGGAACATTGATGTCAATTTGAAGTGATTTTTTTTTTTTACTAAACTCTTGGATTTTTATTGAGATGCTATCATAAAATTATTTTTTTTAATGGAAACTGGAATAAAAGAAATAGTAACTGAAATAGCTGACTTATTTTTGAGAGTCCAACAGCTTCTTTTTATTTTTCTATACTGAGTTGATGTTGAATTTTGGGATACTTTACTGAATCTATCATTTTACACTTTAAAAGACATTTAGAAAATTTATAAAGACATTTTACAGAAACTGAGTAATATATATGTAAAGGAATTAATTTGGTTTTAGAAAGTACACAAACCATTAACCCCTTGAATGATAAAGGACATCTTATAAGGGTCAACATTTGAGGTGGCATGGTTGCTAGGAAACCATCACTAAAGGTGGCCAGGATAGCAAATGTTTCATTTCAAATAAGACCATTAATTAGTGTGCAGGTACTATAAAATAGATCAGGTATCTGTTGATGTAAGAATATATATAGAAAAGGCCAGGATTCAGTTAAAATTTTTGAGTGGAAATCAAACAGCCTCAACATGTACAGGGAGTTCTCTTCATTGGTTAAAATATATCTATAAAAGAAAAAAAGGAAAAAAAAATAGTGAAGAGTCTAACCCAGATGAAAAATGCATTTTGCTTGTTGTTACATTCATTAATTGTATTGCATAAGGAACACAAAATAAAAGACTTCAATTCGTAAAAACCACAGCTGCAGACTTTGTCATGAGTGTGAAGACTAGAACTGTTCAAAATTACTCTGGAAATGGGAAAAAAAATTATTAGAAAGAAAATATTAAAGGATGAATTCTCAAGTAGGGTGACTGCACAGTGAGAGAAATTTGGGCAGATACAATAAAAACTGAGCAGGGTTACAAAACGAATCTGGGGCTTGGACTTCTTTGCGGGTTGGGGCTACAACCCCACGCTAAGAGCACAATTTCTCCTCTGTCAAAACACAAAGCCACACCAAAATCCCCAGTAGTGCAGCCTCGTTCCTCAGTTGTTTACACCCCCAGCAGAGGGTAATTAGGATGTCACCAAACGCTGGGGAGGGATCGACATCCCGGGAATGGCAGCCCGGGGTGATGGGGGCTCCCACGGAGCCTCTGCTGCTCAGGCAGGGCGCTGGGGGCAAGTGACACCTCAAGTGCATCTCATGTTCCAGCTGGGAGAGGAGGCAGAACGGGGAGGAGAGGAATCCAAGAGCACATCTCTCAAACCTGACACTGATGAATGATTTAAGTCCCTACTTGTCCTTCAAAAATTAAACGCTCGTGGGTGAATTTTTAGAAGCGCTGCCTGCCAAATCAGAGCGGGGTCTATGGCTTCTAGCAGCTTTCATAAATGACATTCAGGCTTTACCCAATTATAATATTTCCATGTTTATTTACTAGATATGAGGTTGCATGCTCAGTGTTAAATTCAGAAAAAAATGTAATTTATAAATGTTTTCTGGGGCAGAATTGTTTAATATTTAATCCTTATTGCTGACAATACCCTTTGCAGGGTATGAAATATACTGTTTGCAAATCTCAACACAAATCTAGCAAAACTAGTTAAAAAAAACCCAAAAAAACCAACCCTAAATCTGCACTGTTTAAAGCATTCCATTTTAATAAATATACTTTTGAAAAGATTCCGCTGCTTTCTTCCAAATTCTGAAGACTGTGAGCTTTATTAAAGCCTTTTTAAGGCTTTAAAAATCTGCATAGAATTTAATCGTGCAAATGAATGGAAGTTTGCAATATTTGTATCACAAAGATTTCTGTCAAAAACCCACAGTTGGAAATAACATGCTGTTTGTCGTGTAATTGTTACTATTCACTAAAGCAGAAAAAGCAAGTGCAGAGAGCTAAAGAACTGACAGCCTAGTCATTTAAAACTACAGGTTGTCTCCTGGATGACAATAGTTTTCCAAGTAGAGCCTAACCCATGCCGAGAAGTTGCTTGCTGGAAGTATATGTAGGATAATATTTTAACACTTTAGTTGAACAGAGATTTTTTTTCCTTAAAAAATAAGGAAATGTTACTTCACAAATGAAGAAGGCAAAAAAATGGCATATTATCTTCTTTGTCTTTTACTTCACAATGGTTGTTTATGCCCAAGTTCTAAATTCTAGATTAATTAGGTTAATTATGGAAGTTGATTTAAACCCGAGCTGTGCAGCAGTATAGAGGAATTTAAGAGAGACCAGTTTTCTGTACTGGGAAACCTCTCTGACTTAAGATTTCTGGGCAGTAATCCCCCACCTATAAAATGAAGATAATAATTCCTGCTTGTCTGTTAGATAAAATTGGAATTGGGGGAAAAAAGTATTTTTATAAGAGTGTGAAAATGGGTAAATGGCAGATGAAGTGACTATTTTTTAAACACAGGTAAGAAGAAATACGTGTATGTTTTCATTAAAACACTGAGCAGATGGCTCTTATTTTTTCATTTGATAATATTGAAATAACAATGCTCTGAAAAATCAGATACTTTGGCTGGCAATATTATGACCTATGGCTTTTTATTAGCATAAGCATACCCTCCAACTGAATTTGCAGGCAAGTGTTCTTGTCTGATTCACAGTGATTTTATTAAAATTGTTAAGGATTAGATCTAGTTGATCAGTGGTGACTGATGGAATTAACATTTTTTATTGCAATTGGATAATTAATGGTTGAAGCTGGGATCTACACAAAGACAAGCAGATCCCCCACTGAAACCCAAACAAAGAAACGACCCGCAAGGGTGACTTCGTGTAGCTCAAAGAGAGTTTGAAGAGGTTTAACGAAACCTCAAACAATAGACCAGAGCTTTGGAAAATGCTATTCCTAGCATTGCAATGAAATAAAAAAAAACCCCTCAAACCAACAAGCCATTTTCTTTGAATAGATGGGGTTTCTTTCTGCTAACAAAGCACGTTGTATTAACAAATCCCTGGAGATGCTGTAGTAACTCCAGCTCGATTTGAAGATAAGAAATAAAGCACATTAGATTCCAAGAGGATTTGCAAAGCCCTCAGCAGTTTTGTCCCAACTGCTACTACTATTTATTTTGTGTATTTGCTCTTCCTGGTTCATCCCATCTAGCTTTAGGCACCTAAATTAAACTCCTGGTCATGAAGCAGGTTCTTGTCTCAGGAGCATTCAATTGTCCTCTGAAGCTGCTGATCTTTTTCTGTTGACCAGAGAGAAAGCTGGAGCTCCTACCTCAGGTATGGCATTTCAAGTGACAGATCCAATCTTTAGTGGTTTGCTCATGGTTATGCAGGTCACAGGTTCTCAGAGAACTTCTGTTTTATTCACACATCACCTGTCTATAATTTTCATTAAGTGTTGCTGTAAATGTAATTCTTGCTTCAAGTTCTGTTGGTGTCAAATGTCTTAATTTCAGTATTTTATGTGTCTTTGAATTTAGACCTCTGAAATTATTAGGTATTTTTGCACTGACTTCAAGGGCGGCAGGGTGAGATCCCATCCCTCCTTTGAACTTTCAAGCCCTTTAAAAATTAAACAAATAATTAAAAGCATAAGAATAATGAAGGGGTTTTTTTCTGACCATGAGCAAGAGATTTTAATAAAGCTGGATTTGATGATAATTGTGTTTTCCTGTCTGCATTTGGGCAAACATTGTTATACCAGGTACAGGGAATTTAGAGGGTATATGAGCAATTATAGTTTTGAGTCTGCTTGGGAGGTGTCCAAGGACACTCTTGTCCTTCCTGGGCAGGTGTTATTCACAGACATAAATTTCTACTTAATCAATAAATAAATGAAACCTCCATAATATAGCCTTGTTCTGTGTGAATAGTGCAAACAGAATACTGCTTGTCACTTAGTTATGAAATATTTCAAATAGCAAAGGCTGTTTGTAAAAGCTCTTTAAAGCCATACATGTTTATGTCTTAACTGAGCAAAGAATAGCAAACTGGCTAGCAAATGTTTTTTTTCTCTATGTTATAAGAGCTTACAGCAAAGTTAAAAAAAAAAAAAGAAAAAAAAAAAAAGAAAAGGACTGGCAAGTCTTCACCTATTACAAGTACAGAAAAAGTAATTCTATATAATTAATTCTGAAAATAAGGTTTATATGTGTTACTAAAGACAAGACATTCGTTCCCTGCTTTATCCTATATATTTCTTTGCTTTCAGCAAAAGTAATCTTTCTTTGAAATACCATGGAAACAAGCAAATATGCCTCATTAAATTTTCCTTGCAGGGAGAAAAAAAAAAAAAAAACAAACCAGAAAAAGCAGAGAATTTTAAAATCATGAAGTAGGAAAGAATAACAGAAAGGGTGATTAGATTGCTCTTCTTAATTCTTTCAGGCATAGTAGGATAATTTGCTGGGGAGAAAAACACTGCAACAACTTACTTCTTGAATTCCCTCATTTGTAGTTGGACTGATTTCCAGTTGAATACTGCAGTATTACTTCACATTTTACAGTCTTGCTCATTACTGCAAGATATGAATCATAGCTGATACCCAGCTATTCCTTACTATAGCTAAAAAAATTATTTTAAAATTATTTTTAAAGGATTTTTAAATATTCCCATAAAATCATATTTTAAAATGCAAACATTGCATAAATTAATACCTATCTGACATTTTATACAAGATATGTTTAGAACTTGCTGTCAAAAACAGGGCCAGATTTCCAATGAGACACCACTAAATTCACTAAAGCTGTGCTGATATACAGCAGTTAAGGACTCAGATAAGGAAAAGTTATTAAACCAGAATTTCCAAATATATATGCTCTTTCATAAGGGATTTAAAATTGCTTTGTAATTAGAAGCAATTTTAATTTTCAGCAGTATACCTTGCTCTGCCTTCACATGTCATTGAGATCCCAATGAATTGGTTGTGGAAGATCCACACATCATTGTTAGAACCCTGCTTACCCAAAACTTGTCCTGTAGCTTTAACTAAGGTGATGCCTGAGGAACACGTCTTGAAATTAAACTCCAGTCTTCAAAATATCCCCACAATTTTAAAGTCAGCTTGGTAGTGAAAGGGATATTGATTTCACTGAGTTAGTATTTTGCACCCTGAAATCACTTTAACAGAAGAAAGATCAATAAATTACTTTCTCAGATCAGTCTGTGTTTTTATTTAGCTGGTGGGGGGTGTGATTCATTTCCCAACGTGTTAATTTCTAACAGTGCAAAGACAAAGGCCCTCAAGACCCCTTTGCACTGAGACAACTCAAGGCTACAGGGAGAAATAATGCCAGCTGCCAAGCAGAGTGAGCCTGGACACAGCCAGAGAGCATCCAGGGACAGGGAATGCCAGAACTCCATAAGGACTGTGGGAACCAGCACATCCTCCTGCTCCTCGTGCTCTGGTATCTAGGCTGTGTCCCCATTTAGGACAGTCCTGTGTGACCCCACAGACCCCACAGCTGGATTCACCACCCCTTGGAAAAAGCCGAGAAGGCCAAAGTTGGTGAATTAGCTGGGTGAGGAAGAGCCAGGCTTCATCCATGCATGGCCTTCCTTGGAATGGTGTCCACCTTCCCACATCCAGAGAGCTCCAGTTCAACACCATCCAAAGAGTTTTTTCCACTGAATGCCCCCATTTCTATCTGTCTGAAGCAGATTTATGCAAGCAGCTCTGTGATCCAGTTCCTGTATTAATCCCAGGCCATTTTCAGAGGAGTGCAATGTTCGAGGGGTAGGTAACAGATTAGGCAAAAGTCTACCGATGAACTAAATCTAGAAATTGATTTCCAATGAAAGGCTTAAAAAAACCTAACAAAAATTCCCTCCAGAGGATCAGAAATGTAACAGCATTAACCCTGTGCCAAGAAAAGTGATAGATCTATTCAAGCAAAGAAATAAGTCATGTCAAAAAAAATATCCACATTTTGAAAATAATTTGGTGAAGCATCTCAAGCTGTTCAGCCCTGGTGCAGCCACACTGCTAAAGGGTGGTAAAGGCAATAATTGTCTTGGGTTTCCTGCCATGTCACTGCTATTTTGCTGATCCACAAAATCCAAAATGCCATTGTCTCCAGGAGGGAAACAGGTGCCTATAACAACATTCTCAAGTGCCTGTAGACCAGGAGAACACTGTGGATACACCACAGCCCAACAGAACTTTAAATAATTGGTCAAAAAAAGATATTGTGTGGGATTTTTTATTCAGAAAATTATTCAGGTTCTATAATTCTATTCTGATGACTGAAAATTACAGTTCTCAGAGGCAGAAAGAAAAATCATCTGTACCTTCAATGAAGGGTGTTCTTTTTGAAAGGCAAAGGTGTTAGTCTGAAGATTTTAATGGTAAAACGTGTTACTCTGGTTATCTGACTTCCTACATGACAAATATCCCTCTATAACCCGTGCATTTAAGCTTGATATTTTTGGTTGAACTAGAGCACATCCTAGTGCTAAGGAGAGATTAGTGGAGAGACCTTCATTCTTGATGGCAAAATTTGAAGTGATGCAAATGAAGAGAGGGTGAGAGGGCTTGAGTTGGGAAGAGAAGGTTTAGAGCCATCTTATCAATGTGTAAAAATACCTGATGTGGGAGTAGGGAAGACAGAGAACAGGACAACAGGCAGAGCACAAATTCAAACAGAGAAAACTCCCTGTAAATTGAGGAATATCAGGTTTCTTGTATGGGTGGTCAAATGCCAAACAGATTGCCCATGTTGCAAGTCCCTCTCCTTGGGGATATTCGAGTCCCATCTGGATTTAGCCCTGAACAAGCTGCTGTAAAAAACTCTTTTTTTGAGCAGGGGTGTTGAACAAGATGCTCTCCAAAGGCCCTTTCCAACTTCAACAGTCTTGTATTCCTGCATGAAACCCTTCTTCCTGTAATCTAATAACCAACAGCAAATAACAGCTAATTACCCTTCAGAACAGAAATCAGCATTTATTTCCTATTTAATTTTATCTTCAATTTCTAGCTGTTGGATCTTGGCTCATGTCTGGCCACTTGATTAAAGAGCTCTCCTCTAGCCGCTCTTTAGGTACTCTCAGATCAAGCCACCTGTTAACCTTCTTTCTGATAAGCCAAAGGGTATTTCCACAAATAAATACTCCATGTTCTTGGTTAAAATGGAAATTGAGTCCTTAATCTAGTCAATTTGCAGGAACAGGTACTTTACTGTCCAAGTGCAATCTGAATAGATTCTGACTGTTGAACTCACATCCCTCACTGTCTCTTCCAACTTGTAATAAGTCAAGATAATTACATGCAAAAAAAAAAAATCCCCAGAGCCACAAAACCACCTCTCCTACCTAAAAACGATCCCTGCTTCCAAAGCCAGCAAGAGATAATAAGCACTATATTAGGTATATTAAAATCTTTTAAAGATCCTGACATGATGTGCAGACGACCTGGAAAAGAGTCAGCCCTGAAAAAGGTCAGTTTTAAGGGCTAAGTTGCATAATCTACTTGGCCCATCTTTAGCTTTTAATTTTTTTTCTGATTTTTGGCAAGAAATGTGTTTACATTATTACTGGCTCTCTAAAACACTATAAACAGACAGTAATAAGTGAAGATATACCCAGTCTGAGGGGTAAAGAAGAATATACAACTTAGGCATATTGAATAGGCAAATTGATTTGTCATTTTACACTAGAAACACACTGCAGTAAAGCTACTGAAATCACTGGTGTTATGCACCTTAAACAGTCGAAAAATTCAGCAATGCATCAAGCCCAGTAGACAGCAACAACAAACATCCAGAAACAGGGGATTCCTTTAGGCTGCACACTGAGTTTTTCTCCTCATTTCCATTAGATATATTCTTTTGTTTATAAGGCTCTGGGTGCTATAGAAAGAAAAGTGATTTGAAAATGTATTTCATTTTAGCTGTAAACTGTGTTCAGTTAGTGTTCATAGTAATGGGCTTCGTGGCAAATCTTGAGTGTGCTGTTGATTAATGTCAGCTATGAGTTGGTTCAGGAGCCTGAGTGTCAGAGCTTCTCTCTGAGTTCATTCCCAAATTCTACAGTCTCATTACTCTAAGTCCATCTTAAATTTGGACTGAAATTTGAGGGCTCATGCTATGAACAATTCATGCTGCTTACCAAAACAACATTTAATCACTTTCTTCCATCAAATATTTTATGTTGATTCTATTCTGCTTTTCATTTCTCCTTCTTTTACTTAACCTTCACATAATCTCTACATAATGAGAGTAACAATGAATAATTCAATGGTTAATCACATCCTTGCTCCCTATGCCAGGATCAGTGGGTTTTTTGTTACTCTTTAGCGTTCAAAAATGGTGGAAGAGAGTTTTGTTTATGTGTTTGCTGTTGTCTGTTGTTCCTGCACCTGCCTGCTCCTCTCTGAAAATAAAGTTTATTGTTTCCTTAGTTTCTTTGTGGAAAAATCCCAGCTCAATTAGATTACCTTTTTAGGAAGGATGGAAGACATAAAAGTACAGCTGCTTAAGCAATTAGCAGAGCAGCATGACATGAGCAAGCCTAGAGCTATTGGAAACTCACCTGGCTTCAGATGCCATTGTAAACTCAGAGTTTGGTTCAGGTCACTGGGAGAGACAGGACATGCTGGAGCAGAATCAAATTTGCTGGTGAGCTTCTCTCTATGACAGGAGCCACTTTTAAACACTTCATACTTGAAATACATCTATTCCAACATTTGGGGTGAAATCCATGTCCAGGTTAATGTAAATATCTACATGTTGCTCTAAATGTTCCTGAGGTGGGTCTGTTTGCATCACTTTTGGAGCAGATCAAGGCAATATGACAGCCTAGAAAATTAAATGTTCATTTGACCTGCCTTCGTGTGTCTAGTTTTAGGTGAGCTGAACTGCACAGTGTATTTAGGAGGTGACAGCTAGAGATGAAACTGAATCACCTTAGGGCATCTTAAATGGCATCAAACTCTGCATTGGGGGAGCAGAACACTCTTTTTTTTTTCTGTTTCCTGAAATCAGCCTTTCTCTGCTCTACTTGTATGGAACCTTTCTACATATTTGGCATTAGCCCTAATCCCATTTTGCATTACAAGTCAGCAAGATCAGAATTATTCAATACTAAGAATCCTGCATAACCTAATACAAATTTTGCTGTAGTAGATTTCCAAAGCCTCTTCAGGTTAAATGAACACAGTCACATGACTAAGATTATGATTTTCCCCAGCTACTTTGTTTCCTTTACTGGGGACTTTAACTTGATTTTAACTAATTCCAGGAGAAATAATAAACAATGTCCACAACTGAAAAGATAACAAATCTCATCATAAATCAATAAAGAAACTTTTGGGAGGAAAGACATTCCCCTGTTTTCATTTTACAGAAAGTGAAAAAGGACAGAGAACCATAAATGAGCAGTGACACTTAGGACACTTTCCAGTTAGCCAGAAACTCAATGGAATCCCTTGAAACTTGTTTTCCTGCCTCAGCCACCAGCCCATGTGCTTCCTCAGGCCTCTGCTGTTTCTCAGCAGTAACAACAATTAGGAAAAGCACAGAAATCACTTAATTACTCTCCATAGAATTTTTGTTGTTCAGTAGAATGTGGGAGAGAAGAAATGAGAAAATGGTGAGCAGAAGTGGAGGAAGAAAAAACACAGAAACTGAGAGTTTCAGGGAGTGGTTTAAGCTCTGGGGAACAGAGGTTAAGTCACTGCTTGGCCCAATTTGCAGTAACATGAGGTGAAAAACTCTTCAGGCAAAGTGAATATCCATGAATCTGACCTCCTCTCCTTTCTGGATAGACAGACTTGTATTTAGGGATAATCTGTAAAAATGTGGTTCTTATCACAGTGCAGACTGAAGAAAAAAAAAAATTGGTGACAGGGGACTTAAAATAGCTTCTATAGCATGAAATTGGTGTCCTCCATTCTCATCATCAGTGCTGAGCTCCACTTCCAGAGAAAGGATGAGTTTGCAGCAGCTCCCACATATATTTGTTCTGAAGTTGTGCTAGGTCATCTGCTGCTCTCAGCTACAGATATATTTTGCAGTGGCAGCCAAATAAAGGTCATTTGTCAGAGCAGAGTGAGAGTGGGGTGATTACTGGGCCTTGATTACTACTGTAATACAAATAAAGAATATTAATAAGCTAAATTACATTCTGAATCCTTTTACTGTAGCTTTGCAAGAAGAAGAAGAAGTAAAAAAACCCCCGACTAGATTGTGAATGCATTTCAGTAATGGTTAATGAATATTTATTACTTTTGAGGAAGAAGAAGAAGAAGACTGTGTCAGGGTGCTTCATAGCCCTGTGTATCAATGGTATCCTTGCATTTTTCTTCCCATCAACTGCCTTCATCAAGGTCTGAAGGAAATAATCTTTTCATTTCAGGCTGCACAGATAATGCACATTCTGTTTGAACAGTCCTGGGAGAAAGCTCAGCATTTCCAAACCCTGTGATAGACCTGTTGAAAAACCCAAAGGTTCCAGTCTGTGTTTGGTCCATTAGAGACTGAGGACACTGGAAGGGAAAGTGACATTCCCAGTGTTTCATTGGGTCTAGGGATCAGTAGGGGCTGTGCTGGTTTTGGCTGATGCAGAGGTAGTTTTCTTCACAGCCAGTCTGGGGCTGTGGTTTGGATTTCTGCTGAAATGGTGTTGATAATACAATGGTGTTTTCATCATTACTGGGCAGAGCTTACACAGAGCCATGGCCTTTCCTGCTGCTCACCCCATTCCAGCAGTGAGGGGGTTGGGGGTACAACAGGAGATGGGAGGGGACACAGCTGGACCAGCTGATCCCAGGGATATCCCAGACCACACAGTGCAGTTCAGAAATCTTGGGAGAAAAGAAAGAAAGGGGTGGGGAGGAAGAGGGGCAGGGAGGCATTTCTACAGATGGCATTTGCCTTCCCAAGTCACTGTTACATTTGATGGAGCCCTGTTTTCCTGTGGATGGCTGAACACCATGAGAAATGGGCAAGGAATTCCCTGGTTGGCTTTGCTTGTGCACAGATTTTGCTTTACCTGTTAAACTGTCTGTACCTCAAACCATGGGTTTTCTCACTTTTACCCTTGAAATTCTCTCTCCCACCTCAGTGTTGAGGGACTTGAGTGAGCAGCTTTGTGGGGCTGGGCTGGCTGGGGTTAAACCACAACAGGGCAGAGAGGTCCTTTGCCACAGGCACCTTCAGGAATAATCCAAAAACTTATCATATGAGCACATCTCTCCAGAACTCTCTCTTATAAATATTTTAGCAGAACAGGAAGAGCTGGTGACCCTTGATACCTTTTCATGGAACTAATAAACTGTCAAAAGGCCTTTTTTTCCCCCTCCCTTTCAGCAGGAATTAGGTTTCCAGCTTCCAGTGACTCAATCCTTCCAGAGAGCAGTCTTTTCTTACTGTGTCTGGATTGTCTCTTGTATTCAATGTAAGACTTGATGATTTTGAGGAAAAAAGTAAGAAAAATACCAATAAAAAGAAGGGGCTGTAGTGGTGAAAGTAACATTTTTTAAGTTCTATTTTCAGGTTTAGAAAGAACTAGCTTGGAGTCAGATGCTTTGCTTTAATTTTCCATGGCCTAAGTGGAAGGCAAATACAGCCCATAATATTTTTGTTCATGCTTGTGTACTCATTAATGTGCCTTTGTGTTAAAGGCAGAAGTGATGCAAGACTCACAGAAGACCCTTTTTGTTATTGATCACATATTTTTTAATATTTCCATTTTTAAGGCTTCATAAAAGCTTAGTGTTTCCTTCTCCCAGTTTACTTTAAAGCTGTATGTAGAAAAGGTTGATTTTTTTTTCTCTTACTTGGGATTTCCAGGGACAGATTGAGATTTGTTTAGTTAAAATGCTAAGGGAAAGAAACAGAATTAAATGTCTTGAGTTTTAACTTTAATAAACACTGGTTTATTAGATACTTCAAAACAACTCCTCTTTGGTGTCTATTTCAACATTTTACTTTTCTGCATAATTGTCTGGTGCAGTTGTGTCTAAACAGCAGCAATTTCCCTTTGCACGTAACCTTTTGTATAAATGAGATCACTCAACTTTATAAACCCAAACAGTGAAAAAAGCAAGGTTCAAAGCCTAAAGAACTTAAATTCATGTAATGAATAAACAAAGTGACCTCTGGACTATCATAGAAAGATGGAAATGTGGATCTGCAGTGTGCACAGGGAAGGTTGAAAGTTCTCTTCAGCAGAAGTGATGCAGTAGAATGCACAATTTTAGCATCACTGTATTCCACTGGAAAGCCCATCTGAGCACCTGCTTCTCATGTGTTGGAGAGTCAGATTGGAGATCCAAATTGGGCAGGGACTGAGTGTACCCAGTTCCCACTCTGGTGGAGCATCAGTGAGTCTTGATAATCCACAGTATTGGCCCTGACACCTACTATGTAATAATTATATATTGAGTTTCTCAATGCCTCTGAGGGTGTCCAGCACCTCACAGAAAATGGCTTAAATCAATAGTGAGGTGACATGTTTGAGTGTGTCTTAAAAAAGCAAAAAGGTTTTAATAAAAGAAGAAAATAATACAAAAAAAAAGAACAAAGATGAATACAGTGGAGGGAAAAGTCCCACACACCTGCTACAACACCTTGAGAATGCACTAAGAAACCTTGTGCTCTCTCTTAAGAATTGGATGATTTAAGTGGGGTTTTTTGGCAAACAGCCCAATAGAGAATAGCTATTTTTTGAGGAACAGATAAACAGACCTATCAGTATTTTTGTCTTTGCACTAAGCCAATCATTGCCAGGAGAGCAAAGAAACTTCTAGTGTTCTTCCTTTAAAAGGTTTTGGGGTGAGTCTGAAACATTTCCTTATATGGAGACACCTGCTTGGGTGTGGGGTGCTTTACTACAATTATGCATCCATATGTCCTGATTTTTCTGCAAAGAGATACATGACCAGATAAATGCTGGCTGAAAAAAAAAATAAAATAAAATTTAAAAAGCAAACCAAAACCTGTGACAGCTCAGATCACAACAAAAGAGATTTTAAGGGTTATATATTTACTATCTAGTTAGATGACTTTTAATGTGCCTAAAGGAATTTTATTTACACATCTGCTTATGTTGTGTTGTACATAACAGCATCCAGCTCCTAGTGTTCTATTACACATTTACCCTGTCAGACCCACCTCCAAGGATTTACTCAGGCTGACAGTTTGTATTCTGCACTCTAAGATCCCTGGGCATGCTATATGGGCACAGAACCAAGCACTAGTTCCAGAACACTCCAATGTGTGTTTTTTTAAGAGAAAGAGGTCTTAGGTAAAAAATAAGATGTTTCTGCAGTTTAGAAACTTTCCTACTAGCCTACTTATATCTGTGACCTTCTCAGTTTTTGTGAACAATGTAAGAAACTCTCTAATTAAAAGTTTTTATGATACTGTATCCACTTTATCAAAATTATCCTCTGCTTCTTGCCTTCATCCTTCCTTCCCTAAACCACCAAACAAATGCTCTCTTCCCACGACAGCTGGATATTGAGGGCATTTGTTGAGAGTGTGTCTAAAGGCTCTCTGTAGTCCATGGAACTTTAGCACATGTTTAACTGCTGCACTAAATTGCATTGTACGGACCTGATCCAAAGCCTATTGATGTCAAAGGAAGAAAAGCTCCCATTGACTTCAGCAGGATTTCAATCGGGCTTTTTTTAAGGAAAAATGATTATGCACTTTTACTTTTAAACATTTATGATGAAAAGCATCAGCAAATAAAAATTTATGAATAGACTCCCACAAAACAAAAGTGTCAGGAGCTGAAATACTGGGGCAGATGGGCTTTCAAGATCTGTCACTCCACCAGCATTGTACAGTTTAAAGGCACTGCATGCACTCAGTTTTCTGAGAGGATGTGTGGACAAGAAACTGTTCTCATTCATTACTTTTTTAGTGAGAGAAATTTGATCTTGGAGCCAGATGATGACTAGGACCTTTTGCACAGTGTTTTGTGTTCATCATTCATTGCATTGATATAATTTTTATAAACTTTCGGAAAGAAGACTTTATGTATTTAATGTGCTGTGCATTTCTGTTTAAAACCAAGAAATTCCTATTTAAGATCCCACAACATTCAAAGTTTAAAACAACATATTTGCTAATAATGTACCTTTCTCATATACAGCTATAATATATCTTTCTCATATACAGCTTTAGATTTTTTATTTAATTAAATAAATTTAAAGGAGTTTTGAGATAGAGATCCTCATTTGTATAAATGGAGTAGAACTATAATGGCATGAAGCTCTCTCAGAAGAGAGTTAGTTTAGATTTTAGTAAAGTTTTTTCACCCAGAGGGTGTTTGGGCACTGGAAAAGGCTCCTCAGGGCAGTGGTCACAGCACCAAACTTGACAGAGTTCAAGAAGCCTTTGGACAACATTCTCAGGCACAGGGTGTGACTCCTGGGGTGTGCTGCACAGGCCTGAGAGCTGGATCAATGATCCTTGTGAGTGCCTTCCAATTCAGGACATTTTATGGTTCTGTTTTTCCAAATCAGAAGGAGATAAGGCTGGCCACTCACAATTTTCCATTTGGAATGGAAAATTCTTATCTTGAGCTTCATGCCCCAACTTCCTGAGAACATTGCTTCCTTTCTTCATTTAGCACACTAACTCCTGGCTGCTTCTCATCTGATTTTAAATAGAACTGAAATGCCCAATTTTGGAGTGTATCAGTAAAGGTTGTTCCTGTGGGCAGCTCATTCATCCCTGGTTATCTTTCTCTTTCAACCATAAATATGATTGCATTCTTGGGGCATTGGCTGGACACTGGAAAGCACACAGGGTGTACATGGAGCAAAGCATTTGCAGCATGTACTTTTAGGATAAGAATGCCTGCAGGTAAAAAAGGATCACTTGCACCGTTACCAACAAATCAAGTGAAAAAGAGTCTGGGGAAGGACAAAACCCATAGGGTGGGAAGCCAGCTTCACTGAAGGGAGATATCTATAGCTGTGAAGCTAGTGAGAAAGTTTCTAAACATTGACAGAAAGTTTCTTTTCCAATTACACCAAATAAAGAATTTTATTTGGATTGTATTTCCATGGAAATGAACATTTCCATACACCTAAGATGTGCATTAGCTGTTACCTTACCAAAAAATCTAGACTTGTGAAGAGTTTATTACCTATGCTTTTTGCAATATTAACTTTGGCTTATTTTTGTTTGTTTTGTTTTGGAAACTTTCTTTTTAGGATAAATTTAGCACAACTGATAAATTGTAGGAAGTTAAAGATGGTACAGGATAGTCTTATTTTTATAGAGTAGAAATATTAAAATAGTTGTATTTTAATGATAAATATATTAATTCAATTACCTTGCAATATGCTAATTCAATAGGCAGTATTAGAACTGTGTGTGCCCTATAAGAATTTATCAAAGTGATGACATTTATAGCCATAACTATTGCAGACAAAGTTGAAAGAAATGAATAATGCTTGAAGACAATATTTAAGTCTTTTAAATAATTTTACATACCTAAAAATTGGAAAACCATGTTGATCAGAGTTAGCATTTCTGTAGAATTTTTGATAATAATCTGCATTTAGTAGTAGAGGGTATATGAGTTAATATCTTCATCTGCTTGTCATTTTGGTGCTTTTTTTGTTCGAATTTTTTAAATCTAACTTCATTTTGGTATTCTATCCCCTAATTTTCTGTGCCATGTTATTTAATTTAGTATGCTTTAAATTAGCCAAGGGAACTGTTTCTGTCTAAATACACATATACATGGATCACTTCCCACTTTAAAAGACAAAGTAAGTTTTTAAATTCACTACAACACAAAATGTTATTTTCACTACATATTATAAACCACTCCCTGGAATATAATATAATCTTGAATTCCCTTTAGCAGTTTCCAACATCCACATCAATCTTGTATCAGAGAAAATATGACAGAATCAATATTGTGATGATAAACTGTAAAAATATTGCTTTTGTCTTTATTCAGTAGAAATCACAAGTGGTCTGATTCATCATGGGAACATTGGAACCAACTTTTAAAATGAACAGTCTGTTGCAAAATAAAACTAAGTTTGTGTTAGGAGGAAGTGAGTTTGCTCCATTCTTTGTTATTAAACAACCTTTTTATTCTCTTTCCCTTACACAGTCTCCCTTACTGGATTAAGATACTTTTTTTTCCTGATAAGTGAGTTGATTTGGGATTGTAATTGATATACTGCAGCTAATCTCCATCATAACACAAAATATCCTAGCAGTATTCTGCATGCAAATCCTCTGTATGGGCTTTGGAACCTGTTCTGACAAATATTGACATTCACTCTGGCTAAAACACGAGTGTGTGGTTCTCCTCTCTAAATAAAACCTACTTGATTTGGAATATGGAGATATGACTCTTCCATTACTGATTTAATGGAAAATTGCTACTAACCAAGATCACCTGTTATCCATACAAGAAAGAGACAAAATAGATTCAGCAGATTCAGGAACTTTCCCAGCTTCATTACCTTTCTCTGGAGAGGCTCCAGCTCCTCAACGCCTCCCTTGTCATGAAGGGGCCAAATCTGACCCCAAGATTTGAGGTACAACACAGTGCTCAAGGTGCTGTGCCATCACAAATCAAATGGTGGCAATGCAGATGGATTATCCACAACAGATTAAAGGCAGAAGATATATTTTGTGCTTAGCTATTTACCTATTGCTGATTGAACGCTCCCCCCCCCAAAATGGAAAATGTTTTTTATGCTACCGTGGAATCAATCAAAAATTTTGGTTGCAAAAGTGAAAATGCAGTATCCACAGCTCAATGTAAGGAAAGGCAAAGCTGAGAAATGTTACTGCTGAGTACAATTCCCTGTTCTGGTGTTTCCAGATGGCTCTCAGACGATTCTGAAGTGGCTTTGATCCCAGCTCTGTGCTGAGCTGTCAGGACAAAGACAATGTGCAGAATTAGGGCTGTTCTAACGATCCAGTCACTTGCACATGCAGGGGAACCTGGGCCTTTTGAACACTTTGTTGTCCACATGCTCTTAAAAGTGTCAGTCAGCGATATAGATCTAGCCAGACTACACACTGCCTGACAGCACAAGCCTGATTTGGGGAAAAAATAAATCCACAGAGCAAACAGATAGGGTAGAATTAATCTCTTTTACTTCTAGCTTTCAAAAAGTGATCTGTCTAGTGTAAACTAGTCCTCTAATTGCCTTCTAAAGTTAATGGAGAGAGAAAACATATTGACATTTCCTATGTGACTCGGGATACATTATGCAGTATAAGCTTGTTGAAAATGCTAGTTCAGGTATTTTCTGTTCAAATGACATTAGGTTATCTCCATTCACACAGAGATGATATGTAGCAAAGCCTTCTGTTTATTCTCTGAATGATTTACAAGACTTGAGTTGTGCTGTTTCTGTTCTGCTTCTAACTTGTTTAAAGTGAATTAATCTTCCCTAATTTAGATGCCTTATACCTACAACTGCACTAGAAGCCCAGACTTAATTTAATATTCACACACAAATCTGCATTTTTGGAACATGTTATGTTGGATTATATATGAAATGTTAGAAAACATGTTTTAGGATTAAACTTCTGAAAACCAGCAGTTTCTCCTCACTCATTAAAAATGAGAATAAATGTATAGCTCAGGTTGATATAAGTGTCTGAAATCGATGAGATTAAACCCTTCCTTAAGTTTGCCCTTTGCCATGGTCTAACCATTGCAGTTCATGACTTGGCTCATAACTTATGTGACCAGCAAAAAGTTGAAAAGAGGGAAAAATGAAAACATCACTGAAGTCACTAAAGGATGACAGAAGAAAATTATATTACTTGCTTTTTAATAAAGAGTGACATTATGTGCTGACTCTTACCAGCTCTTTTTTAGGAATCAGTACAGCATAATTTTTTCCTCTCTTCTTTCATATCACAGTTAACCTATGTGCAAATAGGGAATAATCTCAAACTCTACAGAGACCCTGTGGTTATTTCACTGCTTGCATAGTCATGACAGCTTGTGCTCTGGGACTTGTGTATTAGCAAGGTTAAGACAGTCTTTTCTTCCAAGGGTAAATGTGGATGCCAGTGACATGGAATCTCAGAAGATTCAAAAGAAGTCTGCAATGATGACAAAATGAAGACACCTTGGACTACTATATTCCAGACCATTAACACCGTTTAGAGACCTGAGAAAATGACTTTATTGTGCTGATCCTAGATGAGCAAGTGGAGCTACAAATCTTGGAAGCTTGCAAATCTTAGAGAAGGCTTGAGAACTTGGTTAAAATGTGAACAGGGAGTATTTAATCTACAATTTTGAGTTGAGTTTACTATGAAATGTAAATTGACATGAGAAAATCCCCCTAGAGGTGCAAAAAAAAAAAAAATCTTCCCGTACCCAAGAATTTGCTTAAATTAGAATCATAGAATATTGTGAGTTGGAAGAGATCCACAAGGATCAAGGAAGTCCAGCTCCTGGCCCTGCACAGAACAGCCCCCAAAAGAGATTATATTGATAGATTAATTGACTGTAGAAGGAATTTAGATAATTAAACTCCTAGAAGGAGATGTCTGACAATACAGTAACACCCATGCTTTTGATAAAGAGATACGAGAAGGTTTTAGCAGTAATTCTTGGAGACCACAGCTGCTAAATAGACACAACCCAATGGAAATTCTTGTTCTGAAACTGGAATATTGACCTTCATAGTGCCACACACAGCTTTAGGTTTACATTCTAGGAGCCACCAGGGAACCAAGTGCGCTAATCCATTTAGGGAATCTTCACAATGCAGCTAAACACCTACAGGAAGCTTTATAACAGGTCAGGATTTGGAACTGTGCTTCATTAATCATGTGCATGGTGTGACTGGGGTGATCCATGACAGGTGACAGTTTTTTATTCAGGCAAGGGAATATGTAATCCCTGCTTCCTTTTAGGTTAAATGGATCCCACAGATCCCATATCAATCTCCCACTTGTGTTTGGATGCCTAGAGAGAGCAACATTCCACAGAGATTGTCCCGATGGATTTGAGATGCAGCACTGGGGAAGAAAGACTAATGAGCCAACAACGAGGTAAAAAAGAACATTTCCTGTGGAAATGTACAGCTCCTCCAACAGGGCATGCACACATCTCTGTGCTCAGTAATCCAAAAAGTACAAGCTCGGTTTTATGGAAGTGTTGAGGTGGTTTCAATTTACTTTTGGGTGTGAAAGAATGGATTAATTTCACAAGGTTTGTGTGCTGCACCAGTTAATGAAATAGCTCTCACAAACACGGATGGTCAGTAAAGAAAAAGCTCATAAAAAAAAATTCCTTTCAAATCCAGAGAGCATGAGAAATAAAGACTCGCGACAAAAGGAGGAAAACATAAAGTTTATCTGTAAGTGAAATACCTGCAGGCGCTACTGCAAAGGAATTTAAATGTGTATATAATGAGCAGCCACACATGCACAAAAGTAGCTGTCACACACTATATAGTATGCATAAAAGCTCCAACAAGTTGCACAGTGTGAGGAACGGTTGCTTCTGGATCAGTGCACAGTCATTTAGTGGTTCTATCAAGCTGACAGCGAGCGTACCGGGCCCGACACACATGACTGCCCAAGAA
Source organism: Pycnonotus jocosus (assembly GCA_013400435.1). NCBI lineage: Eukaryota > Metazoa > Chordata > Aves > Passeriformes > Pycnonotidae > Pycnonotus > Pycnonotus jocosus. The sequence goes on along the minus strand of VWYP01027635.1, from coordinate 6,210 downwards.
GAGTGTCTCTGGATGTCAGCCTGGTGTACGTCAATGAAACAAGAGTAGAGCAGAATCAAAACAAGTTAACAAACCAGCAGTGAGCTTGTTTCTGCCGCAATAACAGAACCATAGGCTAACTGAGGCTTTCTTTATAAAACTTGTAAGGCTGTGTCAGTGACCGCGGAGCCGCTGACCCGCGGATGCTGGATACAGTCAGGATGAAAGGGTTGGTTTTCTTTATGGAATTTTTTTTTTTTTAAACCTTCTGAATTTCTAGGTGTCTCACACTCTGTTCTGAGGTGACTGAAATGCTGGCCATTGTTCTCCCTCAACCTTCACAATAAATCTTCCTTGTTGGTTAAACACCATTCAAGGTCTGGGCTAACAAGCATTGTTGGGTAGTCACTTCTGATCATTTTAATGATCCTTTTGAAGGCTTGGATTTATTTTATGGTTTTAATGTTCTGTGTCTGTCACAAGATCAATTGTCTGCAATCACCCGATTGTTTAATATGTATCAGGTACCATCACTGCCACCAAAAATCTTGACTGGACCATTTTCATAGACAGGAGAGTGAGGATAAAGTTTGGTTTGATTAGCAGAAACAATTTTTTCAGGAAAGGAATAAAAACAGGTCACTTCAGGGAAAATGGGCTATGAGTTTCTTTTTTTTGGTAGTTGACACTATGCACATCCTACTACCACAGCAAGGTAGGAATCAAAGCTGCAACCTGGTAAGGCTATTTGGCTGGAAGGAACTTTCCTTCACAAATTGATATTTGGGATTTAATTTTTTCCTATATTATTTTCTAAACAAACAATTTAATTTTCAGGGTGGACAACTGTAATTATGCCTTAAGTAAAGGCACCTGAATCAGTGTAAATTAAAACTAGTTTAATATCAAGTTTAGCATGGACTAACAGACTGGACTTTGTAGGAATTGCAGGCAGCCCATGATGAGTTCTCCAACAACAGAACTGCTGTAAACATCAGTTTGACTGATTCTAAGCTATGTCAAGGATTAAATTGCAGTGCCATGATGACCTCTAATTCAACTGATATGTATTTCTAATATTTTCCTCTCTTGACAACATGCATTCCCTCTTCTCACTGGCAAAATGCTCCCTGGCCTGCCAGAAGCTCATTGCAAAAGTCACAATTGTTCAAATCAAGCCCTGATTTTGAATTTGAATTACTTCAATGTTTGGAAAATTACAGTGGATAGTCCACAAGACCCTAAGTTCTAGCAATACAGTCAGTGGAGCATGCTGTCATATCCAGCTTCAGTGAATTTTAGAAGGGACAAATTAATTAAAAAGTAATGTGCCGTGCATGTGTTATTTTAATGTTGAAAGCAGAAAATGCACAGGTCACCTTGATCATATGGGAAACACTTAGTTTTAAGGTCTGTTAAAGAGTTTAAGATTAAAAGGATTCCTATAAGTTAAGACTGATAGACACAATCACAAATACATCTCCACATCTGCTCCATTTTCACAACTGAATTAAGGAACATTTTCCCCCCAATGAGTTTAATTAACTCTAAGAACAAGCTAAATTAGTTTAAAAGGCAATTAAAATGCAAGCGTATAAATTGTAATTAAAACTGCATGCTGTTTATAGATATTTTTTTCTAAATATTTAAAGAAGATATTTTCCAAATGAAAAAACAGAAGTTCTACAATCACTAAATAATTCAGTACAGAAAAAAAAATTCTTACACATGTAGATTTTTAAAAAATCTAATTTGTTAGAAATTAATATTGCAGAATAATGATAATTTGCTTTTCAGATGTATTTTTTTCTTATGGTGAGATGAGATTTGTTTGCCATTGTACTGGGTTTGGGGATATCAGATTTATTAGGATCTGTTAAGTATTTCTGAGTCAGTTTTGCCTGAACTTTACTTCTGGCACTGCCAGATTAATGTTTGGATTTGATGATCTTAAAGGTGTTTTATAATCTCAATGATTCTCTGATCCTTGTTGCATTTGCTGTGTCTGGTGTTTTTGCACTGGGCACTGCTCTTTTTTCCTTTTATATCTTCTTTCCCTTTGTCTATGTTCATTATCTTGAAGGCATCCCCTTATTGGTGTCCTCAAGTCTGTATAGTGAAGCCAACCAACTTTTAAGAGGTGATTTTTCTATCTTCTATTCCCTTTGAGCACACACTTTTGGGGCATCAGGGTTCCCTGCCCAGCTCTGTGCCTCACACGGTGCAGTCACACACCCCATGTGTGACCTCTCTATGTTCATCTTCTCTGCTGGCCAAACATATTTTGGTGAATTGGCAACTGCCTCTGAGTTTGGGGCATTCCTGGGAAAATCAGGGTCTTGGCTCAGTCAGTCACGTCAGGTACCGCAGACAGAAATTGCTACAAGTGGCAAAAATACCTCGAGTGAGAACACATCTGACAGAACATGAATAATTGCATGAATATCCATTATAAAAATATGACACTCTGGGGATTTCTAAACATTTTCCTCAGACATCACATAACCTGGGGGGTTGTCTTTGAGTGAGTAATGGTGATCACAGACTGTTGCAAACTGAAACACTGTGTTATTTGTTCCCTTGAAGCTTAGTGTTGTCAAAAGGAAAACTCCTACTGAATGTATGGCAGACAGGATTCAAACATCACAGGAAAGGGCTCACAAGTTGTTGGATCTTCAGCTGCAGAAGAAAGAAATAAACCACATGTTTAATAATGACTATATAAAAATCTGAGTTGGAATTTTAATGATTAATGTGAATAACTGAAGCCTAGATTTGGTTTTGATTTTGTTTTCATGTTTCAAAATTAAAAATCTTATTAAGTAGTCTCACCTAATTTTTGTGAAACTACTGGGATAGATTTCTGACTACAATAAACTATATTCAGCCAGTCATTTTCATCTGAGAATAAGGACTTTTATTGAAAATCAGAAATTCAGGTTGCAACAGTTCACTTAAAATATCTATCACAGTTCCCAATTTTTACAGCTTAGAGTGACTGAAGTTCTTGAAAGCATAGGAGTTCTAAAGGATTTGAGACAGTTTAAAAATCTGTCATTTGTTACCTTTCAAAAAGAAAGATACATGAATATAAAGAATAAGATAACAGCACAAAAGGGCTTTGTAACTGCCAATGAAACAAACCTGCATATTTCACTAGAGATATAAATGTTACAGTTTTAAATAAAAAATGGATAGAAAATGAATTACTTGTTCTTTTACTCTTCAAATTGGTGGATTTGGAAGGGTTAGACTTGTTTCTAAATCCAGAGAATCTTTCTTGTTTGTCTTAAATGATCAAAAAAAAGATAAGAGCATTCAGGTGGAAAGATGTCTACTGTGTATAATAGGAATAGTTTGATTTTTCAGCACAACCCTTATTCATAGCAGGGATACTTCATAAGAAGCTTATGAATTTCTATTTTAATCCACCAGCCAATTTCCATTTTGAACTGTTTGCAAAACAACACAATTTCAACAAATTTCACTTGAGAGCTGGTTCAAAAGAGACCCCTAAATACACCAAACTAATTGTGACTGTGTTCTGATTGGAACTGACCTGCAGTCTATGGCACTCATCTCCAGGAAGAATGTTAAATCTGGTCCATCTTTGAATAAAACCAATCACTCAGGGCATGCACACGGACCACCAGGAAGGAAAAGTCTTAATTGCATCAGCGTGTTGACAAGTTACAGGACACATAAAGAGAATCAAGCACGTCTCAGTTGCTGTGCCCCAGGGAAAACCCAATGTAGATTCATGAAATGATGAAGGAGTGCCAATAATATAACTTGTGCCACCACAAAGGAGAAGAAAGGTCTCATGCTTTTATGTATTATAGGGACAGAATTATATTCCTGCTTTATATCTATTTTTTTTTTTAAACTTGGCTGTTTGGACAGAAGTATTATCAATGGCATAATTGATATTTTGTGAAGCATCAGATATTGGGTATTGTCCAGCATAATTAAACTGATAGCCTGAATCATTTGCAACATTTTTCCTATCAAAAATGTATCTTAGAGTATTGATTACTGTAATTAAATTAACAATAACACATTGCTTTTGTTTATCATTATATTTCAGATAAAATGGATATATCAGATATAAATGGCCTTAGGGAAGGCTTTTGGAATAACTCCTAAATCTCACATCAGAAAGTTTGCTACCACTGAAATGCTGTTTCCCTGTGTGGTTTACTGAAATAGGTTTTTTTTTTTGTTTTGTTTTAAAATCAAGCTCTGAAATCTAGGGAATAAAAAGACAAAGGAAAACCAGGGAGAATTTTTTTTTTCAGAAACGTAGGTAAATTTTGTATCTGTAGTTAAATACAAAAAAAAAAGATACTTTTAAAATATATATCTATATTAACTTTATTTATATATCTGTATTTATATATCTATATTTATCTATTTATATATCTATATTTAACTTTATTATATATCTATATTAACTAAGTTAATATATCTATGTTAACTTTATCCATTTATTTAAGATCTATTAGGAAACTAAGGATGAAGTAACGGTTCCCTATTTCCAAGAGGGTGAAAATGCCAAATGTTCTAAAGTTGTCTCCTCTAGTTGCTGGAATATCTTTGCTTGGGGATTGGATTTTTTATTAGAGACCTTTTTTCCACGGTGAGCTTGTAATTGTGAAAATAAAAATGTCCCCTCGACCTTCATCTGACAAAGGGAAAGTTTTGACAAAGACCTCAGAAAAGTGACATAAGAACACCTCTATCATGGTAAGCATGTATCCATTCATAATTGAGAGAAAACCTTCATTTATTCAGAGCCTTATTTAGAATCTCATTATCTTCTTCTAGCCTTTGATAATAGGGTCATGGGTTGCTAGAATACACTTTGAGTTTTGAAGTAAAATGCAAATTAACAGTGTGCTTTCTCTCGCCATTTATGTGAACTCTATTCCTACAAGCACACCCCAGCTTCCTAATGACTGCTGCTCAATGCCCATAGAAGTTTTCATCCTGTGTGAGCATAGAGAATTGAACCAAAAGGCCTAAATGAAAGTCATTTAGTGGAAACAATCCCACTGATTCCCGCCAACTTCAGGAGTGTGATCTTAAATCATCACATTTATGTACGGAATTTGCTGAGTACACACTGGAAAGAGACTCCTGGTAATAGCAGACAAATTGTCTCACTATTGTGGTGCTTTCTGTAGAATTAAAACCTTAGAGTGCCAATTATGTGTAAGAAGTGCTTCTTCTCTTGCAAGGCTTTAATTTGTCAAGTTAAATGGTTTTTCAAAACTGAAAATAAATTTGCTTTTCATAGAGAGGCTTTGAACTCAGTTAGACCTAAAGAAGAGCTTATGTGCCCAGAAACCTGTCTATTTTCTTCCAGCTGTGTCAGTTGGGGTGATAAGAAATATTATCTCTCAAGACTTATTTGAAGAGCAACCACAATGTCATACAGTGGGAAACCAGGGACCTCCATCTATTCAGTTCTTTGAAGAGTAGATTATTTGCACTCTTCATGCACAGAGAGAAGATATTTTTTACAGTAAATAACTCGCTAATCCAGCATGTCAGGATCCAGTAACTGGGAGCTGAAACTAGACAGATTCAGATTGGAAATAAGACATCAATTTTTAACAGTTAGGAAAAATTGCATCAGCTTCCAGAGTGAGATAGGTGTTTAAGATAGGACAGATGAATCATGCTCTTGTGATGTGTCTCTCTCCTTTGGTTGTTGAGACACCCCAGATAACCAGGGCAGATGTCTAACTTCCAGATGGATAAAGCTAGGTGAGATAAATCTGAATTTCTTAAATTGAGATAGTATTCTGTGTGTTTCCTTGTTGTGTAACAATCACAGCAAACAACAGTTTGGCATAGAACTTTGGAAAATTGCTCTGGAATATTGCTGTGCTTTTAATAACTAGGGTAAGTTAGGAAGAATTAAATGTCTCAAAGTATTTGACTACACCTGTGTAATGAAATGCATTCAGTTAGAAATGGGGATTACAGTCCTTATGATTTTTAAATCACTCTTCAGTTTACCTCTAGAACAGAGCAGATCACATTTGCTAAATCAAATCATCTGAACGGTATTTGCATGACTGATTTCTAAAAGCATTAAACTGACAGAGAAGGGAGCATGAGTTATGCATTTAATACAGATTTGCTAATGATAATGATGGTCACACGACTTTCAGATTATTTACCACAGAGATTGTTCATGATCTCACCATACTGATTTTTTTT
>VWYP01027634.1:225960-236135 GCA_013400435.1 Pycnonotus jocosus | reverse complement strand
TCTGGGATGGGCTCAGACAGTTCTGGGATGGGCTCAGACAGCTCTGGATGGGTTCAGACAGCTCTGAGATAGCCTCAGACAGCTCTGAGATGGCCTCAGACAGCTCTGGGATGGGCTCAGACAGTTTTGGGATGGGCTCAGACAGTTCTGGGATGGGCTAAGACAGCTCTGGATGGGCTCAGGCAGCTCTGGATGGGTTCAGACAGCTCTAGACAGACTCAGGCTCTGGGATGGGCCCTGGCTGGGGGAGCAGGGCTGAGCTCTGCCGGCACAGCCGTGGTCCAGCCGGGCTGGGTCTGTCTGTGCTCCCTGTCACAAGTGCTGCGGGGATTTGTGCGAGCACCCGTGTTATTTTAGAGATAATGTGAGCAGAGTGGAGCATGTCACAGGATAATGGTCTCCTGCTGCTCGGCTGTTCTTGGCATTTATCAAAAAATGACACCAGAGGGAATATGCTCAAGGGAGCCGAGGTGTCAATTCGATGACTGCTGTTTCGTGATAAAAGTTAACAGAAATAAAAAAGGAATTAGTCACAAAACAGCTTATTTATAGCAGTGCCTGGCCCAGGAGGGGATCCCTGGGAAAGGCAGGGCAGTGGTGCTCACACTGCTGAGAGGAACAGGCTGTGCCCCAAAAGTGCCCCAGAGCAAACCAAACGGGGCAGCATCCCCTGGGATTCCTCCTTGTTCCTCCTGCTTTGTGCCTCAGCAAATACCCCCAGAAAATGCCCCTCTGCACCCTGCTTCCAAACCAAAACAGCGCCTGTTTGGCCTAAAACCAAATATTTTGAATAGAATGTTTCAATGTTGCCTGTGTTTATACATGGCTGTGGGGGTGGGAGCTGGATGGAGCCCGGCCCTGTGCTGGGCTCTGGATGGAACTGGGATTGTGTGTGGGGCTCTGGATGGAGCTGGGACCCTGCACTGGGCTCTGGATAGAACTGGGATCGTGTGTGGGGCTCTGGATGGAGCTGGGACCCTACACTGGGCTCTGGATGGAATTGGGATCATGTTTGGGGCTCTGTGTGGAGCTGGGACCCTGTGCTGGGCTCTGGACAGAACTGGGATCATGTGTGGGGCTCTGGATGGAGCTGGGACCCTGCACTGGGCTCAGCTGTGCTGATGGAACTCCCAGCTCCAGGGATGCCGCCCGAATGGGAGCAGGAAAAAAGGGCAGAACACGGGGAAAAAAAGGTCAGGCTTTGCTGTAATGGCTAAAAACGTCAGCCACGGGTCTGGTGTAAATGGATTATCCTGGCTGGAGCCGCCCATCGAGGTTACTGCAGCAGGTTGAGCACGAAGCCATTGGAGGAAAAGGGTGGGATTTGGGTCTCCACCCCAACTCGCTGAAGCTCCAGGCTTCCCCTTTATCAAACTCACCAAATCCATGGGTAATTGCTGCAGGGGCCAAGTTCTGGTGTGTTTGCAGCTCTGTTTTTGTTATCTCAGCTGTGGGCAGAGCAGAGCAGCAGCAGCAGGAGGAGGAGGAGGCAGGAGAGGGACGTGGCAGCACCTGGGCTGTGCAGGAGGAAACAACAGGGCCCACAGGGGGACCCTGGCTCCTTCCCAGCCCCCTGTTATTCCAGCCATAAATCCCGGCCCCACCGGCTTGAACTTTTCCTCAATTGACATGTTTACAAGGGAAGTCCGCGTTTGACAGGAAAATTAAGCATATCAATCACTTAACGAGGCCGTTAATGAACGGCTCTCAGATCTCTCTGATTTTGTGCCTGGTAGCACAATTCATTGATCAAACCCTTTCGGGCCGGGCCAGATGTTGGCGTGCCTTGATCCTCGGAGCCGGGCCCTGGGCAGGGTTTAGCGAGGGGTCATTCTCTCCAGCACAGACCTTCCCTCCTCTGTCTCTGTTCCTTTCTCTCCCTGCTCCCCACAGAACAAAGGGAGCAGATGCGGGCTCGGGGCCCCTCACACCCACTCCGACATATGGAAGTGATCTCCTCTGTCTCTGTAATTACACAGGAGCTGCTCTGCAACGGCTCCGGCTTTTATTGCGCAGAAACCAACCCGTTCCTGCATAAAACATCTTTATGGTTCCTCCTCCGGGGGGCTCCTCGGCCGGGTCCTGGCAGGTAGAAAGGCGTGCAGGACCCCCAGCAGCCGGTGGGGACCCCAAGGCAGGGCAGGGCAGAGCATGGGGGGAAGAATGGGGAAGGTTGAGGGGGAGCTGTGGCCCTGGGGAGGGGGCAGCCAGAGCTCCCAGTAAAAACCAGCAGCTCTTGGAAGGCAGCAGAGAGCACGGAATAACCCTGACACCTTGATGGGATTCGTGACCGCTGACTGTGTTCACCTTCCCGGCCCTGGGGGTGCCCAAAGCCCACCTGGGGAGGGTTTGTTGGACACCCCGAGGGCTCTGCGGGGCTGGGAGTGGGGTGGGGACACTCAGCCATGGCTCAGCAGTGGGATGGGGACACTCCCACCCATTTCTCAGCTGGGAACACGGCTCAGTGCCCACATCCAGCTCTGCAGGAGGGATCTGTGGGTTCTGTGTGCCAGCCACAGGCACCAACCCTGCTGGGGGCACCCACTGTGCCAAACAGCCCTGCCTGGCATGGAGTATCTCCCAGGGGGAGCCCAGAGCCCCCTCCATCCCCCTGGAACCTGTGACATAAAAATGTGTTTGGGATGTGCTGTCAGCTTGTTTTCAGGAGGGGCTGATAAAACAATGCAGGAGTTACTGTGTAATCTAATGGAGTTAAAAAAAAAAAAAATCTCCTATAGTGCAACATGAATAGTCCAAAATGCAAAGATGACAATTTAAGTGTTTAAAACGTACTCAAGGTAATTCCAAACAAATTTCAAAGCCATTTCAGCCTATAAAACCCCCTCAGTTAAATCATGGGTTATATGGTGGCAGTGCTTATGTTGCAAAATATCCCTGGCATGAAAGGGAAACTTTAAAAAAAAAAAAATTGCCCGTTAATCCTTATAAATTCCTTATTAGTGCTGCAGAGCTGGAGCTGGAGCAGCCTCCCGAGGAAGGCCGGGCTGTCGGGGCGCTTCTGGCTGAGCTCTGCCGGGAGCAGTTGGGGCTGGCTTTGATTTGCTGGGCTCTCCGAGGCATTGATGTTCTTCCAAAGCGGTGACATCAGCGCTGATGTCATGGCACAGCTCCGGCTCCATCCCTCCCGCTCTCCTGGAGCCTCCCCATCCTCCTCCTCCAGCCTTTTTAAGGGAGCCAAAAGCCCCTTCCCGCTGCCCCCCACCCCGGGGTCGTTCATCCCCATCGGGGGTTGAGGGGAATCGCTCCCTGGGGGTTCAGGGATGGGGGGCTCAGACCCTCGGGTGTCCCCGCAGGAGCTCCCTGAGGAATCGGGATCCACTTCCATCCTGTCCTGACGGAGAGAAGGGATGCAAATCCCTGCTCTGGGTGTCCGCGTTTCACACCCTGCCAGCGGATTAAACCCGCTGGGAAGCTGTGAAGAGCCCGCGCGAAGAAAATGAAAGTTTATTCCTTTCCCTCGCGCTTCTGGGCTCCCAACTTTCCTCCTGCGTGTTTGTGCCCTGATTTGAGGAAGCGACACAATCTCTCTCACTCGCTCTCTCTTCTCTCTCGCTCTTTTCCTTTCACCAAACAGATGTAACTATTTATTCCTTATGTCCCAGTTTTCCTGTAATTTCATAAAGTGCAAATTTGCTGTCCTGCTCCCAAATGCCGAGTCGGTGGTTTGTCATAACAGTCATCAGTAACTGTCGCTTTCTGCCTGGGGCTTAATTAACCCACTCTCTCATTAGCATGTCCATGCAGTTGTAAGGAATGAAAGCCTGATTATTTTCTACAACAGTCGCAGCCAATTACTGCACTGAAATGGAACCACATTAATCAAATCTTTAGTACAGTGGCAAATTCAGAGATATCAGATTGCAAAAGACTGCAAACCTAATATGTCACTGTCAGCGGAGCTACGCAGGCATTTAGCGAATTGCATTAAATAGATGGCTCCGCTGAAACCGCATGAATTTAATATGTGATGGGATCTGGAAGCTATTAGTGTGACATGGCAAAGCTCGGGGAGCTTGGCAGCTCTGGACTTTATCCATGAACTCAGGAAACTCATGTGAAAACTTGTGTGTGTGTGTGTGTGTGCGCGCAGCAAAATGTCTGCTCGAGGAGAAGGCTCAGGCGTGGAGAAAGGCAGGGAAAATTAAATACTCAGCACATCACAGCGGGGCTGTGCTGCTGTGCCACCCCAGAGCAGAGCTGGGGGCTGGACAGGGTCCCTGTGCCAGGACATGGGACACGGCCACGGGCAGGAGCTGCTGTGGCAGGAGGTGACACCAGCACGATGCCAGTGCCTCGGGAATCACTCTGAGGCAGAGGGACACGGGCCTGGTGTGGTGACACAGCATGGACATGGCCCTGCCATGGTGACAGAGCATGGACATGGCCCTGCTGTGGTGACAGAGCATGGACATGGCTCTGTCTTGGTGACACAGCATGGACATGGCCCTGCCACGGTGACAGAGCATGGACATGGCCCTGGTGTGGTGACACAGCATGGACATGGCTCTGTCTTGGTGACACAGCATGGACATGGCCCTGCCACGGTGACAGAGCATGGACATGGCCCTGGTGTGGTGACACAGCATGGACATGGCTCTGTCTTGGTGACACAGCATGGACATGGCCCTGCCACGGTGACAGAGCATGGACATGGCCCTGGTGTGGTGACACAGCATGGACATGGCTCTGTCTTGGTGACACAGCATGGACATGGCCCTGCCACGGTGACAGAGCATGGACATGGCCCTGGTGTGGTGACACAGCATGGACATGGCTCTGTCTTGGTGACACAGCATGGACATGGCCCTGCCACGGTGACAGAGCATGGACATGGCCCTGGTGTGGTGACACAGCATGGACATGGCTCTGTCTTGGTGACACAGCATGGACATGGCCCTGCCACGGTGACAGAGCATGGACATGGCCCTGGTGTGGTGACACAGCATGGACATGGCCTTGATGTGGTGACAGAGCATGGACATGGCCCTGCTGTGGTGACAGAGCATGGACATGGCCCTGTCACACTGACACACCATGGACATGGCCCTGCTGTGGTGACACAGCATGGACATGGCCCTGTCACACTGACACACCATGGACATGGCCCTGCTGTGGTGACACACACTCCTGCAGAGCCCTGGCCGTGTCTGCCAGCTCCCTGCCAAGGAGCCCAAGGCTCTCCCTGCCCCACCACGCTGGCTGCAGCAGCTCCTGCTGGAAACTCCTCCTCTTCCTCTTTCCTGGCAGCCTCTCCAGGTTCAAAGGCTGCACAGTTGGTGATGCCAGGGCTGTCACAACAGCAACGAGGCGGCTTCAGCTCAGGCGTGAGCTCAGAGGCATTTCCAGCTCTGCTCAGAGGCATTTCCAGCTCTCAGTGAGCCCATAAATTCACGTTCCTCTGCCTTCAACAATTCCCAGCTCCCAGAGATGCCCAGGGCTCAGGAAGGTGTAGGGAGTGACCAGAGGACGGGCACTGTCCAAAGCACCCTCTGGTCACAGGGCTGGGGGACAGCTGGGGTGCCCTGGCCCTTCCAGCTCCTTCTGCACCTCCTTGACCCAAAGCAGCTCCTTTCCCCTGGGCTGGTGGCTGAGAGCTCCAGATTTGGGGGCAGCATCTCCTTCCCACAGAGGAGAAGGGGGAGGCTTTGTCAGAGCCACAGCCAAGGGCTCCATTTGTGAATCTTCCTGTGCTCCCACCAGTGGTGGTGGGGAATTCACACTGAACCAGAGCAAATCATGGAATGTCCTGGGCTGAGGGACCCCAGGAACCACTGAGACCAACTCCTGGCCCTGCAGACACCCCAAAATCCCTGCCTGTGCCCCAGAGCACTGTCCAAACACTCCTTGACCTCAGGCAAGTTTGGGACAGGTGCGGCCTCAAAGTGAGCGAAGAGTGACAGCAAACCAAGATTTGTGTCCTTTTTTTAGCCCAGTAACCCTTCCTTTGCCGGGCTCAGAGCAGAGCAGCCTCCTGGGCGTCAGGGCTGCAGGACAACCCCGGGAACAGCCTCCCCAACAGCACCTGCCCCGTGGTGTCCTTCCCCATGGTGTCCCGCCCCGCGGTGTCCCCGTGGTGTCCTTCCCCGTGGTGTCCCTCCCTATGGTGTCCCTCCCTGTGGTGTCCCTCCCCATGGTGTCCCCGTGGTGTCCTTCCCCGTGGTGTCCCTCCCTATGGTGTCCCTCCCTGTGGTGTCCCTCCCCGCGGTGTCCTCGCGGTGTCCCCGTGGCCCAGCAGGCGCTGACAGCGGTGACAGATGAGGCTCCGGAGCCGGGGGGCTGCTCTTACACAAACCGCCTCCATCAGCAGCTCGGCTGTTCCCATCAGTTTAATCTCGGTGCTCTCCCGGAGCAGGGGCACGTTTCCTTCCCCCAGTCACCTCATCCACCATCTACTTTATGCACACATGCTCCGAGGGGTTTTTTAGAGATATAGATAGATAGATTTTTTTTTTTTTTTTCTGAGCAATCAATCTGCTCGGCGAGGAGCTGCAACTGAATTTAAATACCGGGGTTTTCATTATCTCCGGCGCGGGGAAGAGAAAAGGGGAGGGACAGGGACATTGAAAATAGAGGGGAATAAATTCCAATCTCTCTAACAATATATCTGAAGGTGTGCAGATTCCTGCAGGCCGATGATGCCAAGGGTATTACACCAAATCTTTCTCCTGCAGGGGGAATATATTGAGAGAGGAGATTGCACAGAGCCTTTGGCTGCATGGTTGCTGTTCCTTCCCCCTGCCCTGCATGCACTGGAGCAGCCTGCAGCGAATTCATGGGATTTGCAGCGAGTTCCCCTTTGGAGACCCCCAAAGGGCCTGGGTGCTGCTCTGCCGTGATTTTTGAGTAAAGGATGTGATTCCTTTCCACACCCCGGAGCAGGGTTTTCTGCTGCCCTTGTCTGGTTTTAAATCCCCATTTCCCCCCCTTGGAGGTGCTACGACAGTGTCAGGTGGATTTGCTGGAGGAGGAGTTCCAGAGGGGAAAACATCTTTGCGTGAGTTAAAATTTCCAGGGTAAAGAAAAATCACAAAAAGTGCTCTGAGTTCAGACAAGATTCAGGTGGAGCTCCAGGGGAGCCTTTTAGATTGTCAACACAAAATTCCAGTCCTGCAAAACCTGGGCAGAGCCCATGGGGACGGGTCCTCTGCTGGGAACATCCTCCTGTGTTCGCTTCCCCCTTTTGCAGCGGGAGAAGAAATTCAGATTGCACCTAAAAATGTCCCTAATGTGCCATTTCAACCCTGGGGACAACCCTGGGGACAACCTCTTCCACACCAAACCTCTCTTTTCCTCTCTCTTTTCCTTTTTTTTTTTTCCTCCTCCCAGGGAGAATTGTACAGAGACCGATGGTTTTATTTTACATGAATCACTGATGATCTAACAAATTAATTACCTGCTCCCTGCTTCCCTCCCTCGTGAGGTCGCAGAGCCTGGGTGGGGGCCACCCCCCCCTGCCCCCTCCCTCGGTGCCATCAGAGCTCCTGCTTTAAACACCAGAGAAAAAGGTCAAAATCGCCAGTTTAGGTTAAAATCAGATTTAAACGTCTCTTACTAAACACAGAGGCACACAAACTCAATATGTCATCTTTAATGGTTCAGAACAAAGCCTAGAAAAATTGTGTCCCGGCACCCAGGAATTTTATAACCTTTGATATATAGCTTTCATTATTAGCAATAATTCCTGTAACTGCATCCGGCTCCACGGGAGCACATATTGAATAATAATTCTCCTCGTGTTGATTCGTCCCCATCCCATGGGTCCCCGTGCCCTTCATCCTCCTCTTCCTCCTCGGGCACCATCAGCTTTTTGTCGTGTTTTCACTCCTCTATTTTTGGGTTTGGCCGACACCAAATCCCTCCTCCCCAGCTCTGGTGGTGACGGTAAAATCCGATTTTCCAGCCCGGCTCACCTGAGCCCGGAGCAGCCCCGGCACAGCCAGGACGCCGCCGCCAAGAAAAGGCGTTCGCTCCCCTCCGCCTCTTTTCACAGTCAGGCTTCAAGTTCACATGTGAATTTATGCCAGTTTTGACATTAGCAGGAAAAATTAACAGTTCTCACACACACACACACACACACACACACGCACGAAAAGAAACTTGCACAAAAGAGGTTTTGTGTTTCGAGCAGAATAAATTATAGTGTGATGTTATTAAAACACTTAGTTGTTAAGTTGCCAAGAAAATCCAGTATATTCACACGGACTCGAGGACCTGTCTCCATGCAAAGTAATTAAATTAGATTTATGGGCTGCATTACATCAGTGTTTGATAGTTCATTTTTCCTTTCTTCATATTTTGTCCTGCTTTATTAGAGCATGTGACAGATGGTAAAAATAGTGTGAAGTTTCTTGGCCCTGTGCTAAATCCCCCTTCGGTAGTATATCTCTCTTCTGTCAGTTCTCCCCAGTGATGATAAATTAACCTCTCCTCTTCTATCCCAAGTGTGGCAGTAAAGCACTCTTTGACACAGCACTATCACTTTATCTTAATCTGTGCTGTTCCAGAGGCGGGGTGGGGAAGGAAGCGAGGGGAGATGATGCAATCGCTACCACGAGTTCAAAAAAAAAATACCCCAAAAAACCAAAAAAACCCCACCACCACAAGAAAAAGATTTATTGTGTCAAAAAAAAAACCAAAAAAAACCTCAGAAAGCTGGGAATAGCGTTGATTTATTGAATCTGCTCTGTGTGTGTGTATATATATATATAATTTTTTGTGTGTCCAGCCAAGCCAGGGGCTCCTCTCCTCCAGTTCCCCGCAGTTCCTGCCTTGCTCCTGCTCCAGCAGCACCCCCGTGTCCCCTCCCCAGCCCGGGCCAGGCTCCTGCTCTGCTTTATGCAGAGAATCCCAGGAGATTCCAGAGGACTTTGGAGCTCTGGGATGGTGCTCAGGTGAAATGAGCTCACGGATTTCCTCCCAGTGAGACAGAGCCGGAGCCACGAGGATTTTCATTCGGTCTGGTGGGGCAGGCAGGGGTGAGGAGAGAAGGGAAAATCGGGAATGGGAGGAGTGAGGAGGAGAGAAAACCCTTCCTGGTCCCTCTGATGGTGTCAGATATGGCCATGGGGAGATGTAAAGACAGGAATATCCCTGGATTTAAAACCCTGAGCTCCGTGGGGCCCTACTCCCCCCAGCTCCTCCCTTCTGCCAGTGCTGATTCAGAGGGCACAGCCGGGTCCTGCTGCTATTTTGGGAATGGGAGTCCTGGGCTTTCTCCCAGCCTGGGGATGCCCTAATAGAGGAAGGATCTGGAGCTCTGACTACGTGTGGGTGACTCCTCACCCGCTGCCTCTCGGACACACTTGGCCCTTTGGAGCTGGACAGGCGCCTCAGCAGTGCCCAAAAATAGCCCCAAAATCGGCCTCGAGCTTCCCCCAGCTCCACAAAGCCGAGTTCCAGGCTGGATTTGGCCCTGGCCGTGTGCTCCCAGCCCTGCCTGCCATCACCCAGGGGGACAGTTCCATGCCAGGTGCTTTGTTAAACACTTGCAGGGAAGCCAAATAGAGAACTTTCCCCTCTGCTGGCGTGTCCCTCACTGCCTCCATTTAATTCCTGCCCATCCAGGGACCATTTACTCATTTAGTGAACATCTTTCTCTGCTCCCCTGCCAGCTCCCAGCTCGGTGCTGTCACCCAGAGCACAGCCCATCCCTCACCCTGGGATTGTCACTGCTCTGAGCAGGGGCAGGGCGGTGATGGCACAGCCCTGGCACCAGCTGTGCCACACCAAGGTGACCCCGTGCCCCTGCCAGAGGCTCACAGAGTGCTGGAACAGCTCTGGAGGCAGAGCTGGGACTCCCCCTGAATCACCTGGGGCTGTCCCTGGGTGCTGGTGCTCAGAGGGGTCAGGTCCAGGCTGCTGCAGGTCCTTGGGGTGTGTCAGAGCAGGACCTTAAGGCCCAGCTCTGGAGTTTTTAATTTGCAGATCAATAAGCAGATAATACTAATGATGGTATCAATGCAGCTCAAGGCCCTCAGTGCAGCGGGCTCAGTGTGAATCCAGGATTCACAGCTCCTGGAGTCACTGGGAAATGGGGAAAACACAAAATCTTCTGCTGGAACCCTGGGCCACCTCCAACCTCCTGCTCTGCCAGGACCCAGGGCCAGCCTGGATCAGGGGAAAGAGCTGAAGGGTTTTTTGTTTTAAAAAATAAA
>VWYP01027634.1:214473-225833 GCA_013400435.1 Pycnonotus jocosus | reverse complement strand
TATATATATATATATATGTATCTTTTTTAAATGGCCATTTCAGGTTTATAAATAAAAGCCAAAGCTCTCCAGTGCTCCCAGACCAGTCCCAGCCTGGTTTGTGCTAAAAAGGATGACACCAATGCCTTGGCTGTTGTCACCAGCACAAATGCAGGGAAGGAGCAGCTGGAGCAGGGCCCCAGGGCAGGGACAGTCGCAGGGGGTTTGTAGGGTGGTGATGACAGTGGGATCAGCCCTGTCCCCTGTCCCACTGCAGGCTCAGCCAGCCCTGCCCCCCACGGGCTGAGTTTGGCACGGAAAGAGGAGCCCTGAAACCAAACCCTCAGCTGTGCCCACAGCTCTGCCGGGAGGGACGCGGTGACAGGGACACAGCCAGGGGTGGCACCACCCTGGGACATGGCGGGGTCACAGAGGGGCCACTGCTCTGTGTCAGAAGGGTTAACAGACGGTGGCACTGCTCTGTGTCACAGTGGGCACAGCGAGGGTGGCACTGCTCTGTGTCACAGTGGGCACCACAAGGGTGGCACTGCTGTGTGTCACAAGGGTTAACAGATGGTGGCACTGCTCTGTGTCACAGTGGTCACTGTGAGGGTGGNACTGCTCTGTGTCACAGTGGGCACCACAAGGGTGGCACTGCTGTGTGTCAGAAGGGTTAACAGACGTGGCACTGCTCTGTGTCACAGTGGTCACTGTGAGGGTGGCACTGCTCCATGTCACAAGGGTTAACAGACAGTGGCACTGCTGTGAGTCACGGTGGGCACAGTGAGGTGGCCCTGCTCCGTGTCACAGTGGGCACAGCCAGGGTGCCATCCCACTGTCTCAGGGTCCCTGTGAGGTGACACTGCAGCACAGGGCTCACAGCAGTGGGTGACAGCACTGTGTCCTTCAGGCAGGGGCTAAAGCTGAGCTTTGGGGTGCTCTGTGTCCCCTCTGTCCCCCAGCCCAGCCCTGAGTGCTCGAGGTGGCCAATCCCTCTGCATTACCAGCCCAAGCAATGCTTATCATTAAACCTTTAATTTATTTCTTCTGTATTTCATAAAAAGTGAAAGATTGCGCCTCGTCGGGGGCCCAGAGAGAGCGGGGATGCTCCATTAAGTTCAACACTGCTCCTCCATGAGATGCAGTAATTATATGCAGCTTTTTTTTTTTTTTACTGCTAAGTTCCTACTTGCAGATGCTAACAAAAGAAATAAGCTTTTAATCCAAACATAATTAATATGAATTACCTCCACAGTACACCCCGGCTTTGCACCATTAAACTTAATTTTTGTTTTGCATGATAATTGTGTTATCATTACCATTTATAGGAGAACTCAGGGACCTTCACTTTGTTTTCAGCCAAGACCAAAGGCACTGGAAATGGCCAGGGACGGGCTCAGTGCCACGGAGTCGGGGGAATTATGAGCCTTATCTGGCCTTGGTTTGTCTTTGTGGGGTCGGTGTGGGGTCCCTCTGTCCATCCCCTTCTGGCAGGAGGTTGGAGCCCCCCCCAGAGCTGTGTAAGGGCAGGAGGACGGGCAGGAACACGGCTGGGATCGCTGCATGGACAGGGAATAAAATTCCCATCCTCAGGACACAGGAGCTGGTGCCTGGAGCACGGCCCAGGGTGCTAAAACATCCCCAAACATCCCCCAAATCAGCCAGCAGCGGGTCTGGGGGCTGTGACAGCAGCACCAGTGACCCCAGAGAAGGGCAGGGTCTGCACCCTGGGGTGCCAGCAGCCACCCTGGAGCCCCACCCTGGAGCCCATTAACGGCCTGGGCCCACGGGATGAGTTTGTGCAGTCACATTTCAGGGAAGAAAGGGAGATGAAATCAAGTCCTGTAATTATTTATTGAAATTACAGCCCCTGTCGAGGAGGACTGAATTACTGCAGACTCCATTAGCCGGCTCGCCGTGGATGGGAGAGAGGGAATGAGAAAATGATGGATGAGAAAGACAGAGAGAAATTTTAAAAATAAAACGGAATGGAATGAGAAGGGGCAGAGAAGGGGGGGAGGGGGAGAGAAGGCCCTTCCCCACCCTGCTCTCTCCTTGCCCCGTGGGTTTTTTATCTCTCCCGAGGCTCAGACCCTGCAGCAGCAGCAGCAGAGCCTGTGGGGCTGGGGGAATGGGAGATCTGGCTTGGGAAAAACCTGTGGAGCAGCCTCTGCCAGGGGCAGGAAGAGCCTCCTCCAAGGGAGATCTGGTGCTGCTGGCAGCTCTGGATTTGGGGTTTAAACACATCCAGGAATCGGGGGCAGAATGAGAATTGTGTGGGGCAGGAACCCCCTCTGTGCCTCTCCTCAGCTGCCCAACCTCGCTCAGCACCTTCCCCACAGGCTCAGGGAGCTCAGCCAGCTTTGGGTGCTGCTGGAATGAGGGTGGGCACTGCCAGGGAGCCCAGGAGAGGTGCTGGGGGGACACAGGAGGGGATGGGGGATGGAGGAGGGCACAGCTGATGGAGCTGGCCAAGAGCAGAGGTAAAATCCCAGCACGGAGCCCCAGGAAGAGGCGGCTGCCACTGTTAAAAGTTTTCCTCTGCAGTTGTTTGCCATCAGCACTTTGAATGATTGCATAAATATATTAATTACACTAATTTTCCCAGGAAAGAGGCTTCGGTAGCTGGAGACAGCAGGTGTCTGAGGACAAGCACCGCTTTGCAGGCAGCAAATTCCCTAATTAGGGCTGGCTTGAAAGGGGAAAATCCCAGTGCAAAACGTTTTGGGGAACAGGGAGAGGTCAAACAGGATTGGGCAGGCTGGCAGGAACCCCCCCGTGCTGAGCCCACCCAAAACACGGTGGGCTGCAGGACCAGGGTGGCGCCAGGGGTAAAACCTCAGGGATGTGCCACGCTCCTGGTGGTCCCTGAGCCCCCCCAGCACAAGGTGGAGGTGCCGGGAGGGGACTGGGAAATGTCCCCTGATGACTTTGATTCCCGCAGGGTCACAAAGTCGCTGCCGCTTTGCAAAACCCCTGCAGGGCTCTCCTGCCCTGGCTGAGGGCAAAGCCAAACCCTCTGCCCCTCCGTGCCCCCCTGGGTGCCCCGGCTCCCTCCCCACCCCACAGCGCCTCTCCAAGGGCCATTTTCAGCCCGAGTGAGCGATGCACCAGCGCTGTGCCCCTCATCCCCTTCCCAACCTGCCTCCTGATAATAATGAGCCCAGACACTTTTATTATCATTATTAATTAGCACTTTCAAGCAATGGAATTAAATCAATATGGTGGACTGAAACTAATTTTAACAAGCCATTGAGATCAATCATCAGGACTTTTATCTACATAAATGCCACTAAACTCAGCTCGTTAGTGTAACATTAGCTGGGAAAGAGGGGGGAGGGAAGGGAGACTGGCGGGGTTTTAATTAGGAAGACATAAACCATGCCATGATTTTTCTTCTTTGATTTGCTTTTAATCTCGTCCATGAGCTCTCCTGGTGCCCTGGCTGATTATCACTCTCTTCACCTCCTCTCAGGAAGGAAAGGCAGCGGGAAGGAGAACCGGGGGGAGCGGGAGAGGGCAAACCCAAGGAGAGGAGCAGGGCTGCTCGGTGCTCCCGGCTCCCGCGGGGTCCTGCAGGATGAGGGGACAGCAGGATCAGGGATGCAGTGGGGTGAGGGATGCTGAGGGATGACAGCAGGCTGGCAGGAAGGGAGGCAGCGGGATGAGGAGGGCAGCAGGATGAGGGACACTGCACGATGAGGGACGCTGCAGGAGGAGGGACCCTGCAGGATGAAGGATGCAGCAGGATGAGGGATGCAGCGGGATGAGGAGGGCAGTGGGATGAGAGAGGCTGCAGGATGAGTAGGGCAGTGGGATGAGGGATGCAGCGGGATGAGGGATGCAGCGGGGTGAGGGACACTGCAGGATGAGGAACCCTGCAGGATGAGGGAGGCTGCAGGATGCAGGACACTGAGCAGAAATGCAGCCTCTCCTGCACTGGGGAACTCCCCATGGCACTTCCCCATTCTGGCCCTTCCCTGACCCACATCTCCCCCAGTGCCTCTGCAATGTGACTTCCATCCCCTCGCTCCTCCCTGAACCCAGGGTTTGCTCCTGCTGCAGCCCCAGCCCAGGGTTTTGGGGGGCTGGGGAGGTCATGGGGGTCCCATTTAAAGCCAGGGGAGGCTGACTCGATGCTTTGTGGGGAGGAGAGGAAGGGGAGGCACCTTGTGGATGGGCAAGCCCGAGCCCATGGTCGAAGCAGCCCGAATTTCTCTGCCACAGACTGATCATTGTTTACCTCATCCACCTAACTGCCATCAGGGAATAAATCCCGGGTTTCTGGGATGGCAAGGAGCTTTCTGGCTTTTTTTAAAGCCACCTTTAGGTCGTTTTTGGTCTCCTTGGGTTGGCCCAGCCTGCCAGGCCAGGATCTAAGGGAATGCAGGAGACCTTTGCCCCCCCCCAGGCCCATCCTTGCCTCTCACCTCCCTGTGGCATCACCCTGGCTGTGTTTGGTGTGACCAAAACCACGGCTGCAAACACAGCCTGGGCGTGGGCCAGGCTTTAAAACCCCTGAAACTTCTCCTCGAGGGAGCTGAAGGAAGGCCCAGCCTCCGGGGGGGCTGTGCTGCTCTGCACCACGCACCATCAGTCCCCGGTGTCATCTTCCCTGATATCTCTGCCAAACCCTCCCGTGAAATATGACAGATGCACTAGGAAATATTTCCCTTTTTTGTTTGCTGGATGGGTAATAACTTGCCTCCAAGACAGTCTTTATAGTCAGCACAAAAGTAATTTACCTACATGCAGCACAGCCAAGTTGCCATAAATCCTTCCCTGGCGGTCCCGGGAATGCCACGCCCGGAGCTGCGGGTCCTGTGCCCCCTCACTGTCCCCTCTGCCACATCCCCTGGCCAGCCCCAGCCAGAGGTAATGTTTGTAAGCACCAAAAAAAATAAATAACTGAGGCTGCGGTGGCAGCAGGGCCCTGAATCACAGCCCCTCGCTGTCAGCCCATTTCTCTGCAGAAAGCTCTTAGCAGTTAATTTCTGGCTAATTTATTATCCTTCGGCTTAGCCCTCCAGCACCATTAGCAGTGCACTGACACAACTGAGTGAAATATTGTCTAATTTATTATCTTATTACTCCTCTGGAACAGGATCAATTAATTACCCATTAAAGTATTTCAGCTGCAGAGATTTATTAGGGGCCTCGGTGTTTTAACAGATGATTAGTTATATATGTTTGTTTGCCTGAGGAGCACAGACTGGCAAATGACTGGAGGGGAAGGGGAAAGACACCGAGTCGGGAGGTAGCTAATGGATCTTTTCTTGACTCTCTGAAAATGGAGCAGTCAATGACAAGAATTATCGACTCATTCACTTGCGGTTTGGAGATAACCATATGTACAGGGAGAGAGAGAGGGGGCGAGGGGAGCCGGCAGAGGGGAAAAAAAAAAAAAAAAGCCTCACTCAACTGCTTTTTCCATTCAATAAATTTGCTTCAGAATATATTGGATTGGGGTTTGATGGCTATTTCGTGTTTTGCAGAGTGCTGACACTGGTATGATTCAGTAATTATTGTTTCTTTTAAGTTATTGCTGTAATTTTGCTTTCTAAGATCCCAATCAATTCCCGCCTCTCAAGGGCACGCTTGAAAAGCGATATTTGAAAACAGCCCTCTGATAGATTGTGCCGTTAGACAGTGGCTGAGACAAATAGCCTAATCTGGCACAAATTAGCTTGGCTTCCACAGATAGTTTTATACAGCAATGTAAATTATATTGTCAGGGCCAGTCACTTTCCTGCTTAGAGTGCAGCTAACAAGAAGCCATGGAGACATTACCGGGGCTGCCGGGCGCTCCCGGGGCTGCTGCCGAGCCCTTTGCCAGCCTGGGTGTGCAGGGCAGCTTTCCCTGTGTCCTGCCCATCCCAAACCCCAGCTGGGACCCCCGTGCTGGGATGCTGGGGGGGCACAGAGGGGTGGCAGTGGGGCGCTGGCAGTGGCTGCTGGATCAATACTCCCTGATTTGCTCTCCACGCTTCCCTGGGCTGCTGGAGGAGGGTGTTGGTGCCAGGCAGGAGCTGATGGGGTGGAGATGGGGTGCTCAGAGCCCCCCAGGAGGGTTCTGTCTGTCTGTCTGTCTGTCTCTTGCCTCTCCGTGCCTGCCCGCAGCCCCCTCGGGCAGCAGTGCCAGGGGGTGGCTCTTGATGCCCGTGGGAAATGTCACCTCCAGCCTACTCTGCAATCAGTGATGTCACCTGGCCAGAGGGACAGAGACACAGGGACTGGAGGGCACAGCCCCACCCAAGCTGGGTCAGAGCTCTCCTCCTGCCAGCCCAGCACAAAAGGGCCCCCAAAAAGCCACAGAGCCCTTGCAGGGTCTCCACACAAGAGCCTGGGAGCTTCTGTGGGAGCAGCCAAAGCCGAATTTCCCCTCTGTCAGCAGAAACTCAGTTCTGATCCTCCCAGCTCCTCAGCTTGATCCTGAATGGAATTAGGATGGGCTTAAGCGAGAGAGGAAAGCAAGCCGAGCACATCTAAATGGAGGGAGAAGGCGAGTAATGTGGAACTGCTGTCACAGCACAAGAGCCGTGTCAGGTGCAAACGGGCTGAAAAAGCATCACAAAAAGATGTATTTCCATGCAGCTGTTGGCTAACCCGTGGAATCCATCACTGCGAGGTACCACGGGCGCCCTGAGCAGCATGGAAATGGGATGTTGAGACAAGAAATGGGTACAGAGCCCATTTAATGAGCCAGGTTTGATTTGAACCGAGCCGTGAGGGATCCAAATCTCGGAGCGAGGCAGGAGCAAACTGCAGGAGAGGAGACAGGAGGCTCTGCCAGCTGCACCACTCGGTCCCTGGGCCTTGCTCCCAGGGCTCCCCTCACCCCCAAGGGGCAATGCTGGGTTTTTGAAATCCTGCTGGAGAAAAGCAGATGGAAATGCAGCCAGGAAGGCACGAGCTGCCATGGAGGGACCCCCACATCCCCCAGCCACTGGGTCCCGTCCCTGGGATGGTGTGTCAGCCACTGCAGCCCCACAGCGTGCCCCAGCTGACCTGGAGCAGTTTTCTCATCCCCTGATGGAGAGATGGCTGTGTCAGGAGCGATCTGTGGCTTTAGGGAAGGCAAGAGGAGAGGAGCAGCTCCTGCCAGGCTCTGCGGGAGCAGATGGAGGATGCGCTCAGCCTCGGCGAGAGCCCCAGGCCCTTCTTAACCTTGCAAATGGCTCCTGCTCCAGAGGAACGCCCTACCCAGGCCTGGAGGGCTCTGTCTCCCGAGGAAAAGCTGTTCATTCTCACTTCAGCCTCCTCAGACCATGCAGTTTACATGGAGACTCAGAGGTGGAGTTGAGGACGGCAGCAACAAGGCTTGGGCAGATCAGGGGAGCAGCCACGAGCCCATCTGGTCAGCAATTATCCCATAATATTGGAATGATGCTTATTTGGAAATACAGCTCCAAGGGCTGCAGAGGAATTCATCAAAACCAAGGAGCAGGGAGGAGAAAATCACTCTGGGGACCTTTCAGCCCTGCTGAGCTGCTCTGAATTCCTCCACAGCACCATGGTTCCCTCAGGCACCCCCATGACATGAGTTTGTGTGGTCTAAAAATGGTGCCAAGCTGTGGCACAGAGGCAAACCAGGATGGTCCTGCCAGGCTCAGGGGTGTTGGGAGGCACAGGCTGATCCTCTGTGCCCATCCCAGTGACACTCAGGGACACCCAGGGACACTCAGGGACACTCAGGGACACTCAGGGACAGCTGCTGCCTGCAGGAGCAGCTCAGCCAGGCTGCAGGAGGGGACCAGCAGTGCCAGCCCAGCTCCCAAGCCTGTCCAGGTGAGCAGCCCCTGCCCAGCACGGCTCTGCTGCAGGCTCTGACATCACTCCAGATGTGTGCAGAGGTTCCCAGCACAGCAGACCCCTGGAGGAGGGAAGGAACATCCCCAGCAGGAAACCAGGACACTTTGTCCTTGGCCAAGGTTGGCCCAGGAGCCGTGGCCAAGCCAGGAGTGACCCTGGACCTGTCCCACCTGCACGAGCTGCCCTCTCTGCAGAGCTGTCCTCTCTTTCTGTCGCTGCAATCCTCATTCCTCTTCCAGCAGCTGAGTAATGGCTTTGGGAAGATGACACTGCACTGATTTAGGGCCTCGACCTTGGGAATGCTCCTGAAAAGCTGCGGTTTCCTGAGCACGGCTTCACGTTGCCTTTTATGAACACTTTGCAGTCACACGGATATTTGGGTATGTAGCAACCGGGTGGGGAAAAAAAAAAAAATAAAACGCATGCAGGAGAGAAAGAAGGGATGAAAAAAAAAAAAAATCCCTTTTATATCTCCAGGCTGCCTTCAGCAACAGCATTCCTAAATAGGAGAGGTTAAATATATTGCTGCCATTACACTCTACAAGGA
This sequence comes from Pycnonotus jocosus, assembly GCA_013400435.1. Classification (NCBI taxonomy): domain Eukaryota; kingdom Metazoa; phylum Chordata; class Aves; order Passeriformes; family Pycnonotidae; genus Pycnonotus; species Pycnonotus jocosus. The sequence goes on along the minus strand of VWYP01027634.1, from coordinate 217,495 downwards.
ACACATTCCATAAAAACGAAGGTGCCGTAAATTATACAAATATGATGCTAACAAGCCAGGAAATGCACTGCTAATGAGGTCAGCTATAGAACTCCCGCAGTGCTGCAAATCATGTGCCAATCCGGCGCAGGAGGTGCAGGAGCAGCCCTGGGTCAGCATTTTCTGAGCGCATTTGTAACCCGCTGCTCGGCGAGCAGTTATCCAGGTAGATAAAAACCCTCCTGCTCTCCTTGTTTATGTGTCACCGAGCCAGCCAGGCCCGCTCTGCATTAATGCACTCGGCTGTTGTGCCCATTGTTCTGCGGGAACGAGCCGGGGAAATCAGTCACTGCGATGTGCAAATATTGGTTACACTCTGGAAGTCTGCGTGCTTTTTTTTTTGTGCTCCTCCGAGGTTTGCTCCTGGAGGAATTATGCATGCTGGCACCGGGGGGGCTTTTTTTTCTTTCCTTGTTTTCATCCTGTATTTGCTAGAGCTCTTTAAAAAAAAAACAAAAAACAAACCTTCAAATAAACACGTTGGTGGTGGTGAAGTTATTCACCCGTTCACCTTCCTCCTCCCCGTTGGGCAGTGGGACAATAAACAGAACCAAGTGTTGCGTTTAGGAGAAAAGGAAGAAACCTGCANCCTGCTTTTAATTTTTTTTTTTATAAAGCTCTTAAAAAAAAAAAAAAAAAAAAAAAACCAAAAAAAACAAACCTTCAAATAAACACGTTGGTGGTGGTGAAGTTATTCACCCGTTCACCTTCCTCCTCCCCGTTGGGCAGTGGGACAATAAACAGAACCAAGTGTTGCGTTTAGGAGAAAAGGAAGAAACCTGCACAAAACCTGTGAGCTTGAAAAACGAGCTCAAAGCCCTCTGGACTGCTGCACATCCCTTCATGGGGAAGAATTCCTTCCTGGAAAGGGTGGCCAGGCACTGGAAGGGGCTGCCCGGGGTGGCTTGGAGGTGGCACAGGGTGAGGATCAGGCACAGGTTGGACCCTGTGTTGCTTCTCCTCTGCATCAAACAGGAACACCCTGAAACAGGTCCTGAGCCTCCAGAGCGTGCCTGGACCAAAGGTTTCCTCAGGCTTTTCCTTCCCCAGGTGGATCAACAGATCTGGAGCACTCACTGAGCACTCAGCACTCACTGAGGCACACGCTGAGGTGCTGCTCAGGGACAGGGGGGCCACCACGGGCACCCCCTGTGCCCCAGACAGGGCAACCCACTGCCAGCTCACCCAGAGGTGGCTGTCCCAAAGTGGCCAAAATGCTCCCAGGCCGGGCACTGGGACATGCTGGGGGATCAGGAGATGCTGGGGGTGATCAGGAGATTCTGGGGGGCAAACAGGACATGCTGGAGGTGATCAGGAGATGCTGGGGGGCAAACAGGAGATGCTGGGGGATCAGGAGATTCTGGGGGACAAACAGGAGATGCTGGGAGTGAACAGGAGATGCTGGGGGGCAAACAGGAGATGCTGGGGGTTCAGGTGCCTCTCACAGAAGAGCCCCAACACCCCCGAGCTGCGGGCCCAGCTCAGGCACGGTGTGAAATGTGCATTTCTGCCTCCCATTTCCATACGGTTTTTATGGGTGCTCCAAGCAGAGAGAAGAGCAAAAGCCTCATTGAAGGAGCCTCTCGGCTGGGCAGATTTATGAGCAAATTAAGGGAGGAGGAAGCACATCAGCTGCCTGGCCCAGGTGAGGGGATTAGCTCTGCTTGAGAGGAACCAGACAAAGCCACAAAGCTCGGGGCTCCCATCACCTCCAACAACGAGCAGGAAGTTTGGAGTGTCTGGGATGAGCTCTGTGGCAGAAAATCCTTTGTCCTCGCGGTTTCAGTGGCCTCAGGGCCACCAGGGAGTCCCCCAGGGAGGGTCCCTGCGTTCCCACCCCTCTCAGGGCAAGCACCAGCCCGCGTGGTCCCTCCTCATGCAAATAACTGCTCGGGCAGAAAGGCATTTCTATATTTAATAAGCTGAATATTTACGTTAACTAAATAGCAGCTAATTATGAAAACATACTTAAGAGTCTGAGCAATTAAGCAATAATATATTACACAGTTATCAAGCCTCCAATACACATGTCCTTAATAATCAAAATATTAATATGCAGCTCCTCTTCCATTGCACAGCAACTCTGCTATTGCACAGAGAGTGCCCTATTACTGCCAAATTAAATGCATAGTTAGGCGAATTTAGGACACTTAATTTAATGTGTTCCCCAGAGTTCAGTGTGGCAGATTCTCCCAGACAGGCCTGGAGCTGGGTAGTGCAGAATTCCTGGAATTGCTCTTTGCTCCACACGGCTTTATTGGCTCGGGGTTAACCCGTTCTTGGCGCCCTGGGCTGCCAACCACAGCCCCCAGCAGGGGTGAAAGGTGACATTTTTCATGGAAATGAGGTAAAGAGCCAAAGGAAAGCAGAGCAGGGGGTGGAGATGGATGGTGCCCAGCACGCTGCCCCTGTCTGGGTGGCAAACTGGTGCAAACTGGTGCAAACTGGTCCCTTAGGGAGCCAAGCTGGTGCTCCTGAGCTGTGTCTGAGCCCCAGGTGCCCCGCGTGGCTCTGCCTCAGTTTCCCTGTCAGCGTGGCTGTTCCTATCAGAGCTTTGGTTCAGGAGGGACATCCCTGGGGAGGTGCAGCCCAACTTTCATTCCTCAGGGGGATAATTCCTGCTTCTGAGCTGCTGCTGTTGGTTTGGAAACCCACAGAATTCCTTCTCCTCCTGCTCCTGGGCTGGCTGAGGGGAAGGGGACAGGAGTGGGCTCTGCACCCCCAGAGGTGCCCCCCAGCAGCAGAGGTGCCCTTCTCCCCATGCCCCACCCCAGAGGAGCTGCCTGCCGGCCCCGGTGTGTGTTTTTTCAGGCCTTATCTGCCACCTGGCTTCCAGCTGGGGATGATTTACGGGGCGAGGAAAGAGCGCTGATAAATTTTACAGCCGGGCCCCCGCACAGACCGGGGGTATCAACAGCCCCATCCAGACAGCCCTAATGGAAAGTGCCGGCACCGTCAGCGAGCCCTTATTTATGAGTGTCTG
>VWYP01027634.1:192321-212177 GCA_013400435.1 Pycnonotus jocosus | reverse complement strand
GAAAAAGCAGCCCCAAGAATGGAATTTGGGAAGCTGAACCCCGAATGGCTGCTGTGCTGGAAATGCAGGGAATAAATCACGGAGGCAACATGGAGAAGTGTGGGATGCTGGTCCCCCCTCTTCTCAGCCAATGCTATATTTGCTGGAGGAATGGAAAAAATAATAAATTTTAAAAAAATTAAAAGGGAGCAGCTATAAAATCTAGATACTAATAAAATGTTCCAGGAAGATGAATTCTTCCGATATAATGGTGATCCCTGATACTGAAATGTTCCACAAATACATTTTCATAGCCCCACTCAGTATTATTTGTAGATCTTTTTGCAACCCTTGTCAACAAATTCCTGATAAAAAGGAGACACTTTGCTGTGTGCTAAAGCTATGAATTTAAGAAGTGTCAACTGGTCCTTATTTATGGCGCAATCTTTGGCTTTCTCATTTTACTGATGTGGTTTGGAGCAGACTTTCTTCCTCACTCACACGCTCTCCCTCCTCGCTCCTCACTCCGGGACATTAATCCTGCAGCTGTCTCGGGCACAGCGCTGACTTTCTCAAGGTGCACAGAAGTTGTGCTCTGCAGACAAATCTCTCCCGAGTAGGAAAATCCATCAAGGGGAGGGGGAAAGCGCCACCTCGGCAAACACCGGGATGCTCCCCGGTGCCGCTGGGCAGTGCCGGTGTTGGCTCCAGCTCCATCTCCCGGTGGGCAGGATGATCCTGGCTGGGGATAATGGGTGAGGAAGGGGTTGGCTAAACAGATCCTGATCCCTGGGGAATGGGGTGGAGGGAGCAGCGAGGGGAGAGCTGGAGTGTGAGCCCTGTGAGTGCTCAGCGCTGCTCCCTGCGCCTTCCCTCCTGTGGCACAGCCTGGAAGGGCTGGAACGGCTCCAAAAACTGCCTGGGAATGCTGGTGCTGCCCTGGAGTGCCCGGGGAAGAAAGGAATGGGTTGGAGGGAAGCAAAAATGCCACGTGAGCAAGGTGGGAAGCAGAGGCTGCCCTGGAATTCAGTGGAGAGGAGCTGGATAAGGACCTTCCTAGGAGAGAAGGGCATCTCCAACAGCACATGGGTGAAATCACCAAATAAACTCATTCTTTGCTAAGTTTGCCCAGAAGTTTCCAGCTCAGAGCTGGGTTTGGTGTCCAGCTGACCAGCAAACACTGGTTTCTGTCAGGAGAGCCGCCTCTCCAGGCCAGAGCTCACCCTGGGAGNAGCTCAGAGCTGGGTTTGGTGTCCCTGGTTTCTGTCAGGAAAGCTGCCTCTCCTGGCCAGAGCTCACCCTGGGAACCCACATTTCCCATTGGGGTTCCAGCTGAGGGTGGAGTGTGTTTCCTCAGGTGAGGCTGAGGGGTTGAGCAGTGGTCCTGGCACTCCTGGCTCACCCTCCCACCAGAGCTGCATCCAGAGCTAATAAAGGAGCCTGAGCAAAGCCGGGGGTTCGGGGAAAATCCTTTCCGGTACAAATCCAGGACAAATCAGCAACAGATTACAGCGAGTCAGTGCTGGGAGGGGGTGACAGTGGGGAGTGAATAATGGCAGCTCTGCTGTGAGTTTGCTGTCAGAAGGGAGGAGGAGCTGTGTGGAGCAGGGCAAAGGTCTGGATCCCCACCCCACAGCAGGGAAGGGAGGGTCCTGCTGCCCCTGCAGTCCCTGAGCCTGTGTTTGCTCCAGCTGGGGCACAGCCCCGTGCCCCTGGCTGTGCTCCAGGCTCTGGCTCTCCCTGCCCCAGCTGCAGAGCTAAAGGCAGGAGATCAGCTCAGGGAGCCCCAGGAATAAGCCTGGCTCAGGGAGGAGATCTGGGACAGAAAGGTCCTTTTTGGGTTGCTGGGCCCTTTGCTCTCACAAACATCTGCTCTTTCGTGCACCTCTCTCTCTTCCCCAGAAGCTGACAGGTCTTTTGCTGCTCTCTGGGATGGAGAGCCCTGCTCACTCTCCCTGTTTTCCCCACTCGCCCTGCAGCCACAGCTGCGGGTTCCCCAGTCCCACAGACAAACTGGAGCACTAGGATTCCCCAGGACAAAGGACCAGTGAGCACGGCCTGGCTCCTCCCAAACTCCAAGAGATGTTTGGGCTCCTGGGGGACAATTAGCTCCCTCTTTGCAGATCCTGCTTTAACCATGGCACATGTTCATAATTTAAGTTCTTTACAACGGTGCTTGGTTAAGGCCGGAGCCTGCTCCCCGCTGCCCGTCCCTTTTGTTTGGGTGATTTACTGTTCCTCTGTGCCCCTCTGCCCACCGAAATTCATAACAGCTCTCACACAGCAATCGAGAGCTCGTAATTACAGCTGTGTCTGCTAGTGCCATTGGAGCTAAAGGGCCTGCTGGCACTTTTCTTTTAACAGGAATCCAGCTCCCAGCTGGAATGAAATTTGCCCTGCTGATGGGGGAGCTTTTTTTTTTTTATTGGTTTGTTTGAGCCCTTATTAAAAAAATCCTCGGGTTTTTGGCAGCGGTGGTTCGGCGTTCAGCACCTTCCCGTCTCCTGCGCTCAGACTCGGAGCTTTCAAAGGAGTCTTGGGAGTTGGGCTGGGCAAGCCCGAGTGCTTCACCCCAGCCAGGCAGCCTTGCCCTGGGGCTGGGGCTGCCTGGGACAGTGATACCGTTTGTTTGGGTTTTATAAGGGAGTTGGTTTTTAATTATTCAAAGTGGCCCAAGCCAATGTGCAAGAATTCAGGTATAACCCAATAAAAGCCACGCCGGTGAGGTGCTGCTGATCCCAGCCCTCGCCATCCACCGAGGCTTTGTTTTGCCTTCAGCTCCATTTTGTGTTCCTGAAAAGGAGGTGGCAGTTCACCGTCCTGCAGTGGAATGTCACCTTGGGGTGGCAGAGGTGTGGGGCACCAGGGTCCCCCAGCAGCAGGGATGGGGTCACCAGGACACCCTCACCTGGGAATGGATTATCCTCTGCCCTCAGCAACTCCTGCAAGGGCTCCCTAAAACACCAGGAGAGCTCAAACACTTTGTGGCTTTGGGGTTTTATTCCTCGCTTGCCTCTCAGAGTGTGTGGGGTGCCATGGAAGGTACCAGTGTGGGGCACAGGGACCCTCCTGCCTTTGGCAGGGACATCTCCAGGATGCTGGGGGTGCCCTGTGCTCCTGTCTCCTCCCAGGCCCATGTGGTGTCCCTGCCCAGGCACTCCCTGGCAGCCAGAGGGTCCCCGTGCCCGAGTCCCAGCCCCTCTGTGCTGCCTCCAGCGGGTCCTTGCAGGGTCCTTGGCCCGGGCACCTGACTGTGCTTTAACTGCTGGAGCCATCGAGGCAGGGGACGTGGGGAATCCAGTTACAGGGAGTGACACAGAACCATGAGACAGCTTCCAAAAATAGAGAGCAGGCCTGAAATGGTGGGTCCTGAATCTCAGAGGGAGGGAGCAGGCCCAGCCCCACAGCAGGGGACACATCTCTGCTGTGCCAGGGGACACATCCCTGCTGTGCCAGGGGCTGGGAATGCCAGGCTGGGCTGCACTCAGCAGCCCATCACATCTCAAGGTGTAAATTCCCATCAGGGAAGTGGCTGGAAAGAGGAACACATCTTCTGATCCCTGCAGAGCTACAGGGAGGGATCACACGGACACCGGGGGATCACATCACCACGTTCAGAGGATATTCCTGGGAGCAGGCACAGAATGGCCTGCCCAGGGAGGTGCTGGAGTCACCATCCCTGGATGTGTTTAAAAACAGACTGGGTGTGGCACTTGGTGCCATGGTTTAGTTAGGCATGGGTTGGACTCGATGATCTTGAAGGTCTCTTCCAACCCAGAAATTCTGTGATTCTGTGATTCTAAACCCGAAAGGGATTTGAACAGCAGAACCAAACTTCCTTGAAAGCCTGGAAGGCAAAAGGGCAGCGAGGAAAATTTGGGGAGCTCCTTTGTGCAGTCTGACCTCTGTCACTCAGCTCTACCCACGGGGGAAGGTCCAGGCTGGCCGCAGGGAGGTGACAGCTCCCAGGTTTCCCCTTCCCTGCTCCTGCACCTCTGAGCCCCGCAGCCTTTCCTGGTGCCGTGGGTGGCAGAGCAGGGCTCTTTGTGCAGGCACAGTCCTCCCATCAGCCCAGTTTGAGGAGAGTTTGTCCCGAATCGTGCCGCAGGATGCCACAGACACATCGCTTACAGCAGCGTGGAGACAGCGCCTTTTATCCGCGCTGCCAGAGGGGTCCTTTAGCCAAAACGCTTCGTGTTTAGGAACTTGATCCTGTATTGTTTTCTCAGCTTGTTTGTATACGCTGAGGAAAAGCAGAGACGAATAGTTCTGTGAATTCCTCCTCGGAGTGAGAATGCCGGGCCTTTGTTAGCGCTTGCAGTTGAAGGCAATTGCGATGTGTTAACCAGAGACTACAGCGAGTATTTATTTACCTCGAAAGGGTTTTACTGCTTCCACACACACATTCTTTGCTGATTTGAACATCCTGAAAGCCCGGCTACGTGTGTGCCAATGCTCTGCAAACTCCAGGGCCGGTTCTTGCAGGGTTTTCCTCACAGGGTCAGCTCACAAAAAAAAAAAAAAAAAAAAAAAAAAAAAAAAAAAAAAAAAAAAAAAAAAGGTCATTCGAAAGACAAGTGATGTTTAGAAACTGATAACCACGGGTCCTGCTGAAAGGCATTTGATTTCCCCATCTAAAAGGAGATCTTTGATTAGTGACTGATGGGGCAACTTCAAAAGCTCACGGGGTCTGGCTGAGATAAGCATTCCAACCTGGGATGCTCCTTCCCAAAGCCTCTTTGATCTGGAATTAGAGCTGGAAATCTTGCAGGCTTTATTGTGCGATTTCCAGCGGGTTTAATGATGTACCAGGCACAATAGGATCCACCTGGATTTCCCTCTCCTGCAGGGAAGGGTTTGAGCTGTGACTTTCCGGGCTGTGGAAGACTCCAGGTCCTCTCAGCAGGATGAAGCCCATTTTGGAGTTGGAGGGGCAGTAAATCGCCCCTGGTGTGGGGTGAGTGGCAGCGAGCAGGGCTCTGACCCCCGTGGCTCCTGTCCAAGGTTTGCTCCCCTCACAGCAGCGGCACAGAGGGAATTCCTTGAGCTGGGTCACCCTGAACCACGGCCTTTGCTGCTGCCCAAAGGCTCCGGGTGCCCCTCAGGCAGGTCAGGAAAGAGACCCTCACCCCTGTGTGCCCACCCGAGCATTTCCCCGGGCTCTGTTGGCACTCCCTGTGCAGGCACAGCTGCCTGGGGGGCACCAGGCTGGGAGCTGAGCGTGTTCCCAGCCTGCAGAGGGACAGACCGAGGGACAGAGCCGGTCCCCTCCCGGCGGTGTCTGAGCAGAGAATGTGTCACACCTGGAAGTAATTAGGATGAATTTTTACTCATTCATAGCTAATTGCACGATTACTCTCCTATGAAAGCTTCAGCTCTCAGAAGACACTTCAGCACGCGAAATGAGTTTTTCTGAGTCTGGCTCCAAGAATCGCGTGAAAGCTCAGCCTGGAAGGCGCTGGGCTGGATCCTTAAACATCTTTTTTTTTTTTCAGATTGAGTCATTTCTTCCCAGCCCAGTTCAGAACGGAGAGTTTCCACAGTAACCCCAAGGAGTGGAGCGAGTTGTGTCCCCGGATCCGCTGTCCCCAGTGTGCGACATCCCGGATGGGCAGCAGGAGCTCTCCTGCTCCGAGTGAGGGACCAGCCGAGCTGCCAGGACCTGTCCCCGTGCTGGGGGTGCTGTCCCCTGCCCCAGGCTCGGGATGGAGCCGTGGTGGGAGCCCCGGGGGGCGCAGGAGCCTTGTCTGCCTGCAAAAACCTCCCCGACCCACTTCGCCGAGGCGCCTGACGCGACGTCGAAATCTCCTGCGCGCTTGCAAATGATGTTTACTATTTAATAAGATGTGATGAGACTGTTCTGATACTTCAAAGGCAGCTGACAGTTTTGTTAGAAATAATCAAGGAACTTTTGGACAATTACGGTGAAGGCTCTGACAGGCAGAAAACGCGCAAACCTTGTAACTGTAACCAGCACCAAAGTCAGAGACTCTTCCCTGGAAACAACTTGATCATTCATTTTATCCATTAGGCGTCACTTTTTTTATTTATTTATTTATTTATTTTCATCTCATGCCTTTTTTTTTTTTTTTTATGTCACTTTGCTTCCTTCATGCCCAGGAAAGCTCTTTTCTTGTTACAAGATGTGAATCTTCCCACCTTCTTGAACCTCCCTGTCTCCAAACAGGAGAAGGCTTTTGGAGCTCTGCTGTCTCCCTGTCTGGCTGCTGCTCCCGTGGGAAGTGGGGGGGACACACTAAGGTCCCCATTTTGCAGATTTTTAAGGCGCCAAGAACCTCCAAGATTTCTGCGAGGTCCCCAAAAGCCATGGCGAGAAGGCCACGGGCTGAGTCGGGTCAACAGAAAAAATCTGGAGCGACTTCAGAGGGATGGGGCCGGATTTGGGAAATAAAAAAAAATCAGAAATTCAGCCAGGGTCAGTAAAACTTAAATATCCCTTGAAAGCATCCAACAGAGCAGGTGAATAGGAATGAAAAGCAGCTGAGCTCTTCCTCTGGGTCATCCTCGGTGCTGATTTCCCCTAATATTGATTGATGCTCGGCCTATGGACACGTTGTCAAGCAGCCACACTGGGCTGCTCTGCAGCTGATGTGCAGGGAGAGCATTTCATTTCATCACAAACCTTCCATCAGTCAAGGCAGCCAGAAGGGAATTTGATAGCATGGATGTAAAACCAAAGCTCTCTGATTTAATAAGAGTTTTGGGTGGAATTAGCGGGGACAGGGTGAGAATTGCAGGGGTGACACAACTCCAGCAACAGAACCAGCTCCTCATTATCCCATCAGCAAAGCTGTGAAGGCAAAATTGCTGATGGGAGAGAACTTCAGGGTGGTGTTGGATCATCCACGGCGCCCTGAGCTGGGTGGACACGAGGAGATGAAGCCCTGGGGTGTCCCTGACTCTTCCTGGGGGGGTCAATCCCCACCTCCAGGTGCACCCCAAGATGGGAAGGGGCTCACTGGGGTGCTCTGTGGAGTCCTTGACTTTTGGAAAAATCCATTTTCTATTTCCATGCCCATCACACCCTGCACCCCGTTGAGCTGGACCCCTCCAGCCCCTCTGACCATCCTCGACCCCCTCCCCTGCAGCTCCTCCAGCCCCACACTCCTCCCCACAGCCCCAGTAGTCGCTGGGAGAGGTAATTGGCCAAAGATTAGCGCGTGTAATCGAATGGCAGCGGCTTTGTGTACCAACCAGGGGCTTGTCTTTGTCAAAAAAAGTCTTTACAAAGTATCCGGCGCCGGGTGTCAGGGAGGACAAGTTTTTTAATCATGTTAAAATGATTTATTTAAACGTCAAGCCATGTCACCTCACTTCCTTTCATTTTTCAAACTGTTTGTGTTTTTTCTGGATGATAAATTTATCTTCAGACAGCCTCAATATGACTAATTAACTTTGAAATATAAGAACCAGATGTGTGAGCTGGAGAGCTTTCTGAACTCATGCCAGGCGCCTTTTTTTTTTTTTTTTTTTTTCCCCTCTCTCCTCTTTCCCTCTCCTCTCGCTTTCCCTGCATTGAAATTGCTCTGCAGACACTCAGGACACACGGAAAAAAAACCCAGCCAGAGGGATGGACAGCGCTGTGCCCCCTCCTGCCCCTGCCCAGGGGGTGTTTGCTGGCCGGAGAGGGGCAGGACATCCCTGCTGCCACCATTCCCCTGCCACATGAAAGGAAATCAAGGCTGGATGTGACACAAAGTGATTTCTTTGAAAGAATTTTCCTGCCCCGTGTGAAGTGGGTTTTCCCCCTTCTCATCTTTTTCAACGCTCGGAGCCACTCGAAGAGGGAAACATTTACCAACCAATTAATGAAGCAGCTTAATTTAGCTCTTGGTGAGGTACAAACATCGCTGCTGCAGGAATCCTCATGGAAACAACCCCAGAGCCCCACGCAGGGCAGCCCCAGATCCCCCGAGGGAGGATGGATGAGGGGACAGGGACCGTGCCAGGTCCCCACACCAGGTCCCCACATCACTGGGGAGTGACACCGCCTGCCAAGCAAACATCAACAAACGTCCTTTCAGCCAAAACAGATTATTTTTTTTTTTTTCAAACAAAGTGTAAATATTCATGAAAAAATGTTGGTTTCGGTGGAGATTTTCCTGATCTTCTTGGAACTGGTAATCAAAATAATGTTTTTTAAATTGTGGGGTGGTTTTGGTTTTTTTTGTTTTGTTTTGTTTGGGTTTTTTTTTTAAATAACTTCTTTTAAGTTTTCATTTCAACAAGTCTAAATTTATTCCATGAAAAAAAAATAAAAATAAAAACTCCAGTTAAAATTATCAGGTCGGAGTTGGTGAAGGGAATGGCTGCTCTTCCTTGGCCACCAGGGTGATTTTGTTGTTTTGTTTTTTTTTTATTTTAAATAACTTCTTTTAAGTTTTCATTTCAACAAGTCTAAATTTATTCCATGAAAAAAAAAAAAACAAAAAACCAAAAAAACCCTCCAGTTAAAATTATCAGGTCGGAGTTGGTGAGCACGAGGCCTTTCAGGAGCTGCTGCCCAGGAACCCACGGGGTTGGGAGGTCGCTTCTGCTGCCTGCAGCGTGCCAGGCCTGGTGGAACAGAGCGTGTCCGTGTGTCTGGGTGCTGTCCCCGCTCCATCTGTGCCAGCCCAGGGGTTCACCAGCTCAGGGTGCACACCCAGACCCCCACTCTGGGCAGCAGCAGGGCCTGGGCAGGGCTGATCCCATCCACAGCCGAGGAAGGATGGTGGGGACACCCCAAAAGGAGCCAGGCTGGGGTGTCCCCACAGTTCATGCAACCAGATGCCAACACCACAAGGAAAAACCTGGCTAAAGGGCATTGCCTGGTGCCAGGGATGCTCCTCTGGGCTTCCTCCAGCCACACAAGATTCTGGAGCCTCTCTGGAGCCTCTCTGGAGGCTCTCAGGGCTGCAGAGGGGGCAGCAGGGGGGGTGCTGGTGGCAGCTCCCCACTCCCCTAGCACAGGCACACGGAGCTGGGCTCACCCTGGCAGAGCTGTCGCCTCGTTAGGGCGATAAGGGAGCGTTTTAAAGGCAGCAGCGTTCAAACCCAGCCCAACCTTCCCCTCCCCACAGCCTCACCCCTGCCCTAAATACCCAGAACAAGGCGAGGAAGGCAGCCGGGAGCGCCGGAGCCGTCAGAGGATGTTGACAGCCTTGATGTCTTGGCGGGCAGGATCCAGCAGCATCTCCCGCTGCATGGCGCTAGATATTTAATAAAGTAAAACCCCCAGGATCAAGCAGCTCTGCAATCCCTCCCAGCTCCTTTCTTCTGCTTTGCTCGAGCTCTTTCAAGCCTGCCTCCCGTCTCTCTCCAGAAAATCCTTTCATGCCTCCCTCACCAGACTGACATTTTGACAAGTTGCCACGAGTGACATCTGATTTGTACAAATTTCAAGACTAATAAATCTACCTGTCAAAGCGGAAACTTTAAAAGGAGCTAAGCCCAGCGGGTATAGTTTAACAGAACTCAAGTTGATGAAACTGTAGGATGGAGAAATTATATCTGTCACAATCCACCCACATTAGTTCTGTGGAGATGTTGGCAACTGAAACAAACGTCTTTCACAGCCTCGAAAAAAAAAAAAAGAGGGGAAAAAAAATAAAAGGAGACTGTTAATACTGTGAGTAACAAGTAACAGTTCTATTTGTAAACTAGCAAATTTATTTATTTCATTTTTAATTTGCCTGTAGACACGCGAGGAAGGGAGCGACCCCCCCTTATCCCACAGCCTGCCCCTCCCAGGCCGAGGTCTGGGGGCTTTGTGCCCCCCACACTCCCCAGTTCCTGGCTGTGTTTGTGACAGTGTGGGGATGTGCTGTGGGTGCTTGGGGGGCTGCAGCTCCCTCTGGGGCTGTGGGAGCCGCTGCTGTCCCGCTGGATCCAGCCACAAAACCCTCCCAGTGAAAGCCTCTCCTCACCCTGAGCCCAGGGGGATGGGTCACCCCCAGCCCTTCTTCTGTTCGCTGGTATTTTGAGTGGTATTTTGGGGTTTTTTGCTGGTATTTTCTCCTGTTCTCTCTGCTGTGGTTCCCCACTCGTGCTGGGGCCCTGGAACACTCAGGGAATTCTCTGCTCTGCCAGACTCACCCCATCCACAACCCCAAAACTGCCCAAGGGCTCTGCTTCAGCTTCCTTCCCTGTCTGTGGCTGGTGTCCCCAGGAGCTGTGACACCCATGGCAGAGCACGGGCTCCCTGTGGGCTCCATCTCTCTGGGGACGGAGAGGCAGCAGCAGGATTGGGGGAAAGGAAACACAAACCCATCCCATCCCCTGCCTTGGATCCAGAGATTTGGATCCCTGGTTGAAACTCTGATTGAAGGGGAGATGAGGAGGCACCCAGGCACTCCAAGGGAAGCAGATGAGGTCTTGTACCCAGCTGAATTCCCTTTTTTATTGCATCTCCTCTCTGAGACACACAGACATGAGCAGCCAGTTCATTCTGCCTGCTGGAAGGAGATTGATTTGGATGTCACACATTGCACAAAACTCCTGGAGCCACTTCTGCAGCGCTGAGAGCGTCTCCAGGTGGATCTAATGACTGAGTGAAACCTCGGAGCTGCACACCCCTGACAGCTGCTGTGCTTAGAGCTTGTCCCTCTCCCTTCATTACAGAGCAGAGCGAGCTCTTTCCTCTCGATTCCCAGCTGTGGACAGACTCCCTGCCCTGCCCCAGCCTGCAGTGCTGCTGCCTCACCCAGCCACGATGTGTTGGCTCTGCAGCAGAGCAGAGGAGGGAAGTGCTGCTGGGCTCCTCTGCCTGCTGTGGGCTCAGTTCTGCTGCCCTGGAGACACCCAAAATATCACAGCACAACCAGGCAGGCCCAGGGCAGGTCCCCACCCTGCCAAAGCTTTGTGAAATCCTCGTTCAAGTGATGACCAAACAGCAAAGCCAGGCCAGGTTTGGTCCTGCTCCTGGAGAAATCAGCAGGAGCTCTCCCGTTTTTGCATTTCCACAGGATGAAGGAGTTACCACCCACTCCGTAAATCCCACCCCTCATCCCCCTGATCACCAGAGCATCTCCCAGCGCTGTGAACCTCGGGGAGCTTTCTGAAACCTCAGCTCTGCATTTTCAAGGCCAGTGAAGCCACGCTGGGATCATCCCAGGCCATCCCTCACTTCCAACGAGTCTTATTTAGCCATGTGCTTCCACAGGGAGCCAGTCAATATATTTGTTTTCCTGCAGATGTGCAGCTGCAGAAGCGAGCTGTGCAGGAAGTTTATTAAGCTTGGTTAATTTTCTAATGGCCTCAGTGCTGATGGATGGGAGCCACGCCGGCTTCCTGCTCGACTTAAAAGTCAAATAAAAATAATCACGCTGATGGGAAAATATATTTCTTGTAGCTGCAGCAGATAATATATGGGATGTGAGTACCTGCCAAGCGTCTCGTCTCTGGTAACATTCCCAGGGTCAGGGTTCAGCTTGGGCTGTTCCATCCCAGGCACAGACACCGGGATTTCAGTGTAAACAACCGCCCAGGGGGATCTTTCAACATCTGCATTGTTGCTGGGGTAATTCCTACTCTGCTGTGCTGAGGGTGGGGCACAGAGGGTCTCTGGCACCCAGGGTGGGCACCCTCAGGATGGGTGCTGGCTGCTGGGTTTGGGGGTCTCACCCAGAGAGGAGGCCCCAGGGTGAGGGGCTGGGTGAGGAATTGCATTCCAGCAATATCTGCCACGGATCCCAGTGCTCCCAGTCTGTCCCAGTCTGTCCCAGTCTGTCCCAGCTCTCAGAGGTGGCTGTGCTGCAGCCCTCAGCCTCTCACTGCCCCAGTTCCAGCGGTCTCTGGAGTGGTGGGACCTGCAGCCCTGTCCCTCGGGCCAGACCCAGCCTTCATCACTCATTTACATCCAAAGCATCCCAAAATCTCCCGCTCAGAAAACCACAGCCGGTGGGGATTATCCAGGAGGAATTTAACTCACTTCTCTGCGATAAACTCTGGTTAGGGAGATTACAACTGTTTACCCAGGAAGTAAATATTGCTCAGAGCTCAGCTGCTGCCAGACACCAGGGAAAGGGCTCGTGGCAGGGCTGGGCTAACGGGGATCCTGCAGCACCCTGGCCCCTGTGCAGCCAGGAATGGGGTCAGACACCTGCCAGCCTTAACTCCTGCCCATCCCTGCTGCACCCTCCTCCTTGGCACACAGCTGGCACAAAACTCCACCTCACACATCTGTTTGCATGAATAATATTCTAAACTTACAGACCTGTGCACTGCCCCATGCCTGGGAGTGTCTGAGGGCAAGGATGGGGCTTGGAGCAGCCTGGGCTGAGGGTTGAAATGAGATGGACTTCAAGATCCAACCCAAACCATTCTGGGACTCTCTGCTGTGCTCAGAGGTTTCTCTGTCCAGCTGAGTTACCAGACTCAGCACTCCCAGCTCCTGGCGCTGCTCTGAAGCCACCAAACCTCCTCAGCTGTGACAGTGGGGACACACCAAGGCACAACCTTTGGTGAAGAACATCTGCAGCCCCCCCAAGCCCCTCCTAGAGCATCGATGCATTGTCCCAGCAGGGAGTGCAGCGGGCACAGGGCGCTGCAGAGGGATGGCAGGAGAAGACAGATAGACCCCGTTGTCTTTCTAATCCCCCCTCCTTCCCTGCCTGGTGCTCTTATCTCCCCTCCAGGTTTCAAAGCCTCGCTAATCAGATCCATCACAAACCTCACATCAGCCAGGCCAGCTCGGGGCTGTCACCGCCCCCCGTGTGCAGATGTTCCCGCCCGGGCCGGGTGATTTAGAGGGGACCATTCACATTCACAGTCATCGCTTCAAATAAACAGGCTGAGAGTTTAATGATTTCAAGGTAAAGCTCTTTTATTAAGACAACACAGAGAAGTTTTTTTCAACCACAGCTGACATCACTATAATAAATCACCATCATGTCTTGTGGGATTGAAAAAGCCAAAATACTGTCAGAACTGATTTTTCTGGCTACTCGTGCCTCCAGAACAAACCATGTGTTTTTAATCAACAAATCTTTGTTTTGCATTTCTAAGACCCTAGCACTCTTTAAATAGTTAGCATTTACCAGAGGGATATTTTAAATTCAACACACTGCTTCCTTACTGGAGAGATTAGGAAACAGGACACCACATTACAGCCCTGTCCGGGGCTCTTGGAAATTTGTTTTTGTTACATCCATGCAGCATGGAGAAGGGCTTTCCCATGCTTGTCTCTAGCTTCTTTAGGCCTTTTCTCCCCAAAATCAGAACATTTACTGCTTTTATGAACCGAACCATCTCCTGAGATGTCACGGGAACCATCTCTGTGCAAAGCTGGGAGAAAAAGTGATGGGAGCACCACCAGAGGCAGGGAGCTTCCAGCAGGCCCTGGGAGCCCTTTGCCCACATCCCTCACTCTCATTGCCCAGAGCAGCTCCTGCAGAGCAGGTTCTGGGCTGGTCTGAGCATCGCTGGGGCCGTCCCCAGTGTCACCCAGTGTCACCCAGTGTCACCCAGTGTCACCCAGTGTCACCCAGTGTCACCTAGTGTCACCCAGTGTCACCCAGCGTCACCCAGTGCCACCCAGCCCGTGCCTGGGCTGTGCCAGCGTTCCCACTGTGCTTCCCCCCGTTCCAGCAGTGTGATCCAGAGGGGCTCAGCTCCCTGCTCCACTTTCAAGGTCAGGCTGAAAGCAGAGCTCGCTGGGATCCTCTTTCAGGCTGCACAGGGTCCCCTCCCGCTGCCGCCCTGGGGACGTGCCCTGCCTGCTTGGCACAAATGTCAGGGCTGAGAATAACCCGGGCTGAGCTGGGCTGAAGGTGCCCACGCCAATCACAGGCAGGGGCAGCTGGCAGGGCCCACAGGGAATGACCACAGCCCCCAGGGAGCAGCTCTCAGGGCCCTGGGGGTCTGTGAGAGGCCAGCCTGGACCCCAGCCCTGCCTGGACCCCAGCCCTGCCTGGACCCCAGCCCTGCCTGGACCCCAGCCCTGCCTGATTCCCAGTGGGTTTGGTCTGGAATCCTGCTGGGAAGGGGCTGAGCATCCCCACTGCTGGCTTGGACACCTTCCCCCCAGGACAGCAAGGAGCCCCTGGGACAGCAGGGAACCCCCCAGGACAGCAGGGAGCCCCCCAGGACAGCAGAGAGCCCCCCCAGGACAACAAGGAGCCCCCAGGACATCAGGGAGCCCCCCTAGGACAGCAAAGAGCCCCCCAGGACAGCAGGGAGCCCTCAGGACAGCAGGGAGCCCCTCACGCCCCTCGCATTGAGGATGAACTTTCCCCTTCGGACGAACCCGGGCTGGCCCCGGCAGCTCCTGGGCTGACCCCGAGCCGGGCCGAGCCCCCCTCCCCAGCCCAGAGCCCCCCTGCAGGCGGCATAAAAGTGACCTGGGCACGGGGATCGCTCCAAGAGCCTCCCACGCAGCCGGGCCAGATCAAAGCGTGTGCCGGGAATCAAAGCATGTGACAGGCAGGTGTCCGTCCCCTCGACAGCGCCGCGATTAATCACAGCCTCTATCCCACAAGGAGATCAAACCGGCCCTCCTGCGGCTGCTGCTTAAAGCCTGCCTTCAAGTTGCCCTAATTAAAGTTTTCCCCCGGCCTCCCCCGTGCTCGGCCGGCTGACTGCTGTCCCATGACCGCCCCTTTCACTCCCTAAAACAAAGGCTGCACTCAGGAGCTCCGGGCACTGCAGCGTCCGGCCCCGGCTATGCTTGGCCGGTCCTTTCTTCTGGTAGAAGCGGAGCCTGGCAGGGGATCCTTGCCCACCGCACCGAGCCCTGCGCCCACCCTGGCACCGCCTCCCCCACCTGTACAGCCCCCAAAATTCCCAGGGTTTATCCCAGGTCTGGGATTCTCCGCTTTTCCTCCCGTTAAACTGGGAGGATCGGCTGAAAAGCATCGTTCAAAATATTCTCAGAGGTGGGACCTCTCCCGCTCATCCCCCTCGCCGAGATTCCCCTCTTGCCGTGCCATCAACAGCGGCGTTTGGATGAGAAGCAAAGGAATCGCTCCCCTCCAGCCAGGCTTCGCTTTGAAATGCTGCAGGGCCGCATAAAAGCAATCCAGGGGAGAACCAAAGCGTTTCTGTAACCAAAAACTCGGGGAAGGGGGGTTAAATGCACATTTTAGACATGGCACAGAATGAAGAAGTTTTCGAGTTTTCCTCTCCTCCCCCCAGATGTGCGCATTAGCTCGCTCACGCAGGGGGAAAAAGAAAGGGGAAGATCACACGGAGAGGCCGCTCACAGCTGGGAAATCAATCATTTCCACGGCAAAAAAACCCCAAAATAGCTCCCAGCAGCTCCGGCAGGGCCAGGGTTCATCCCTGTCTGCACCCGGGCAAGGAGAGCGGACCCCGGGTGTCCCTTGGTGCTGCCGGGGGTCCCGCCGGTGCTCAGCGGGGTCGCAGCTCCTCCATTCTGCCCTCGGTGTTGGTTCTGGGGCCGGGCCGGGGTGATGGGCTCGGGGATCGGTGGCGATGTCGAGGGGCAGGAGTGGCACAGGCTGAGCCTGGCACCGGGACAAGGCACCTTGGGCAGCCTCCCTGACCCTGGCACCGGGACAAGGCACCTTCCACACCCTCCCTGCGCCCGCTCTCCCTCCCTGGGCCACTCCAGCTCCTGCCCCAAAGCTGATCTTTATCCACAGGAGCCTTTCTAAAAGCAGCGCTTCTTCCCGAGCCCAGCACAGCGATTTGGTGGCCGTGGCGAGGACAGGGCTAGGTGGCCGTTCCCGGTCGGTTCCCGGCCAGCCCCGGCTCCTCTCACGGCTTTGTCAATTTGCACAGCTGGTTCTAATCCTCGCTTTGAAGTGTCCCCCTCTGTGTTTTGCTGGCTGACGGCCTCCACGCGGGGTTCCGGGGGGTCAGGGCAGCCAAAAAGGTTCGAGGGCGGGTTCAGGGCAGCATCCCAAAGTTCAGGCTCTTCCCGGTCCCCGGCAGGAGCATCCTCCCCGCCGGGGCTGCTGCCGCTGGGAAATCTGCGCAGGGGACTCCCCTGTTAAAAAAAATCTGGGAAAACCGAGGCAGGGTTGTGGTCCAGGTCCGTCAGCCTCACACACACACAGAGCCTAATGCGATGTTGTTCTGGTCTTGGCCTTGCATTATTAATAATAATAACTGTAAAATTCTGTTACCCACAACGTGGATTTAAATAACCAGATAAAGGTCTGTGAGCTCCACAATCTGCTCCTGGGAGAAATTGTAATCTAAATAAGATTTTTTTTAACAAAAGCCCAAGATAATAATGATAATGCTAATAATAATAATAGTAATAATTCCTCCTTTTAGCCTGCTTCAAGATCTAGATCTTATCCTAAACGAGAAAGTCATTCTAAACCCTGGAGAATGCACTGAGAATTAATATTGATTATTAGGAATAATATTCATACTAGGAATGGCATTGCAGTGTCTAGGGAAAGGATTCCTCCAGGCCCTGGTAATAATCACAATCATATTTAGTGTCTGCACTGTACTTTGTGTCCTCAAACCTGATTAACCTCTTCTGCACCACCTTAATTACCCAGTGCTGGAGGCAGCAGCAGTGGAACACCTTTAACTAGAGAACTCTCCAAACTTGAAACACCACCAGGCCCTGCAGAACACACGGCCCCAGGAGGGCTGGGAGGGTCCCCAGGAGGGCTGGGAGGGTCCCCAGGAGCCAGCAGGGTCCTGCTGCCCCTCCAGTCACCCCAACCCCTCCGAGCTCAGCCCCCGCCCAGCCCCAGCTGTGCCAGGTTCTCCAGGAGACCACACAACGTGCCTGACACGCCACTTAATACAACACAATGAAATATTGAAAAGGCTTTCAAAACTCAACATGTTGAGGCAGAAATCTATGGAAGATGTTTAATACTAATTCTATTAGGCATCTGAGTTAATGAATCACAACTGTAAGAAATCATGATAATCCAGCAGGCATTAGTGACAGATTAGCTTCAAAGCTACCATAAAAGTGCCATAATGCTTTACCTAGCGGGGTGATTAATGCCAGCAATGCATAATGGCATTATGAGGGATGGAGCAGCGCGGGCTGACAGCCCCTCTGCCCTGGCCATCGCCCCAGGGGCACCTGACAGCCCCCAGCAGGCTCTGGGGAGAGACCCCCCAGGTGTGGCCCACACAGCTCTGCTCTCCCAGTCCCCTCTCAGGAGGGTCCCCAGGATGCTGGGGCTCGGGCAGTGCTGGGGGGGTCATAAATAGGAGCTCAGCAGCCCCAGTGTTGGTGTGGGAGCTGCTCTGGGGCAGGGCTGGGGGGTTCTGGGGGGCTGGAACAGCAGGACACGGTGAGGGAGGCGCTGACAGGTGACAAGAGAAGCTCCCGTGCTCTGGGTGTTTCAGCTGTCCCTTCCTCCACGGCATTCAAATTTTGGGCTCGATGATCTTGGAGGCCTTTTCCATCCTAAATGCTTCATGAGGCTGTGATTTGGCAAATCCTGCTGCTGCCTCCTCACGAGCTCACCCAGCCCCAGGGCTGCCAGAGCTGGGCTCATTCTCCATTGAGGGTCACAGCAGCAGAGCCTGGATGGCTCTGGGCACTGCTGGCACCTGCCTGGGCACTGCCAGCACCTCAGCCCTGAGTGTCAGCACAAGCATGAGTGGAACGAGTTGCTGCTGAATGGAACTCGACGTCTCATTATGGCTTTTCGGGATTGTTTTCCTACATCTTTATTGCTCAGGTTTGCTTAATTCTAGAGTGGATGTCTGCCAAATTGTCTATCAAATTACTTACTGGCAAGTAAACCAAGATTAGTTCACTTGAGTGCGGCCCTCTTCTACTTGACTTATAGCCAAGGAAAATATGGGTTTAATCAAGGGATAAATTGGACATGATGTTTCAATGAAAGATAGCAGGGCACTCTCTGCTCGGCGGAAACGGGGAGAGACAGCACCTGAGGCAGGAGCAGAGGAGGCTCCACAAGAATCTGCCGAGGATGATGATGGCTCTGAGGCTGTGGGGACACTGAGAGACTCATCCCTCACCCTGCAAACTGCTCAGCTGTCTCCTCCCTGAGGATGATGATGGCTCTGGGGCTGTGAGAGCAGCTTGGGGACACTGAGACTCGTCCCTCACCCTGCAAACTGCTCAGCCATGTCCTCCCTCCTGCTTTCAAGATCTCCTCTCCTTGCTGGAGATGAAATGATGTGGTGACCCTAACTGCACTTCCCAGCCATTTGTACCCCACAGGTGCCCTTTGGGGAGTCCCAGGATGCTGCAGATGTTGCAGATGTTGCAGCTTTGTCCTGTCCAGGTCTGGCTTCCAGAAAAACCCCTCCTGTCCCAGGAGGTGGCTCAGGAGCAGATCCTGTGATGTTTGCATGAGGTTGAGCTCCAGCTCACCCTGACTCTGCCTCAGCTGTTCTGATTTGGTGTCTGAGGGAACTTTCAGCCCCTGCAGACCCCAAACCCCGACAGCTGTGGGATGGGGTTGGTTGGGACCTGAGGAGGAAGGTGAAGCTGCAGAGATCTGTGAGGAGCATTTGGGGTTTGCCCAGGATGTGGGGCTGGCATTTTGGGTAAAATCTCCATCCAGTTTCTTGTGCTTCACTTTGAGCTTCCTGCCTGGAAGCAGAGTGGGACACAGGGATGTTTCTGTGCCCCAAAAGCTGTTGGCTCTGGGATGGTTCTCATGTGGTGTCACTTTAAATGCCCAGCTCCTGGCAAGAGGGATGTGGGCACATTCCTCTGCTTTTCTTCCTCCTCCCTTCTTTAATTTTAAGCTGTTCCCAACAAGCTCAAAAATTTGATTCCTGAAGGCTAAAAACTGGAAGGTAAATAAAAATAACCCCCAAAGTTAATTATACACTTAACAAGTCATGATTTTTTTTTAAACCCATCTCGTTCCTTGTGGGGGTCTGACTCATGGCTCTGAGCACTTGCAGTTGGCGATAATATCTCGCTGTAATTTGAATTAAACCACTTGTAGCAGCGCTCTGTTCTCTAATTTCATTTAGGCCCAGTGGGTGTCCTGTCTTCCTGGAATTTGTTGGCTATCTAATGAGAAGCAGCCCAGCAAAGCCAGCTAATGAACCAAGTCAGGCGTCTGGTGAGGCCAGAGGGATGGGCACAGGGGCTGCTGGAGGGGTCTGTGGGGCTGTTGGAGGGGTTCCTCGGCCATCAGGTGCTGGGTGAGCTGTCCCTGTGTCCCCAGGGTCCCTCCAGCCACCTCCTGACCCAGCGCTGAACTCGGGCTGAGCCCCCAGCTCGTCCCCCTGGCCCCAGGGGTGTGTTTGATCGCTGCCATCTGCCCCTGCTCTCCTGTGGAAGGAGCTCTTTGCTCTGCAGGGCTGTCCCTGTCCCTGCCCCAGGGGCCACCAAGCCCGGGGGAGCAGGAGGGACACGGTGTCACCTGCAAACACTGGGATGGGTGTGTGACAGTGCTGGGATACGGGTGTGTGACACTGTGACAGTGCTGGGACACTGTGTGACACTGTGGGACAGGGCTGTGTGACACTGTGGGACACTGTGGGACAGGGCTGTGTGACACTGTGGGACAGGGGTGTGTGACACTGTGTGACAGTGCTGGGACACGGGTGTGTGACCCTGTGGGACAGGGGTGTGTGACACTGTGTGACAGTGGCAGGACAGGGGTGTGTGACACTGTGACAATGGGAGGACAGGGGCGTGTGACACCACGACAGTGGGGGGACAGGGCTGTGTGACACGGTGTGACAGTGGGACAGGTGTGTTTGACACTGTGTGACAGTGCTGGGACACGGGTGTGTGACCCTGTGGGACAGGGGTGTGTGACACTGTGGGACAGTGGCAGGACAGGGCTGTGTGACTCTGTGTGACACTGTGGGACAGAGGTGGGTGACACTGTGGGACAGTGGCAGGACAGGGGGGTGTGACACTGTGTGACACTGTGGGACAGGGCTGTGTGACATTGTGGGACAGTGGCAGGGCAGGGGGGTGTGGCACT
>VWYP01027634.1:163893-192218 GCA_013400435.1 Pycnonotus jocosus | reverse complement strand
GGACAGGGGTGTGTGACACTGTGGGACAGTGGCAGGACAGGGGTGTGTGACACTGTGACAATGGCAGGACAGGGGTGTGTGACACTGTGGGACAGGGCTGTGTGACACTGTGTAACAGGGTGTGTGACACTGTGTGACAGCAGCAGGACAGGTCTGTGTGACTCTGTGTGACAGTGGGACAGAGGTGTGTGACACAGCTCCCCTGCCCCGCTCCCCTCCATCCCACTATGCCCAACCCCACATCTGAGCAGCAGCCCCATGGATCTGCCATCTCCCTTACCTTGGAGGAAGAACAGGGAGGCAGCAGCCATGCAGCCAGTTCCTTCAGGGGAGAAAAAAAAAAAGAAAAAAAAAAAGAAAAAAAAGAAGGAAAAACGTTTGAATTTTTATATATTAAAAAGAGCAAAGGGAGAAAAAAGAGGAAAAAAAAAAAGGCCCAGGCTTCCAAAGAGTTGCTGAGTTGAATTACGGGGGCTGGGGTGGGATGATTAACAACCCTCCCGCATTTCAGCATCGCAGTCATTACTCACTCCAAACCTGAGGCTTCTCACTTACATAGCCCGGCACAGCCCGGCCATTTTTTCCATTGACTGAAAACACATTCTGACTGAAAACAAACTTTCGATCCCCGAGGCTTGGCACGCTGCGGGTCCTTCACCGTGTTTAATCAACGGGAAGCTAAACACTTTCAATCTGTGATGGCTCATTTGGAGAGGGAGCTCTGGGCCCTCGGTAGGTGCCAGATATAATAACTCTCCCCTTTTCTTTTCTGAGGCCTACTTTTATAATTTTGCTATTTTTCAATGTCAGACCCATCTTTTGAAGAAATTTTATTGGATTTCCTGCTAGACTTCAGCGAGGATTTTTCTTTTTTTTTTTTTTTTGGCAGAAATATCAAGCAGAACGGGGGGAAAAACTCAATCATAATCTTGGAACGAGGATTATTATTAGTTGAGATTTCTTTGTCTGTTTGCACAAACACATTATTTAAGAGCCCAGCAGGTCAGCGAGCCCCCAGCCCTGGGGCTCCAGGCCCTGCTGGCTCTGGGAGGGAGGCAGTGTCAGTGTGTGCAGGGCACAGCAAGGGGAGGCTTGGGGGGCTGTTCCCCCCCCTCAGTCAGGCTATTCCCAAAAGCTTTTCCAAGGCTTTAAATCTTTGCCCAATCATTCAGCTCTGTGAAAAGCAGGATCTGGGGGCAGCCAGGTGTTTGGGGGGCAGCCAGGTGTTTGGGGGGCTTCTCTCTGGGCCAAAGTGCAGGCAGGTCCTGGTGGGTGCAGGGGTTTGTGCTGACCCTCCCATTCCCAAGGGGAGGATTGGGGCTGGGTGAAACCCAGGGGATCCTCAGGGATGAGCTCATTTCTTCTCTAGTTCTGCAAATTTCTTCTCCAGTTCTTCTCTTCCTCCACGCCAGCTCCCTGCCTGTCCCAGTTCCCTGTCCATCCTGCCCTGGGGGTCCCGGAGGTCAGGACAGTTTTGGAACTGGACCTGGGTGTGAGTGAGCAAAGAGGCACCAGCCCCATCGCTGGGTTCTGGGGGTGTGAAACCACATCCCACTCCTGTTCCCACCTCTCCCAGCCAGCCCAAAACCTGCTGGAGTGAGCTCCTACCCCCTGAGCTGAGCAGCTTTTGCTGCCTCAAGGTTTTCCAGGGGCTCTCAAGGCTTTCCTTCTTTTTTTTTTTTTTTCTTTTTTTTCCTGCTGGTGTTTGAGGTTAAGAAGAATGCTACAGGATTCAATAAATCGCTTGGCATGGCGTAGGCCAAAACAAGAAAATGTAATTCAGATTAAAGTCACCCTCTGGCTAAACTGATAGTTTATTAAATAAACTGCAGCGCTGCCAATCAACTCTGCTGGCAAGCGATCCTCTGACATTAATCTTTTCTGATGTGATTTAGGGTACACCTGGGCCTTTGTAGAGTATCTCCCATAATTTCTTTCCCATCTCTCTGGATCAAGCTGCTGTGCTTGGCTCCGTTGACAAATTCCCCAAGTAATCCCTCAAAAGATTGGAGAAATGCTCCAAACGCTCCATTAAATTTATTTTCCGTGCTTTAAGAGCCCCAAAACTATGTCCAATAAATAAGTGTTCGCCGTGATTTATTGAAATGCTGCTCTGATTTAGAGTTATAGGAGGGGGGAAATATGTCACCCCTGGGAAGAGGGAGCCCAGCCCTTCGAGCCAGACCAGATGTGCTGGGCAGGGGGAGCTGGCCAGGCTGGGGGGGCTGCACAGCCCAGAGCTGGACCCCGCTCCCAAACCCTGGCCCAAAAGGGCCCCGGTTCAGTTTTCTTTGCCTGAAAAAATTTATTGTGGTTGTAGTTATTGGGAGAACCATCAAAAGAGTAATTCTGGCCCTTGTTTTTGCACAGGCCTTTTGATAAATATGATACTTAGAAATATGCCTCCCCCAAGACGGGAAAGCCATAGAGTTAAAATGAAGTAATCTGTCAGTAAACTCGCTGGAATCGAGGCCAAACCGAAACCTGTGTGAGCAGGAGGGGGAGAAGGGAGCCCGTGCTCCGTGGATTTGTACCACTGCAGATAAAAGTGAGGATTTATCGCCAAAGGGCTCTGTCCTGGCTCCTGCTCCATGCCCTGGGGGCCCCCACTAATCCTCCCCGGATCCTCTGGGGGTTCTGGGGTGCGGTGCCCCGCTGGGTGCCCCTCATTTGGGGGGGTTCAGCTCCTCATTTGGGGGATGTCCCAGCTGTGTTCCCATGCCCAGGGAGGGCAGAGGGAGGCAGGGGACACGTCCTGCTGCCCCCTGGCCGGGCTGGCTGCAGAGAGGTGCCCGCACCCCCCGTGCTCACCCCACTGAACACGGCAAGGGGAGCTCCGAGGAGCGAGCGGGGCTGTTCTGACAGCAGAGATGGATCTGATGATAACTCCAGCGCTGCTCCCAAGCAGGAGGCAACACGAAAATCCTGTCGGGAGCTGCGGTGCTGTGCTCTGATCCGCGGCCAGGCTCCCTGGGTGGGAGGGCAGGGGCTGCCCCTGCTGCCTGGGGGCTCCCCGGTGAGGATGGGCTGTGCCAGGAGAGCCTTTGGCATGTGCAGATCCCCGCAGGGGGATGTGGGGTTGGCTCTCCTGGTGCTGGTGTGGGGCACAGCGAGGTCTGTGCCCCATCCCTGCAGCCCCTTCCTGCTCAGGAGGTGCCCGTGGGGTACCTGTGCCCCAAAATCAGCGCCGTGCCCACACGTGCCTTGTTCCACTCTCCCATCAGCCACCCAAAGGTGCCACCCACCAGTGATGAGGCTGCAGAGGGTGACCTGAGCCCAGCCTGGCACCCCAAAATACCCCCAAATCCTGCACCCCCAGGTGGTGCTATGGCAGAACAGAGGGCAGTGGGTGCTCTGGGCACCCTGACCCTGCAGAGACCCACGAGGAAAAGGGAAGGATTTGTTATTCCAGGCCTGAAAGAGCACAGCTGCCCCACGGCCCCGGAGTGCTGCGGAGCAGAGGGGACAAGGAGAGGGACGGGGGGTTTGTGGGGCGCTGGGACCCTCTGCAGGGTCTGGGTCCTGCTGTGGGGAGAGGGGAAGGCAGCCAGAGGGGGTGAGCAGGGAGAAGGGGGAAGGAAAGGAGCGAGGAGGCGTGTGTGTGTGACTGTTCAGAGAAACAGGATTCATGGTAATTTCCTGCCAGATGCCTGAGCCCCTCCGGCACGCAGACGTTTCACATGAGAAATATCAAAGCGTTCCCAGTAACAAATGTACTTCCTGCAGCTCCTCAGATCTGCCTCGGTGCCAGGGAACGGGGACGCCCGAGGAGCAGCAGCGCTGCCGCCGCCGTGGGGTCGGGTCCGGCCCGGGGGGCTCGGGGGAGGCGGCACCGGGGTCCGCGATGTGGGCGAGGCGGTGGGAAGAGCAAGCCTCGAGTTTTTTGGGAAGCTTGTGCGCAGATTGGTCCTGACAGCTCGAATTAATCCGTCAGGGGGGTGTGATCCGAGCTGGCCACGGCCCCTGACCCCAACAGACTGATGCCGGGTTTTATAAACATCCTGAAACCGGGGCAGGGCAGAGAGGAGGAGGGGGAAAAACCCTCCGGGATGGGATGGGATGGGATCCTCAGGGTCCCCTCAAAGCCACCTCCAGAGCTGTGGGTGCTGCTCACTGGCACCAGCCCAGCCTCAAGATCTCGTCTCTGTCCCTATTCTCTGGGGTTTTTTCAGCAATGTCTCTCTCACAGTTTCCCATTTCTCTTTGCAATTCTTTTTAATGCCTTAAAATGTCGGTTCACAATCCCAGTGTAGATAAACCCTCGCTGTGAACTTGATCTGATGCTGCTTTTCAAGCTCTTCCCAGTCACTGCTCATGGGGAAGTGGAGGATTTAATTTGATTTAACATTTTTAGTGTGTTTTAAGAGCTGGAAGATGCTCCCAGTGTTCTCCAAGCAGTCACAGGGCCCTGCCAGGTGCCTCAGCATTTTTGGACCTTGCAGCAAACTTCTCTCCCTCCTGCTTGTGTCTCTCAGCACCAAAAACGTGGCAGCCTCGTGGGCACAGAGCTGCTGTGCCTGGGAGAAACTCATGCAAAAGACCCAAATAATCATAAATCAATATTAACTCTGCATTGCTTATTATTTTCTGTTTATTGTCTCTTGGCCCGAGAAGTTGGTATTGACCCGGTCAGAACAAAAATGTCAATAACTGCAGCCCTTGAAGGTCGGGGAAGATTGATGCCAATTAAACTCCTCGGCCACTGGAGTGGGCTGGGGCAGGGATGAGCCATGGTGGGACTGAGCAGGAGAGGTTCAGGCAGGGAGGATCTCAGGAATCCTGCTCTTGGTGCTCTTTAGCTGTTTCAGGGAGGCAGGAAACCTTCCCCAGGGGAATGCAGTAGCACGAGGGGCAGTCCGTGCCCCTCCTCTCTGTGTCCCCAAGGTTCCAGCCCTCCCAGGGGCACTTGGCACACAACGAGTCCCCAAAATGGTGGGATTCAAGGTGAAAACTTCACTCCTTCCCTCCAGCCCATCCCTCTTCTCCTTCCCTGCTCGTTCCCTCGTGTCTCCCTGCTGTCCCAGATTTCCTCCGGCCCTCGCGGCGACAGGGTCACAGCAAAGCGCTGTGACCTCAAACGCCTCCCACCCTCCTTCCATTCACGCCGTCAAGCCCAGCTCCATGCGGGGGCTTCCCGGGGGAGCCGGGCAGCCCCCAAACACCGGGGATTCTCAGGCAAGACCCTCCAGCCCTTCCCCAACCCCGGGAAGGCTCAGCCGCGGGTGGAGCCCCTGCTCTGACCCTGGTTCAAGCTCTGACGGCAAAAGCGGGTTCGGGGGTCCACGGGCGGGGGGTCCGCGGTGCCCAGGCCGGTCCCAGCACTCGGCACGGGGCAGGGCTGGGCAGTGATCCCGGCACAGCCTCCGCCTTTGGCCAGCCGGAGGATGGAGCTGGCGCCGAGCCGCCCCGAGAAGGGGGGGGACGTGTCCTTGGGGACCGCGGTGTCGCTCCTGGAGCCTGCCCGCTCCTTGTCACGTCTGTCACTTCTTGTTAGTGCCCGTCAGCCGGGTAACACGACCTGACTGATGTAATCGGGGCCGACACAGCGGCAGAGAAAGGCTCTGGAAACTTTACACCCCGCGCGTTCCCAGCTCGTTCCGGGGAGCCGCGCTCGGAGGTGACGCCGTGCCCGGCCAGGGGACAAAGCGCACCCGAAATGGGCATCGCACACCGGCCCAGGGCGCTCGGGGCTCAGCCAAACCCATCCCTGCTGACTCAGAGGGAAGGTGCAGGCAGAGCCAGGCGGAGCTCGGGGCGCCCTTTGAAGCCGAGCCGGGCTCGCAGCTCGTTTTGGCCCCGGGAGCTCCTGACGCACCGTCTGCACCATCCCGGCCCCGCGGCCACCGGGGCTGCCAGCACGGGCTGCTCCTGCTGGGGGGCTGCGGGGAAGGGGGGTGAACAAATGGGGAGTGCTGTCATCCTCCTCACCCCTTCTGCAGCCCCGTGCCAGGGGTTGGACGCTGGGAACCCCAAAAGTGCTTCAGAGAATTTTGCTGGAAGGAGGAATAAAGGCGTTGGGATCTGGGCTGGGTCCCACGTGTGTGGCAAAGAAAGTGGGAGGAAACCTCCTCCAGTTGTGCCAGGTTGTCTCTCACCTCTCCAGCTGTGCCAGGTGGGTCTGTCACCCCTCCAGCTGTGCCAGGCACGGCAGAGCCTCCCGGCTGCCTCCAGCCAGAGCCGTGCAGGGATGGGCTGTGGCCAGCAGGGGCTGTGGGAATGGATCTGGGGGGGCAGGAGGAGAAGTTAAAAAAAGGGGATTGAAACCTGAGGGTTTCTGTGGGGTGGGGAATGGCAGCACTGAGGTCTCCCCACTCCCTCCTCCCCACCCAGGGCTCACAACTGCGGTTCTCACCTGGAGCAAACCCCAACAGACTCGATTCCATTAGAACTGCGCCTCGTCAGTGCTCCCGGGGAAATTCCCCCTGCGTGGGGGATTTAAGGTCTCCATCCCCACCCCGGTGCCAGGGGAGGGCTGGGGGGATGTCCTGGAGCACAGGAACAGTGACTGTTCCCTGTTCCCTGACTGGGCACAGTGGGAGCAGAGGGATGGCAGCCAGGGACGGTGATGGGGACAGCGCTGGTGCTTCCCCCCAGCCTCTCTGGATCAATTCACAGGGCAGGGTTTGGTGGTTTGTTTGCCAAAAATACTTGATCAGTGCGAGTGTCGTGGGTGAGGAGCGAGCGCATCCGGCACTTGGGGAGATCGATACCTCTGCGGTTGTAAATATCCCAGGAAATCAATGGGGGATGTGAAATGGATTTCGTCCATTTTCCCTTCCAACATCTCTTCGGAATAAAAACGCTTATTTTAATAAATGGAGATGGGGACATTCACTGCTAGGCAGTGGTGGGTTTTTGTCGTTCCCACCGCCATTCCCTGAGCTCTGCCAGTGCAGAACCCCTGGGCCAGGCTGAGCTGTTCCATCTCATCCTCTGTCCCTCTCCACGGAGCCAGAGCCGCCCACTGCCCTGCCCCAGGCCGGCTGGAGCAGCCTTGGCTCCCTCCCTCTGCTGCTCCGGGGCAATTCCCTCGTGTGGAGCCTCCGTGTTTCCAAACCTCCCAAAGCCTGGAGCAGGGATCCAGCCCCGTGCCTGGGTGTGTGGGTGTCAGCCCGTGGCACAGGGTGGGGTTTGTTCTCTCTGATCCCACCAGCTCTTCCCTTCCTTTCCAGGTGGGTCCTGACCCCACAGAATGAGATGCACCAAGGAGGGGATGGGCCTAAACAAATATTTTTTTCTTCCACGGATGGAAAAAAAACCAACCCCTTCCTGCACCCTGGGCAGTGCTGGAAAGGGAATCTTCACCTCTTTGTAATTGCTGTGCAACAGCCACTTGTTAATTACAACATAAAACCTCTTACCACGTGAGAGATGGATTTATGGATGAAATTCCCTGATCAATATTCACAGCAGCGCCGGGAAGAAACGTGCGGGATAGCAGGGAATATTTTTTAAATTCTTTTTTGGTAATTATTTCTCTCTGGTTTCATATTGGCTGACCTTGGAGAATGTAAAAGGAAAACAGAAAGGCTGAACATGGACCCTGTTCCAATGGGGACCTGCTGAGGAAGATGCTGGTTGCCCACGAAAGAACAAGACACCAAAAAATCCCTTGTGACATCACAAAATCTTCTCTTATTGCCCAAGTGGTGGGACTGTGGGAGAGTGGCCAGTGCAGGGCAGCTCCAGGGTCCAGCAGCAGCTCCTGGTGTTGCCTCCTTCCCTCTCCAGGAAGGATGGCGAGGGCTGTGCTCCACCCCAAGGCTGCATTTGGGAGAAGAGGTGGGGAAGAAGGAATCCCAGCGGAGCAGGCAGCCCTCTGGCATTCCCCTGCCTGGGTTTGGCATCCTCCCTCGCAGCCCTGGGGCGTTCAGCCGCCGGGCCGGGCCACAGCAGCCGCCGGGGTTGAGCTCCTGAAGAGGTGCAGCTCCCAAATAATAGCCGGGTATTGGGCGGTTTCAGGTGCTTCACCCCTTACAAAATGTTTGTTAACCGGATTTATCCGCTGGCTCGGCGTTAGCAGAGCACGGGCAGGCGGCTGGAGCAGGGAGGGAGCGCGGTCGGAGCGTCTCCCTTTGTCTGGGAGCGCGGGGCCGCTGCCCGGGCCGGTGCCCGCTGAGCCGCACCCTCGCCGGGAAGGGCACGGACGTGTCCGGGCAGGGTCCCAGACATTCCTGGGAGACGTGCACCTGAGTTCTGGGAGTTCCCAGGGCAATTAGCATCTCTGTGCTAACCGTGGGTTTCTCTTCTGTCTAGGCAGCTCCTCCATCAAGGTGTGGATCTGCCGTGTCTGGGCGCTGGCAGTGACGCTGGCAGAGTTTAATTAGCGACCTGGCACGATGAGCCAACGCTTGTGCAGCTAAACAAATGGCCAGGCCGGGAGCCCCTCACTGTCACAGTGCTCTCCTCCCCTGGAGAAAAGATCTTGGGCTGCCTCCAGCGTGCACAACATCCCCACTCCTGCTGCTGAGGGAGGTGTCACTGGGGTCGGGACCGGGCTGGAGGCACCTCCGGACACAGCTCCAGCACCATCCCAGCTCTGCAGGCACCAGCTCGGTCCCCATCACCGCTGGCACCTGGCAGAGACACCTTTCAGGTCTCCAAG
This sequence comes from Pycnonotus jocosus, assembly GCA_013400435.1. Classification (NCBI taxonomy): domain Eukaryota; kingdom Metazoa; phylum Chordata; class Aves; order Passeriformes; family Pycnonotidae; genus Pycnonotus; species Pycnonotus jocosus. Next base: position 183,613 of record VWYP01027634.1, on the reverse strand, counting down.
AGTGGAAGTCAGCACATGGATAATTACAAGGCACCACATCTCCGTGCCCTGTGACTCAGGCAACATGTGGAGCAAAGGTAGGAACGAACCACCAGGAGAGCAAATAAATAAAGAAGGCAGCTTTAATAATGGGGTAATTACCCAGCTTAAGTACACAATCATCTCGCATTTTGCTAAACTTTATGACACATGATGACAAGTTAATAAATGAGATGTCTTACCAGCAGTAAAACAGCTGTTACCAGCCACCTTGTATGTCTGAGTAGCCCAGAGCGAAAAAACCCACCAAGCCAAATGAAAAGAAACTGGTTATTTCTGTTTGTGAAATAGCCCGGGTAATAAATCACCATTAATGATGCTGTCACTTATCAAAGGGAAAAGCTCTTGTTGCAAAAGCCTTTGAAGTCATGGCACCTATAATTTCCTAACTATAAAAAGGTACCTTTGTGTGTGTGTGTGTGTCATACCTGGAGCCGGCGGCAGCCAGGAGGTGCCGGGAGTTCAGCACCGCCCAGCCCCACACGGGCCCGGCAGTGAGGAGGGGGTGCCTGGGCTGGGGCTGGGCTGCACGGTCGGGCACAGAGCCCTGGATCTGGCAGGGATCGATTAGCGATGGTTTCAAGGTGGTTTTCCTCCCCTCCCTGCACCTAAGAGCTTGTTTATCCAGGAATATTAGGGTGGTTAATTCATATTAATTAACAGGGATCCAATGTGGTTAAAATAATCAACTTGACATCTGCAGTGGCGGGCTGGGCTGGGAGCAGGACTCAGAACTGCTGGGAGAGCAGAGCTAAGCCCCCTCCCTGCCCCGGCCCTCCCTGACCCTGACCCCGGGCCAGCCCGGCTCTCCTGCCCTCCCCTCCTCGTGGGGAAGCACAAACTTCATTAATGGTGGCACAAAACTTCATTAATGGTGGCACAATCACTCCATTCCGGGGAGAATCCTCACCCACACCGTGTCCTGGAGGAACAGCAGCAGCGTCTGCCGGGCTCCAGCAGCCTCTCCCTGCTGCCCAGCCCTTCCTGCACAGCCACAGAGCCCGGGGATGAGCTGGGACAACGGTGGCAAATGCAGCCCTGAAGAGGAGCGGTCTGGCTGTCACTGGAGATTAAATCCTGTGTCACCAGAGAGCAGGAGGCACCGGGCACTTGAGCCAAAGGAGCCTCTCCCTCAGGTGTGAGGAAGCAGCAGGTAACGGGAGGCAGAGCACGAGTGACAATGATGTGTGTGTGTTCAGGGTCATGGGGACACTCGGGGGCACAGAGGGACCATGGAGACACTCAGAAGCACAGAGGGGCCATGGGGACACTCAGGGACCCAGCAGGGCCATGGGGACACTCAGAGACCCAGCAGGACCATGGGGGGACACTGGGGGGCACAGAGGGGCCATGGGGACACTGGGGGGCTCAGAGGGGCCATGGGGACACTCAGGGACCCAGCAGGGCCATGGGGACACTCAGGGATCCAGTGGGGCTATGGGGACACTTGGGGGCACAGAGGGGCCATGGGGACACTCCAGCCAAGCCCACCCGGTGCAGGGTGAGGTGCAGCCCTGGGTTTGATGCCTCAGGGGGGTTTTGGCACTGCCAGGGCCGGCCAAGCCGAGTGGAGTGAGCCCTCAGGGGGAGCAGGGTCAGCGCTGGGTCTGCCCTGCCCTCAGCACCTTCAGCTCATCCCTGAACAAAGAGAGGAGGCTTCTGCTCCCCACAGCATCCATCTCTTGAGCAGGGATGTGTTTCTGTTCTGGAGACCTAAGGAGGGAGGGTTTTTTCCCTCCTCCTTGACTACTAAATGAGGCAGCTCCTCTGTAGCTTTGTCATTTCCCCCCTGCTGAAGACACTTTCTTTTCTTCTCATCTGAGCGGCAGGCACCTCACCCGCCTCATAAGCATCTGCTGCAAGAAGTCTTCACCTGTCACCTCTTCCCAACTGACTTGAGAAAACAGGATAGGAAAGCTATAAATAATTAAGACCCATCCAGCACAGGTGCAGCACTAAATATCAAACTTGCCTGAGCATCTCCAGCACTCCCTTGATAGCCAAGGGGAAGCTAACCCAGTTTGGGAGGAGGAGGAGAAGAGACGATAAAATTGTGGCCAAACTGGTTCCAGCTCCTGCCAAGGGCTGCTGACCCAGGGATAACCCACTTGGTGCACCAGGCCAAAGGTTCAGAGCATCCCAAAAAACCTGGACAGGGCGCTCGGGAGAGAAGAGGGTGGCCCGGGGGAGGCAGCCTGTCCCTTCCCCTGGTGTTTGTGGGGGGGAGAGGAACCTCGTGCCTGCCTGTCCTATTAACATGCACGATTTCCCCGTCGTCTCCCGGCTTGTAAAACGTTGACATCAAAGCCGTGCGAGGGAGCGAGTGGCAACTGCTGGAGAGAGAGAGATGTCACATCAGCGTCTGGCTCTCCCGGAGCTGCTGCATTTTAAACTTTGCTCGTCAGGGCTTCGCCTCCCTGGCCTTCCTTCAGGGAGGGAAGAGAGGCCACATACAAAGAATTCTCCTCCTGCTTAGGAGCGGCTCTAGGGCAGCCCTGGGATGGTCCTGCCCTAAGAGAGCAGCAGCGAGGGCAGCAATGCCCCAGCCGGGGCTCCTGGGCACCTCGGAGGTTGTAAATCTGCTGCCATCAGGGCACGACGAGGTTGAGGGCGAGATAGAAACTTCCCCTTTGGGCACTTCTGTAATTGTTGGTGAGGGCGGCAGCTCAGCGGAGCGTGATTAAATTCCCCAAGCGAGCAACCAGGGAGATAATTAACTTTTGGAACAACTTACCTGCGAGACAAAGTATCCATCACTCAAGGTCTTTACGGAGCAGCGATGCCCTGCTGAGAGCTCCTGGAGGTGACCCCGCAGCCCAGCCGGTGGGAAATGTCCTCCTGGGAGTGGAAAACGCTGATTTACCTGAATCCAAACGATCTGCAGGAATATTCCTGACTCCAACTGGCAACAGAAGACAGGAGAGCTGCACAATGTGTCCCCTGACGGGGCTGGGGACAGCAGGGTCACCCCGAGCCGGGGTTGGGAACACTCTGAATTTCAGCTCTCCCACAGGGCTTTCTCCACCCACACACACCCATGCCTGATATTTTATTTTATTTATTTTTTTAATGTTTGATTTTACCCTGCTTCAGGTTGAAATGAGCATTTTGGGGTCAGAGCGTGCTGGTTAGAGCTGGGACATCTCCTGTCACTTCTGAATTCTGGGAGTTTGGAGGTGGCTGGGACAGGTGGGATTTGGCTCCCCATTTTTGCCAAGCACAGAACCAAGAACGTTTTGCCCCGGGGTGAAGTGCCCAGGCCCCCTCAGGCAGAAGGGGCAGGAGAGGGCAAAGCACCCCAAAAAACCTTTCCAAGTTTTACCGCAAAACTGCCCCAAGAATCGAGCTGGGGGCTCTCCCCCCACCCTTCTGGGATCACCCAGTGCTGGGAGGTGACCCCAGCCAGAGCCCCCTGCCCTGCCCTGCCCGAGGGACCCTCAGCTGCCCAGGGAGCCGCTTTTATTTGGGCACAGGCCCGGGAGATTTACGGCCCGGACTCCTTTGATGTGGGCCCCTGATAAGCATCAGGAATATTTTCGCTTCATGACAATGTCAGCCCATGGCTCTGACTGGGGGGGTTTATGGGCAGCGATGTTTCCTGCAGCTATTGAGGCTGCCACATTCCAGCCAGTAAAAGAGAATCGTAAAAACCCCCTCTGGAAGGGTTTATAAACACAGGGAAGCTTCTCCTTTAAGGGAGAGGAGCCGGGAGTATTTCCATTTCAATCAGGGGCATCTCTGGAACCAGAGCACGGCCAGGGCTGCAGAATTTGTCAGGGGATTAGCTCAGGAACAGAGCAAGTGCAGGGTTTTTCCCCTTCGCACTCGCTCGCCTGTTATTCCAAATTAGGCTCGTGGTGCTGGGCTGGGGCTGGGCTGGGGCTGGGCTCGGGGGAGGGTAATGAAGAGCAGGAGGGAACTGGGAGAGCCTGGTGGACACGGACAGGGACAGGCAGAAGGAACCGGGAGAGTCTGGGGGACAGGGACAGGCAGAAAGGAGCTGGGAGAGCCCAGCTGGGGGACAGGGACAGGGACAGGCAGGAGGAACTGGGAGAGTCTGGAGGACAGGGACAGGCAGGAGGAGCTGGGAGAGTCTGGAGGACAGGGACAGGAGCTGGAGGAGCCCTGGGCAGGGCAGCTGGACATCCCTGGGGCCACACGAGGAGGACACGGTGGCTCAGCTCCTCTCCTTCCCTCCACACTCCCCTGGGAGCTCCTGATGGCAGCAGAATCCTCCACCCCGGGCATTTGCAGCAGGAGGGATTTGGGGTCCCCAGGTCACCCCACTGAGAGGGGTCCCAGCTGCGGGGAAGTGCTGTGCTCCCCCTGCCACAAGCCCTGACAGCTGCTGCCGTGATTTATTGGAGGTTTGGGCTCCAATCTGTAAGGCAAAAACCACCGAGCACATTTCCTCCTGCTCGTGGTTCCGCCTCCGCCCCGCCGCAGCTCACACCTGGTACAAACAGCCATGAAAACACATCTGCAGCCCGGGGCTGGGCAGGAACACAGCCAGGGACCCCCGGGGGACAGGGGACAGGGCTGCAGCAGGTCCTCTGCAGCCTCCAGAGCTGAGTTCCCATTGCCCCGGGCTTTGGGGGATGGATTTGGGGGCAGATTCCTCACACATCCCTCCTGGACATCCCAGGGAGATGGGTTTTTTTCACTCAAAAGTTGCTAATCCCAGGCCTGAGTTGTGGGCTTGAAAGACAAATTATTCATGCCCAAGATATTTGAAGTGCCCCATGGTTGGGAGATTTATGCAGGGACGGTTTTCCTAAACTTTTCCCAAATACCACGGGGTGAGAGCAGTGGGAATATTTCAGAGCAGCACAAGGAGGAGATGGGACGGTCCCTGCTCAGAGCTTGGGAAGTTTCTTGGCTCCCCAGCAGGACAAACAGGTTTGGTGGGTGGCTTGGAAAAGCAGAAGGGCCAAGCACACCGTGCTGGGATAAAGGAATCCCAACCCAGCACTGGGGCAATCGCTCCAGCCATCCTCTGCTCTGTCCCCAAGGATGTCCCCAGTGACATTTCTTTCTACCAGAGCTTTCCATGACTCCCACAGCCACAGGAGCAGGACAAGGAGGGGCAGAGCTCCCAGCCCAGCCTCTTCTGCCTCGGCCCATATTTCACAGGAGAGCAGATCCCCATCGGCCGCGTCACGGCGGAAAAACCGAGAACTCAGAGCAATTTTAAATGAACTTTCAAAATGATGAACAAAGAGCCCTTGTCCGCGTTATACAGGAAATAAATCACCCCCAAAATGATAGTTGTAATTCCCAAAAGTACACAGAGGATTGATTTTCCGATGACATTTATCATGATAAACCGGTACGGCGGCATACAGGCACATCTTAAGCTGCAGCTGGTTGACTCCCTCCCATTTATCACCTGTCCCATCTCGGCCAGCCACATTTGCACCGTTGCACAAGTGATTATTGCAGCTCAGGACAGCAGTCCTGGGCCGGTGTCACCTCAGCCTGCAGTGGGAGCAGGGCAGGGAGGCTCCTGAGCCCTGGAAACCCTGCCTGGCTGGGCATGAAGTATCTGGGAAGGGCTGATCAAAAATAGGTTGGGTTTGGGTTGGTTTGAGCATCCCTCCAGCCCTGGGCACTCCCAGGAGTGGAAGCTCCCCAGGTGAAGCACCTGGAGCAGCTGATCTGGACATGGGGAGAGGGGCTGGAGGGTCCTGCTGGGCCAGGGGCAGGGGCAGGGATATGCCAGGACACTCCTGGGGGGGTGAAGCTGCCAGGCTGCTCCTGTTGCAGCAGGCAGGGCTCTGCCCTCCTGCCATCACGGAATCATGGCATCACTGAAATTGGAAAAGCTCTCTAAGGTCACCAAGTCCAACCACTCACCTGACACTGCCACCTTCACCACCAATCCCTGTCCCCAGCTGCCACATCCACACATTCTTTAAACACTCCTAGGGGTGGTGACACCACCACTGCCTTGAGCAGCTGTTCCAGTGCTCACCACCCTTGCCATGAAGGGATTTTTCCTGATCTCCAGCTCACACCAGCTGGGCTGATACCAACATGAAGCTGCCTTGGTCAGGCCTTGGCTGTGTCCAGGAAGCCCCCAGGAATGTGGTGCTGGGGCAGGAGGAATGGGGGGCACAGCCAGTGCCAGGCCCCAAGCATCCCAAAAAACAGCTGGAGGTGCAGATGGGCTTTGTAGTGAAAGCCCAAACTCTTCCCCAAATCTAAGGACATTGTCCCAGCCAGCAAACCAGCCCAGGCTGGGTGACCCTGGATCCTCAGTCAGGATTTTAAGCTCCCAGGGCCGTGCATCTCCCTTTGTCAGAGCCTCGCCAGCCTCCCCCACTCACCTTTATTTGTCTTGCTGCTGTAGCAGCAGCGATGTATTGGCTTTGCAGTTAGTGATTACACGTCATCACATGCCCAATTTATAACCCCATACCCCAAAGAACAGATGTAATAAAGCCAGGCCAGGAAACAGGGATGTTATAAAGCCAGCACAGAGCTCCTCGTCTGCGTGCAAGGAACAAAATATTACAGACCTGCTTTGGGAGGGGGAAAGGAGGGGGGAGGGAGCTGCTGGGGATGTGGGGCAGTCTGTCTGTCTGTCTGTCTGTCCCACAGGGATGGGGTTCAGCCCTGGAGCTGCTGCCTGGGTAGGAGGTTGTGGGTGGCTTTGAGGGGCTGCAGGACCCAGGTGAGGCTGGGCAGAGTGGGCACAGCTCGGCCCCTGACCACACAAGGGTTTCTTCCAGAGCAAAGTCGGTGTTTCCTTGCTCTTAGCGCTGCACTGAGCCCTCAGCCCTTCTCTCCGAGAGGGGGAAGGCGAGGGGGGCTCTTATCTCCAGAACCTTTGGACCCCCGGAAGCCCCCCAAGCCCTGAGCTGTTGTACCAGAGGTGCTCGCCAAGAAAGCTCCAAAAACGAAGATTTCTGCTCTGTTATTGGCGGGCCCTGGGACTGGGGGACAGGATAATCACGGGCAGAGATCGCGGCAGCCCCGGCCCCGAGCGCTGATAACCGGCAGGGCTGGGTGTCCCCCCCCCGCCCCGTCCCCCGAAGGAAACGGCGGAGATCAACTCGCCTCATTATCGGCAAGGTTTTGTTTAATAACCCAGGGTAATAAAAGGCACCTCTGGAGGGCTTTGCCCAGATAAAAGAATGTTTATGGCGATAAAGAGTTTTGAATTTAGCTGCCACAAAGAAGGTATTAAAGCCCTTTGCTCCCCCCGGGCTCCGCGGGTGACCTTGGCCGTGACTGTGGCTGCAGCTGGGCCAGGATGGCTGGACAGAGAGCTTGGAAGGACTCCAGGATTTCTCTGGGGGTCCCCAGGAGCTGGGGTGGGCCACGCGTTGGTGGCGGCAGCAGGATGCAGGTGAGCATCTTCCAGGGCGATGCGATTTTCCAGCAGCGGCAGAGGCAGAGCTTTGGGAAAGCCTGGGTACCCCAAAAACTGGGTGCGCCAGAGCCCTGGAGATGCCAAAGGGCAGGAGCAGAGCCTCGTCCAGGGACCAAAACCAGAGCCTGGCTGCTGTTAAAAAGAAGAAAAAGGAAAAAAAAGAGTGAACAGCAACAACAAAAATTCTGATCCCAGATTGTAGATGTAGTTTGGAAAGCGATGTTATGCAAATGAGTTCACTTCAAAAGCTAATCACTTTGAAAGGTCAAAACTCACAGTCATAATCGGACTAAACAAAAAGCTAATTAGAGGCCTTTTGTGTGCCTAAATGAGGCCGGGGAGCTCCCCCTGCTCCCAGGGGTGAGGGGTGCTCAGGAGGGCTCTTGGCAGCATTCGTTCTTCGGAGGTATTTGCTGGTGAAAGCCTCTCGCCGAGTGAAAGGAAATAATGATCCAGGAGCGGAGCGGAGGCGTGGGATGGAGTCACAGCAAACTCAAGGATAAACCGAGAGAGGCCGGAGCTGGAGCCTGATGCTCTCGGGGTGGGGCTGACATGGAAATGATAGTGCTCTGTCCTCACCTGCATCCTCACCTTCATCCTGCATCTTCACCTTCATCCTCAGCTCCATCCTCACCTTCATCCCGCATCCTCACCCTCATCCTGCATCCTCATCTTCATCCTCAGCTCCATCTCACCTCCATCCTCTCCTTCATCCTCCATCCTGACCTTCATCTTCCATCCTCACCTTCATCCTCAGCTCCATCTCAGCTCCATCCTCACCTTCCTCCTCCATCCTCACCTTCATCCTCAGCTCCATCTCAGCTCCATCCTCACCTTCATCCTCCATCTTCACCTTCATCCTCCATCCTCACCTTCATCCTCAGCTCCATCTCAGCCCCATCCTCCTTTCCCCACCCCTCGGTGCCATTTGGTGCCAGGTGGGGCTCAGCTCCAGGACCTGTCACAGGTTTGGTCCCCTGTGGGACCCCCTCAGCCCCCCCAGAGCTTTTGAACACTTCCCCAGGAGCAGCCCCCGGCTCGCCCCGGCTGTCAGCAGCACCGTCACTCCAGCTGGAGCCCTGTTGCCAAGATATGGATTTGGTTTTAATAACAGTTAGTGCAAACATTGTAAATTTACTGCTGCTAGAGAGACTTTTTGAAAATGTCCAACTCTGGCCATAATTTTTCACTCGCTCCAGCTGTTTGTGCTCTGCTCATACCTGACGTGCTGCTTTGAAATAGCAATCACTGTATTTATAAGAAGGGAAGGACTCATAAATATGTCAGGAGTGGAATATACAACGCCATATTTCACCATTTTCTATTTTAAAATTGTGAGTTATGGCTACAGAAATGTGGTCCCATTAAAGGTGATATGATGTATTTTGTGTCTTGTTCAGGAGCCCATCCATCACCCAGACAATAAAGAAAACCGCACTTACTTTTTTTCCCTGTCGTCTGTAATTTATGATGCCCAAAAAGCTGTAACCTTTTGGCAGGCTTTGCAGAAACTGCTGCACTGTTAGCAACTAAATAACCTTTTATAAGGTTTTAAATGTGTTGCTACAGTCTCAATGCACTTGCTGTATTGATCCAGAAGATCCTGCAAAAAAGGGGAAAGGAACATGATCTATAGCAGGATCGATAACGGTGTATAGATTGTTGAAAGATGCTTCTAATGATTTTTGCCAGGCATCATCTTTCAACGTGCTGCTCCCCATCTTTGGGGCTTCAGTCTCTGCTCAAATTAATTAACCTTGCTCAGCCTGGCTGTGCCAGGGCTGGGGAGGATGGGCTGGGTGTTCCCAGCCAGGTTGGAGGGGGTGGTGACAATGGCAGCCCCTGGCAGGGGAACCGACCCCAAAACCAGCCCTGTGCAGCCTGACAGGATGGGAAGATGTGGGGTGTGCAGGGGAAGCTCTCCCACGGCTCCCACTGCCCCTCCCCACTTTAGGGAAGGATATTCCTGGCTTTTTCCACGGCAAAGCTCTGTCCCTTCATGGGAAGATTCAGGCATCCATCCTCCTTGGGGCATCAGGACCTCTGGAATGTCCCCAAACCTGGTGACACCCCGGACCCAGGGCCCACTGGCGTGTGCTGGCTGCCAATGCCCCGGCTGGTGGGTGTGGGATTCAATCATTAATCCTCATCCCAGCTTTAAAAGTGCTGAGTGCAAAGCAATTCCACGGAGAAGTCACTGTGTTCAGAGGGGGATATAATGGAAAAATCAAAGGGGAGGGAGCAGAGGCGGGAGGGGCATGGCCGGGCTCTGGAGAGCCCAGTAGAGCTTCCCTCCCACCCAACCACTCGCTCTGTCATTGCTGTTTCCCCCCCAAAGCAGCCACCAAATCATTATTAACGTTATAAATAAAATGAGAGGGCGAGTTATTAAATGTAAAATATGTGGAGTCCTCCTCGAACTCGCTGCGTAGTTCATAAATATGATGGCTTAATTTCATCTGTAATCCGAGCGGCTGATGAAGCATTACACAGCTCCCTGTTAATTGAAGTTGTTAACAAAGCTGAAGAGGGAGATTATTATGTATAGACTTTTATCCTTCAGGGGTATCATCATAACAGATCATAAATGGAAATGAATTCATCGCTCCCACACGCCATCGCCGCGTCCCAGCACAGTTTAGTGCCAGGCATGTGGCCAGCGCAGCCACGGGGAGGGGATGCAGCGTGGATCCCACCTGGATCCCACCTGGAAGGATCCCCTGCCCCTTCCACAGCCCCAGCACCGAGCCCTGAGCCCAGGCCAAGCTGGCCAAGGCCCTGCCTCTCCTTGCAGCACCTCCAGGATGAGGCTCCTGCAGCCCTGCTGTGGGTTTGGGGAAGCTTTGGCAGCCTTTGGCTGTGATGTGTGATCATTGCCACGGGCTGGGGCACCCCATTCCTCAGGGGAGATGGAAAATCCATTCCCTGGCTGCTGCATCCCAGCTTAGGTGCAGGAGGATGCTCTGAGCTCGGGCCAGATTTACTGTGGGGCAGAGGCAGCTCCTGCGAGGGCACCTGGGGCTCCATTCATTTCCCAGCTCCGTGGACAAAGGGTCGTTTCCATCCCAGACAGGAGCATCCATGTTTCCAGCACGTTGCTTAAAGCAATATTTTCCTTTGGCCTCCAGCTGGCAATGGGTTGTTTGTTATGTGGAGAAGTGGCTGCCAGGTGTTGGGAGCTGTCTGGGAGCAGAATCTCCCTTCCCATGGTATTCCATGGTCACTGCTGACACCCCACAGAGCCTTGGGAGATGCTTCCACAGCAAATGGGTGCCAGTGCCCAGCCCAGGGCCCCAAATCTGCCTCTCCAAAGCGAGGGGAGCGGGCCCAGCCAAGGGCTGCATTTCTGGGCTGTGCTGCTTCCAGGTGGAGTTATGAAAACACACAATGGCCTTTCCTTCTCCTGGAGCCCGTCGGCTTTTTCCATCCTGCACATTATCCAGGAAATTCTGGTCTATACCTTAGAGGAGTTACTGCGATTATCTGGAACGCGTTACTCGCACACAGCAAATGCAAATTAATGTAGTCTTCACATTTCGCCGTGGCAATAAAGGGGAATGTTGACATCAGCCTGAAAGTAGAATTAACTTTTGCATGATGTGGTGCGAGCTCGAGGTGTTGAAACCCGCGGCCGAGACTTTCCAAGTCACAGTAAAGAACTGTTCTGGCAGCGTTTCCAGGAGCAGAGGTGAGCTGAGAGCTCTCTCTGTTCCAGCCTGGATTATTGCTTTGCCGGGGCTTTCCAAACCCTGCCATTTTGTCTCGTTACCTCTAATGTGCTCCTTGCTTTATTGCAAGCTCATCTCCTTAGGAGGGGAGAGTTACGGCGCTGTCAGGCTCTGCTCCTCTCCCATAAAGGAGCGGGATGCTCCCGGCAGCTCCGGCCGCCCCTCCCCACCTCTACCCCCGCAGCATCCCCGCTTTCAGACGAGGCTGGGGGGCCGGGTCCCGCCAGCCCCCTCGCAGCCCCTCCGGATCGCTGTTAACACCTTGTCCGCGTCAGCGGAGCCCCTTAAATCACGGCCGAGGCTCAATAGGAAAGGACAAGGCTGAGAGCTGCATCGATCCCTTCTTGCAGCGCACGGGCTGCAAATCCCACGGCCGGCACAAAACCCGGTGTGGAGCTGCTGCCTCGGGAAGGGTTTCCTGGGGGCTTCTCAGGACCGGTCTGACCAGGGCTGGGGTCTCAGGGTGTGCCAAGGCACCCAGAGAGAACCACAGCAGCCCGGTCTGTGGGGAGCCAGGGGCAGGGCAGAGCATCCCAGCACCTTTGCACAGCACGGGGGAGAGGTGGGAGCAGCTCTGGCTGCTCGTTGTGGCCCTTCTAGGGGTCAGCACCTCCCTCCCTGGCCAAGCTCCAGGACAATTCGGGCTGAGTGGGCTGTAAATGAGGAAGAAGGGAAAACAAATGATGCCAGCAGCAAGTGAAGGAAGTGTAGGAGCATTATGTAAAATATTAAATTTAATGCTATTCCATTTTCCATCTCAGTTATTAAATTAACTGAGAACTATGCTTGCACTTAAAAGATTCCTGTCATATTTTATGCACACGATGATCTCAGAGTAATTCGTGTTAGAAATATGTCATGTTAAATTACAGATACCAATAAACCTTACTTAAACTCAGCATTGATCATGCGTGGGAGATAAACTCCTCAGGGCCAGATCCCCCTGGTCGTGCACCCCCAGCACACAGGGAAGGGACAGTGGGTGACACAGGGGGGAATTTCCTTTCCTCCCTTCCCAGCAGCTCGAGCATCCCCTAGCACAGGGCTGGGGCCAGGCAGAGCCAGCAGGGCACGGCAGCAGCACAGGGGACACGGTGGGGATGATCTCCAGGGGACAGCAGCACAGGGGACACGGTGGGGTTGATCTCCAGGGGACAGCAGGTGTTGCTTGACGTGGTGGGAGAGCCGAGGGCGGGTGAGGGGTGACGGCTCTCCCTGCCGAGGTGACGCCGCTTATCGGCAAAGGTTTGGTGTCACCGTATCAAACAGGGCACGGTGACAGCGTGTCTCCTGTGTGGTGTCACCTCNGGGGACAGCAGCAGAGGGGACACGGTGGGGTTGATCTCCAGGGGACAGCAGGTGTTGCTTGACGTGGTGGGAGAGCCGAGGGCGGGTGAGGGGTGACGGCTCTCCCTGCCGAGGTGACGCCGCTTATCGGCAAAGGTTTGGTGTCACCGTATCAAACAGGGCACAGTGACAGCAGCGTGTCTCCTGTGTGGTGTCACCTCTGCTGGCACAGGCCCATTGTCCCAGCTGCCCCCTCCCCACACGAGGCTGCAGCAGCCTCGATTTCTCTGCTGAGCTGTGTGAAGCCCCTCTCTCCCTCCCTCCAGTGCTGAGTGTGATGCTTTTAGGGGTGCTCAGAGACACCCCTGACCCTGGAAATGGAGACACTGGGGCAGGGAGGGCAGCCCTGCTGGCAGCCCCAAAACACAGCCCATCACTGCAGGGTGAGCTCCCAGAGCACCCAGGGCTGGCATCAGCCCCTGGCACGGGAGGGCAGCCCCAGCTCACAGCTCCTGCCCTGAGAGCCAGCCAGGGCTGCATTAGGAGGCGCCAGGCTCGGTGAGAGAGGGGAAAATGCTCTAATAATAGGCCTGACAGGAAGGGGAGCACAGTCCCTGCATCCTGCACAGCCTCCTGCAGCCTCTGCTCACCCCGGGGATGCTCCTGCTCTGGCACCACCTGGGCAGGGCAGCTCCTGTGCAACCACAGCCCCAAGGACAGATCCTGTCTCCTCTGGGCACAGCCAGGCCATGGGGACAGCAGAGCCCTCGGAGGGACAGGAGCACCCAAGCCTTTCCCAAAACCCCTCCTGCAGCCTGCCCAGGGCTCCCACACTCCCAGGCACAGCCCTCATGTGATCCAAGGCTTGGCTCTCCCTTTATGAAAATCCTCTGCCTGTGCACAGGAATCACAAGCTCCGGCTGCCCCGAGGCTGCTCCCACCGCAGCTCTGAGGCTTTTCAGGGGAGTTTGGCTCCTGCCTCCCCTTGAATAGCTCGGCTTGTTCTGGAAGGAGGGCCCGGCCTCCTCCCAGCCAGCTCAGGCTCCAGCGCAGCCCTGAGCCCTGCCAGCACAGGCTGCACCCCCAGGATCAGGGCTGGAGTCCCCCACTTGTCTTCATGGGAAGACCCAGTGTGTCCCCGGCACTGCTGCTGCTAATCCAGACCCAAGGAGCAGCTGGAAGCTCAACCTGTTGGTTCCTTTCCCTTCGAGAGTTCCCCAGAGGCTCCCCGAGGTCAATCCCTGCTCTGGTCATGGGTGTCCATGTGACTGCCCAGAGCACAGCGGGGTTTGGAGCAGCCCAGTGTGACCGTCCACCCTCAGGGTGTGACTGTGGGGCTGTGTGTGACCATCCCTGGGGACAACAACTTCCCAGAGCGGCCTTTGGAGCTGCTCCCACCTTCTGTCGGTGCTGGCGGCTCCCGGTGCTGAGCCCCCCAGGCCGGGTGTTGAGCTCTCCCTTCCCCAAATCCCTGGAACCAACGCAACCCAACCTGCACCACCACTGCCACCAAACCGCGGTGACACCGGCTGTGACCTTGCAAAACCCAGCTCTGGTAGGGACCCCAGCCCCACAGCGGGCACCCCACACCCAGGGGTGCCCCAGAGCGCAGCCTCCCGCTGCCGGGGAGTAATTGGGTGCAGCAGCACTTGCTGCGGGGCTGCTTTCATCCTGCTCCAGGTGGCTGCAATCCAGTGCAGGATTTACAGTGCCCTGACCCTGAGCTGTCAAGAAGGAACAGCCAGATTAATGGGGTGGGCGGGTTCGTGCAATAATCGTTTGTTTGATGTGACAAGCCTGATAGGCGTTGATTTACTTACAGACTGATAGGCTTTTAATTGAGCACCTCCGTCCCAGTCACATCAAAGGCAGAGGTTGACAAGGGGCCCCTTTTACCAAAAGCTCCCAGTGACTGACAGATCCTGGATGCTAATTCTCCCGGGGAGGGGGTTCCCTCTTTTCTCTTCTCGGTGGTTTTTTATTCCCAGCCTGGGCCGGGCCGGCGCACAGAAAGCTCCTGTTCCTGCAGGGGACGGTGCCTCTCCTCAGCCGGAACCCTCCGGCAAAGCCGAGCCCCCCTGCTCGACCCGACCAGGCTTTTGTTTCCCTCCACAGGGGTTTTGGGGTGCCCCTGCTGTGGCCACCATGCCCAGGATGTCACAGGCAGGAGGGCACCCAGGGACAGGGCTGTCCCCAGCAGGGAGATGCTGTCCCTGGCACCCACCTTGTTCCTGGGGTGCCCTTCCTCGGCTCTTGCGCCTTTGGGGTTGCTCTGGGTAATTCCCCTCCTAAAGGACAGGAGGGACGTGGCCCTCGGGTTGTCACAGGCCAGCGCAGTGCCACACCGGGGGCCTGGCTGTGCTCACAGCACCTTGTCCCTGTCCCCAGCAGGGTGGCAGCCTCAGGTGGAAGCACAGACACCGACAGGAGCATCCAGGCCAGTCCAGGTGGTCAGGGAGTACCTGCCCTGGGGGTGCCATCCCCAAACACCTCTGGGTGCAGCTGTGCCACTAAATGAACAAGAGATGGTAGAAATGAGCTGGAAAGTGGAGGCAGAACCAACCCACAGCTGGATTTTTTGGTGATTTTTG
The DNA here is from genome assembly GCA_013400435.1 of Pycnonotus jocosus. NCBI lineage: Eukaryota > Metazoa > Chordata > Aves > Passeriformes > Pycnonotidae > Pycnonotus > Pycnonotus jocosus. The sequence goes on along the minus strand of VWYP01027634.1, from coordinate 168,590 downwards.
GTGTTGGGGTGCGTTACCTGCTGGGTCTTCTGGCAGGGACTGGGTTACACACCAAGAGTTTGTGAATTACCCTGGCTGGGCACAGAAAATCACCCGGAGGTGAGGGTGCGGGCACAGGAGTGTCATTGTGTGTACAGAGCAGGTGTGCAGCCCCTGACCCACCAAAGGGGCTGGAGAAGCAAAAGCAAAAGCAAGTGGCTCAGACATTTTGTGAAAGACTTATAGGGGATTATGCTCTTAATGGGAAATTTAAGGATGTGGGTATAAATCACAGCCTTTTCCTCTAACCTGTGGGGTAGAATTCACCCGAGCCTTTGGGCTGGATTAGCTCTGCCTATTTATGTTTTAAAGACTGATGTGTTTTTCGCTATCAAAATATAAATTATTTTTACTGTATCAATGATTAAATATTTTTCTTTGAGATCATAGAGTCCAAAAAAATAAATGTTTCTGAAGAGGCATTCAAAAAATTTAAAAGAAGAAAAAAATCCCTCTGAGAACCCCTTTTGTCATTTGCAACCAATAAAAATGCCTATTGTTATGAAGGGCTCATAAATAATCTGATTTTGGCATGCTTTCATACCATACAGAAAATGAATAAATTAAACTTGATTTACAGCCTTTTTCATTTTTATTAGAGTTGCTCCAAACATTTTCTGTGACGTACGTGCCAGATGAGAATGCACTGAATGGTTTGAGGCTCTGGCCCTGGTATTACAGAAATTAAGTTGGTTTCATTTGCATAGTTTAATTAACTAATACTGGCAAAGAAAAAAAAAGGAAGCCAGGGGTGAAGGTAAATTTTTTTTTGTGGGTGTCTGAGGACTCAATGAACCCACTGAGGCTGATCCCCCAAAGTGCCAGCACTGGGAAATGCTGGGGTCCCCACAGCGATTTTTGGGGGTGCCAGTGCTGACAGGGACGGAGATTGGGGGGTCACCATCACTCCCCACCTCAGGGAGAGGGAAACTGAGGCACAGGAGCTTGGCTGCTTGGGGGTCAGCAGAGAAAATCCCCCAAACTGTCCTGGGATGTGCAGCCCCTCACTCTGATGGCACGACCGAAAATTTGGAGATTAAGAGGCAAACCCCCTCAAAAAAGCCCCAGGGAAGTGACGGTGACCCCGGGCCAGCCCTGAGCACCTGAGCTCCCTCCCTCCCTCTCTCTCTCCCCCCAAAGCTCTTTGGTGAGTGTGGGATGTTCTCTTCCCCCTTCTGCAATTCATCCCGTAGAATTTCCCACCAGGAAACAGCTTCATTACATCAACAACAGGAAGACCCCACTGCTTTGTCACACAGAAAAGCAGCTGTTAGTCACACATCAAGGGAGCAAGGGAGGGAAAAAAAAAAAACAAACCTTCACCTTTTTCTGCTTTCATGTTTGCAGCGTTAATGGCTCTGCGGAGGGAAGCGAGTCCCGGCCATCCCATAACTAACCATCACCAGCGAGGATCGGTTAATATCCAAGTGTCTTCCTGCTTTTCCTGCTACATGATTGCTTTGGAAAGAAAGATTAATTCCAACTTTAAAAAAAGAAAACACTATTTTTATCATTGCCAGGAGTCTATACGGGCTTAAAAAAGAAAAAGCGCTTGCTTGTCGTTTTACATCTTGCAATTTTGTCAGTTGTTTTAAAACATGTCTCCTGTAATAAATAAGATCATTTTTATGCACTTGTTCTTGCAGCTAAAAGCAAGGCCTGGGCTGGTGCTGCGTGGGGAGTGGAGGGACTCGGGGATGGAGCAGGGCAGGGAAAACGCTGACTCGGGAGGTTTTTGCCTGCACGGAGCAGCTGGAGGGGCTGGCGAGGGGGGATCGGCCTGGGAAATGGCGCTGAGGGGCAGAGAAAGGCTCGGATTTGGGATGTGCCTCGGATCCTCATCCTGCAGCAGGGGCTGGAGCCACCCCCAGCTCCCCCCTACACTGACTGGAACACCCATGGGAGCCATCCAGGGCTGTCCCTCTGCCCTGTCCCTTACGGCATTTGTCCCCTCACTGCCCCGCACAGGTGGGAGATGGTGCCTGACCCCCACACACCCCCAGCTCCCCATATCCTGTTTTCCCTGAAGCTGTGTCCAGCAGCAGTGAGACAGATCTATTCCAGTCAAAGCCCAGCAGAGTTACAGCAAGGTCAATTCATGTCTGATCTGATTCCAGCACAATTCTCTGTGCAGATTGCAGCACTCAGATCCCTCTCTCCATCCTGCCTGCTCTGCACCCCGTGGCACTCAGGATGCCGGGGCCATAGGACAGGAAAGTCCCTGCTCAGACCCATCCCAAGTTACTGGAAGATCTCAAAGGTAAACAAAACCCCAATTCCCTCTTCCCCAGCCTCGCTTCACAAAGACATGAGAGTCCCTGGCCTTCATTAAGGTTCTGCATGGGAACTCATCCTTGGCAAAATCAAACCTCCTTAATGGCAGCCCAGGTGGGGCAGGTCCTGCCTAGGGATGAAAACATCATCAGTCATTGGTGAAAGTGCTCCCCGAGGCTGCTGATCTCCTTTGGCTTTGCTTCTATTCCAAATATTTTGCTTTTCCTCTGGTGCTGGTGTTATTTTTGTTGGGCAAGGGTCTGGCTGCTTTTATTTGAACTTGTGCAATCTCTGAGCAGAGAGGGGCTTGTCATGGAGCTGAACTGGACATGGAACAGAGGAGTTTAACTCTCTCCCCTCTGGTCACCGTTCTCCTTAATAAAAACAGGACCCTCGTGGATTTTAGATCCAACCAGTGCCGGGAAGGGCAAAATTCATCATTACCCACAACATCCCTGTGATGAAGCTTCAATCCAGCAAACACAAACTGATCCAGAAATGGTCTCTGTGTGCCAGCACCGGGGCAGGATGAGGCCTTGGGCATGACCCGAGCTCGGGGAAGGACAAAGAGCCCCGGGGGCACGGCTGCCCCGTGCCCTCGCTGCCCCGTGCCCTCGCTGCCCCGTGCCCTCGCTGCCCCGTGCCCGCCGCTGCTCTTACGCACTCGTCCCACCTGATTTGAGGTTACTCTGTGAAGGCCGTGTTGTTGTTGGCGAACAACTCGAGTGACTTTGAGGAAAGCCTTTTTTTTTTTCAGTTTCCTCCTTCCTTGAATGGCTCCTTTGAACGGCAGCGCCTCTCCGCTCACATCCCGCTGCCCGGATTGAATCAATCTTGCGGTCAGCTCTGGGAGAGCGAAAAAAAAAAAAAAAGAGAGAGAAGAAAAAAAAGCCTCACAAAGAAGGGAAAATTGACAGGTCTGACCCTGGGTGTGATTGATAGTGGTTGGACAAGCTGGACTGGATGTCAGACTGCGCTGGGCCATGCCAGCACTCACTGGGGAAATCCAGCAAAGCCTTTTTTCCCAGAACCCGGAGCAGCGGGCTTGGAGAGGGGTGGGCACATGAACTTAATAATAGCAACATTGTTGGAACATAAAGCATCTGTCAGGAGTTAATATGATTAATTAGAGGTGTCTGTCTCTCCCCCTTTCCCCTTTCCCTTGCTGGGTAGGCAGGAGGGACCTGAATCACAAACCCAGGGAGGGCAGAGGTGGGGCTGGAATGGGCACCCAGCCCCACAGCACCTTTCTTCAGGCCAAAGGTGCTCAGTTCTCATCCCATCCTGGCCCCCACGATTTTATCCTGTCACTCCACGTCCCCATCCCATTGCACATCTCCCCTCAAGCCCCCATTCTCCCACCAGCTCCCACATGAAGCCCAGGAGAGCCAGGAAAGGAGCTCTCACTCCACCAGGACCCCAGAGCCTCACATGACATCACTTGGACAGAGCTCCAGGATTTACCCACTGCCTTGGCTCCTCAGGGATAGATCCTGGCTGAGCTCGGCTGGTTTTCAGCCCCCTGCAAAACTGAAGCCCCAAGGGTTTGTGAAATTAATTCAAGGATGTCTGGAAAAGGTAACTAGAAATAGGAAGTTAATTGTTGGAAGTTAATTAGTTATACAGCAGCCTGCGCTGGCACCTGAAGATTTTTAAGACTCAGCAAACCAAAGAAAGGGAGAAAATGCCTGGAAAAGAGGAGTTGTAGGTTCATAGGGGAATTGTCACTTTGTGAGAGCCCTGAGTTAAGGTCAGCCTTGGGTGGGGCACAGGTGCTGCCTGCAGGGTCAGGGCAGTGGCAGGACACGGGCACAGGGTGCAGGAGCCACTGGCACAGGGGTGCTGAGCTGTGCCGTGCCAAGCTGTGCCAGGCTGATCTCATCCAAGCCATGCCATGGCAGCAGTGCCATGCCGTGCTGTGCCAGCTGAGCCATCCAAGCCGTGCTGTGCCATTCCAGGCTGTGCCATCTCATATCAGCCATGCCCAGGCGTGTTAGCAGTGCCATGCTATGCCCTGCCAAGCTGTGCCAGCAGTGCCAGCGCAATACCAGGGTAAACTGTGTCAGCAGTGCCATGCCAAGCTGTGCCAGCAGTGCCATGCTAAACTGTGCCAGCAGTGTCCTGCCGTGCCGTGCCGAGCTGTGCCAGCGACATGGTGCCGTGCTGTGCCATGCCATGGAATGCCGTGCCGTGCCGTGCCGAGCTGTGCCATGGTGCCGTGCTGTGCCGTGCCATGGTAAACTGTGCCACCAGCGCCATGCCGTGCCGAGCTGTGCCAGCGGCACGGTGCCGTTCCGTTCCGTTCCGTGCGAGCCGGTGCGGCTGCAGCTGGAGCCGGGGCCGGTGCCTCGGTTCTCCCCCGCGCGGCGGCGCGGGGCGGTGGC
>VWYP01027634.1:138100-161046 GCA_013400435.1 Pycnonotus jocosus | reverse complement strand
CCCGCGTGTCCGTGTCCCCGGTGTCCCGCGCGTGGAGGCGGAGGGAAGATTCGAGAAGGCGTTTGAGCGCGATCAGAGCGGTGCCCCCGGGTCGCTGCGGGGTGCAGAGGGGTCACCCCCTCCCGGGGGTGCAGTTTTAGGGGTGGGATTGTGGTAGAAGCGGGGTCTCGGATCTCGGTGTGAGAGCGGTGGGGTCCTGACTGCTCCCGTTCAATCTCTGTGCCGGGAGGAGGGTGATGGATGGCTCTGACATGGTCTGGTTCCATCCCTGCCATGTTGAGGGGCTCTGCTCGCTCCATGCCCCAAGGAAAGCTCCAACAGCTCCCCCGGCCAAGGCCCTGCTCCCCCCGAAACCCTGCATGCCCCATTGCCCCACACCACTTTTTTTTTTTTCTGCCTCGTTCCTGTTGCATTTCAGTGAGTCACGCAATTAATCCCTGTTAATTGCCTTCTCGATATTGCTTTATGCCCTGTGTTTAAATTCCTTTGTGTCCTTTGAGCTGAAAAATAATGCGCTGAGAGCAGGGACTGCTTTTGCCAAAGGGATTTTTATTTCCCTTCGTGGCTACGGGCGTGGGGCTGCTGGGAGGGCCCAGCTGGGCTTTCCTATGGCCCTGGGAGAGGTTGGTGGTCCAGGGGCCGGTTTGGCTCCATTCTGAGATCCCCAAGGCTGGTTTTGGGGGGTCTGTGGCTGCCCCTTGCCCTGTGCAGACGTGGCTGGGGTCCGGTTGTGGCCATGGTGGTGTTGCTCCTTCAGGTGAGATGTTTGCTGGATGAGGGCCTGGGGTTTGCAGGGCTGGGGCTGGCACAGGGGGCTTTGCTGCAGGTGTTTGCTCAGTCCTGTGGGCACAGCAGGAAGGGGGTGCCAGGCCCAGGCTGGTGCAGCCACTCCGGTGTCTCTTGTTTCCCTGCTGGATGCTCAGCCCTTTGGAGCAGGGTGCCATGGGCAGGGGGCAGAGCAGCTCCAGTGCAGCTCCAGTGCAGCTCTCTGGTGCCATGGGAGGTATCCAGACCCCCTGGACCTCGGGAACATCCCTTCTCCCTGGATGTGTCCCCCACTCCCATCACTGATGCCGCTCAGTGTCGGCATCGCTCGGGCACTGCCAGTCCCCATCATAAATCCTGCCTGTGGCTGGGGCCTGTCACAGCTTCCAGCGCTGGAATTTCGTCCCACCGTGCCCATCCCTGGCCATGGCTGGGCACCTCGTGCCACGGCGTGGGAGGATGATGCTGCAGAGCCCCGAGGCAGTGCCAAAATCAGCGCACCCAGCGTGGCCGCTCCGGGTGTCGGGGCTGCTGAGGCCGTGCCACATCCCGGCCGTGGAGCAGCTGGGGCCGGGCTGGCACAAGCCCTCATCCTGCCAGAGCCTTCTCCCAGAGCTGCCTCTGGGAGCGCCCCTCCTTTTACAGCAAAGCTCCATCCTCTCTCTCCCCCACACCAGGATGGTCCCCGCTCCAAAAACGATCCCGTGCACCTTCCCTTGAACCACGGAAGGGCTGGATGCTGCTCGGATGCATCCTGCTGTGCAGGAGGTTCCCTGAGGATTATTTTTCCCGTCCCTAAGGACTGCAGCAGCGAGGCCAGACCGTGTAAACACCGCGAGTATCATCTGATAGCGGCGGCACTTGGGCTGGAGCTGCTGGGGAAGAGTTGTGTTGCCAATATGTGAAATAATTCCCTGTGTAATGTATGCCCAGGTTATTGCGGAATTCATTTTATAATAAGAGCACTGGGATGCACTTTATTAATCATTCTGTCTAACAACCTGCACTCCACAGTTTCGGTTTGATTTGATTCAATCCTGTCTTCCTGCAAAATATATGGCTGAGTGGGTCGGATAATGTATGGCTTAATTTAGAGTTGTATGGGTTTGAATTACCATTTTCATAATGTGCTGTGCATTAATGTGTTGCATCATTTATACAGAAAAATGTGCAAGGTTTCAAACCTCTCCAGGAGGCAAAAGTCACCTAAAGGGAACGCGGAGAGACAGAAAAAGACCTTTTCAAACCCAGCCGGGGCTGGGAGGACACCGGTGGGTGTCGGACAGTGTTGGGGCTGTGCTGGTGGCTCCTCTCCCGGTGGCACAGCAGCACCTTCTCCAGCTCACCCCGAGTTGCCGGGGACCTGCAGCTCCTGACTCGCCGGTGACCCCGGTGCCGCCGCTGGCCGGAGTCGCGCCCACCGTCACTCACCCCGCGCCACGAGGAAAAAAGCTCCGATTATCCAAATACAGTCATTAAAGGGGAAATGTGTTTTTAGGACTGTCAGAGTGATTAATGAGGGTTAGCAATCCTTGCAAATGCACTTGTTTAGTCTAACTGGCAGCCTCTCCTCTCCTATTGATTTATCGTGGCAGTTGCCGGGGCCGTGGTGTGAGTGGAAGGAGCCGGGGCTGCTCCGGGACTGCCGGGGCACGGCGAGGGGCCGGACCGAGCGGCACGGCACGCTCTGCTGTGCCGGAGGCAGCCGAACAAAGGCAACATTATACCCTGTGCCGGGGAAGGAATGACTTGGACGCACACGCCGAGCCGCTCCGCGTGCCTTATAAATATCCCCGTCTGTAAAGCCCGAAGCCCAGCTGACCACAGCCACGCCGGCCGCCCAATAAATACGTGAATGAAAGAGCCAGGCCCCATTTTTTTTCTTGTTGTTTTCCTTCCTCTCCTGCAAAAAAAAAAAAAAAAGAAACCCCGATGTCTTTTAGGTGCTGCAGAGGTGGCTGCCCGCAGACGTACAAGGCGTTTCAGAGTCCAGAGAGGAGCACGGCGTCCTTGAGGGCTGGAGCCTGCCCAAGGGTCAGGTCGGGATGCAGAGGCATGGGCCAGAGCAGAGCCATGGTGGGTGGATGAGAAGTTCCTCAGCTGCATAAAGCAGCTTTTCTTTCCACGTGAGCACTGGTGGAAGCCACGGAGAACACGGGCTCTGTTTGTCCTCAAAGCCAGAGTTGCGTGGACACCTTCTGTCCCCACACCAGCATCTCTGTGACCAGCCTGGGGTCAGGGCTTTGCTTTGGGGCACGCTTCGTGCTGCTTGAGCTGATAGCAGACCTGGAGAAGGGCAAAGACCTCAAGGCACCAAAGCCAGAAGAATGTGGGCAAGCACCGGGGACATTGCAGTGGCCAGGAATGCCACCAGCGGGAGTGGACTTTCCTCTGGCTCTGGATAACAGCTGAAGAGCTGCTGCTGCCTCTGCCCTGGCTGTGGATTGGTGTGTGCTGCAAATCCTCCAGCAGCTCTGGTTCCATCTTCAGCAGCAATACACTGACGTCTTCCTCACCACAGCAGGACACCCGGCCTTGGCTGGTCACCAGTGACCCCGTGGGGAGTGCCCAGTGTGACCCATGGCCATGGTTTCCCTCTTCTGCAGTGTCTGATCAGCGTGACACTCCAGCACAGGGCCCCTGGCAGGTGACAAACCCCCAGTCCTGGGGCTGTTCCCTCACCCAGGCTGACACTGGGGTGTGGCAGTGACCCCGCTCGTTCCTGCAGGCCCGGGTCACAGTCAGCCCTCTGTTCTTTGTGGTGAATACCTGAAGATGCTGCTCCTTGCACACAAACATTCCAGCTGAGCCTCACCTGAGGGCGCTCAGCTGACAGCTCCGTGTACAGGGCAGGCTCCTGTGCCTGCAGTCACAGTAACAAAGATTTACACACACCGTTGTGTTTTCTGAAGGTGTTCATGGAAATCTCCGGGAGCAGCTTTGCCATGACTTCATCCCGTGTGCAGGGTGCAACGTGACCTCTTCCAACACCTTGTGGTCCCAAAATTCATGGATCACCACTGCTGGCCTGGAAAAATTTGGAAGGAGATGAAGGATGCAGCATCCTGGGCATCTGGTGGCTTCTGGGGCTTGATAGACCCTTCCTGCAGACACCTCAGTGGAACAGAGAAGCGAAATGGCCTTTTTTGTGACCCCCACAGCTGCAAAGGGCAGCTCCCCAGCAGCACTCGGGGCTGTGCCCACCACAGCAGCCCCTGCATCTCCACTGGTGCATCCGTGGGAGAGGGAGATGTTGCTGCACCAAAGAAGATGGGACCAGTGGGAGCCTGAGGTCCTGGTGCCACCTCTCCATGAGCAGATCCTGCAGGAGGGGTGGCTGGGGGGCTCCAAGAGAAGGACAGGAGAGAGATGGGGACTGTGAAGGATCTTCCTTGCTGAACCCTCACCGTCTTTCTGCACTTCCCAGAGGGAGGAGAGGGGAGAGTGAAGCACCCAAAAGCTTTGCTGTATTTTTCTGTCTGGATGAGAAGGATGGGGCTGCTCATCACCGAGGATGGCATCGAGGCCAGGAGCCCTGGTCCTCTGGGCAGAGCTCCTACAAAAGGGACTCCTTGTTTCTGCTGGAGCACTGTTGCCTTTGTGGGGTTTTGTTCCATTCCCTGCACAATCCTGGTAATGTCCAAAGGGCTGGAGGAGGACAGTCCCCCTCAGAGGTGAGAAGAGCCGTGTTCTGGGCAAAATGGAAATGGAGCCAAAAGCCCGCCCTTCCTTTTTGGGGTTCCCACAGTCTCTTAGACTCTGGCTGGGTTTTGTTGGGAACAACTGGGATGGATGGGGCTGGCTGGGTGCCCGCTCCTCTGGCTGCAGAGATGTGCTCTGTCCCCGTTGCTACCTCAATAATTCCCAAACTTTTCCAAGTTGCTGTGCTGGCACAGAAATCCTGCAGCACTGGGGCAGCTTGGGGGGGTTCCTACCTAAGGAACACCCCGAGGGGAGCACCAGGATTGAGCAGCTCTCACCTGCTTTGGGGATGTCCTGGTGTGTGGCAGACCCTGAGCCCTCCTGGCCATGGGGGAAGCCCTTGGGGTGCTGGGTCTGTTGTACTGGTTTTGGGACTGGCTCTGAGCACTGTGGGGTGTGCACAGCACCCACATACTGCAGGTGAGTCCGGGGGAGATGGGGTCCAGGGCAGAGCTGGCAGCTCTGGGATGCCAGCAGGGCACAGGGCACGGGGAGAGCTCAGCACCACAGCCAGGGATGGGCAATGAGCACAGCCCCCCACCCTTTGATCACAAATTGCCCCAAACCCCAGGGCAGCGAGGGGCTCTGGGGGACAGGAGTGTTCTCTGGGGCCAGCACGGTGCCAGGGATGCTGCTGGCACCCCGGGCTGCCCCCTGCTCATCCCTCATGCCCTTCTCCCGTCGCCAGGAGCAGCCCTTTCATCTCGCAGGGAGGTACAAATGGAGCTGTCAGATGCCATCAGCCCCGCGATATGACAGGTTGTGGGGCCGGGGCCCCTCGAACAGAGCAGCCTTGTCTGTCAGAGCCGCCTGACACTCCCCATAATGGCCAGATGGATGAGACTCTGAAAGTAGGGCCCGGCGCGTTTTCAACTCTATTTTGGGTGAAAACACTTCTTGAAAGATCTTGAAAGGAGCTGGCAGTTTAGTAGTTCAAATGATTAATGAGCACTGGCTCTGGCGGGTGGATTTCTCGCGCCGTGCCAGCAGCTGGGCTGCTCCAGCGGGCCAAGACACGCCGAGCTCCCCCCCGCGCCCCCCCCGAGCCCCCCGAGNCGACAGGCCCCGCATATGGAAAAAGTTAAATATAAATTACTGCTGAAAGAGGCCTCGCTGAGCGGAGTTAGTTAAAGATGTTTATGGATTCAGAAACACGGGCCTGCATATGTATTTAGGGATGACAAATGTGATTCAATAAGTCAGGAATTTCTCCGTGGGCTGAGGCGGGACCCGCGCGGCGCGGGCGCTGCTCTGGGCTCTCCAGCTCAGTGCCATAAATCCTGCAGACAGGCTCCTTGTTCCTCCCCGGGCTGCTTGGGATTGATTTTCGCCTTTTCCCTGGATCAGATTGACTCACAGGAGATGTTGTGTTGGGGATGTGACAGCCCCTGCTCCCTCCACGGGTGTCCCCTGGGGTGGGTTTGGGGGGGCTTGGGAAAACTCACTGGGTGCTCTGTGGGGTCACTGGGGACCGTGCCACCCACACCAACCACCAGTGCCAGGCTCATCCCTGTCCCTGAGCTCTCTGTGCCCCTCAGAGCTGCTCTCAGAGCAGCTGGACCCTTCGGGGCTGTCAGCAGATGATTAATGACCAACAACTCCAGAAGTGCCTGACTGCAAGTTTGGGGTTTGACCCTGTGCTTGATGAGTTCAGCCCTAATTTCTGCAGCCCCTTCATGTGGGCAGCTGGGGGGCGGGGCTCACAGAGCCCGGGGAGCACCCACCCAAACTGCCCCCTGTTCCTGCTGCTCTTGGGGTGCACATCAAGGACCACAACAAACTGAAGCAGGAAACCCCTAAATGAAACTCCAGCTGCTGTGGTGGGGGCCCGGGAGGGATGCCAGGGATGCCAGGTCATGGAAGAGATGCTGGATTTGGGGTGACAACCCCAGCAAACCTGCAGCAATGGGCAGTGCAGGAGCCACCCCCTGGCTCCCCTCATCCCACACCTCTGTGAGGGAAATGCCTTTTGGGGGGTCAGCACCCGGCCAGGCCTTGGACCCACATCCACATTCCTTTGTCCTGATTTTATTCGTTAGCAACATTTGGCCTGGATATGGAGACAGCTAATGAGGGACGGAGTTTATTGCAGTTTGATTTTTCTGTTAAAACAATACAATAAAATAAATGCACTTGGAAATCTGGTCTGTGTTTGTACATAGGAGATTTATGGCTCTGAAGGCTTCCAGAGAGACGCAGCCTTTCATTCCCTTCCTTATTGGAACAGATCATGTTGCAGAGTTTAAAGGCCTCTGGAGCTGTGATTTATTTGAAGGGAGAAATAAGGGAAATCCAACTATCTGTTCCCTGGCTCGGATCATCCAGTAACTCCCAGCCAAGGGGACGGATCTGCACCTCCTCCATGGATATTTTTTTTTCCCCTCCTGTTGCTTACATTATCCTGCTCTAAATATATCACAGAACCAGGGATGACTCCTGACCTGGGCTTCAGCACCTCGCCGAGGGTTCCCCAGCCCTCTCTGGAATCCCACAAACAAATCTCTCTCCTAAAGCCCTGTCCGAGCTCCTCCACGCTGCTGATGTGACGGGACCTGTGTGGGGCCGGCTGCTGCCTCCATCCAGAGCTGAGGTAAAGGTGAGGATCTCGGGGTTATCTCTGGAATCAGGTGATAAATTCAGGTCACTTGTTCCTGCTCCCCTCCCTTGCTGCTCTCCCGGGCAGAGAAGAGCATGGCAGCTTAGAACCAGGTCAGGATTTGTGCCTGAAAACCTTTTCCATGGGCTTGGAAACTCAGCAGGGTGATGCTGCAGCTCCTACATCCCAGCAGGACCAGGCTGGGGCTGCCAGGGCTGCCTCCCTCCTATCCTCACAGAGGAAAAGTGTGGTTTTCCCTTCTCTGGGGTCTCCTGCTCCCCAGGGATGAAGCACCTGGATGGCTCCATCCCAGTCACCCCAGTGGATCCCACCAGCAGGAGCAAGGTGAGATCATTCCCTGAGCCTAAACCAGACATTTTTGAAGCATTTGGTGTTTACAGGCCGGAGTTTTGTGGGTTCTGGTGCAACTCCTGCTTCTCCCAGCTATCTCTTGGACTTTTGGGAATGGTGAGTGTTGGTCCCATCAGCACCATCCGTCCTTTGCTGTGATGTGAGAGGAGAATTCCCTTCTCCATGGTGACCATCTCACTGTGGGTCAGGGACGGAGTGACCAAAGTTTCCAGCTGGGGAGGGGACCTGGCTGTGACAGCCACCCTCCTCCTGTCCCAGCTCCATCCCAGCTCCTCCAGCCCATGTTTTTGGCGGGCTGTTCCCTCCCCCTGTGCACAGACGGGCTCTGTTTGCCATTAGCTCCCCCCCTCCCCGCCCCAGGAGCTGATCCCAGCACTAATTCTCACGCATGTTTCGGGTAAATCTACTTTCTTTCCCGGGATGAATTGTGGTTTCCAAGCGCCATTAATCATTTCCCTTTAGAAAACAGCATTGGGGGGCTGGAAACACATTGCTCCTTTATTTACTCGGGAATGACCTGGCACGCTGGCACCCGGCCACGGGGCTGGCGCCTGCGGGACGACGAGGGGAGCAGAGAGAAACCTCGGGGAGATCTCCCCTCCTGTGCCGGGAACTGCGTCCCCCCGGGATCACCTCCCCCAGGACAGACCCCCTGCTCCTGCCCAAGGCTCACCGAGCCAGGGGATGGCGATGGAGAGGGAAAAGGCTGGGAATGCCATGTGTGTAACGCTTTCCCAAGAGCCTCCTCCCAGCGGGGCTGTCCCCTGGAGCTTGCCTGCCCCATGGCGAGGGCAGGAATGTCTCCCCACTCTCTGCCTGCCCCATACGCCCTTCCCAAGGGGACGTGGATCCATCAGCTCATGGGTTTGGGTGGGCCCAAAGCAGAGGAAGCCCCCCCATGCCCCGCTGGCCGTGGGGAGGGGGCACCACGAGCACGTGTGAGCGGTTCCTCCCTCCCAGCTCCGGACTGTCAGGGGATGATTAATGGCCAACGCCACGGAGCTGCCTGGGCTGCCAAGTGCTGCATTGTTAGAGCTGACACGGAACGAGCTCGGACAGCCTCGAACACAATTCTGCCCCGTAATCACCAAACGACGTTCGATGGACGGAATTGGGGAAGTGTTCCCCCCCACACAGCCCCTCTCCCACCCCCTTCCCTTCCCTGCCAGAGCAGAGCAGAGCAGGAAAGGGCCCAGCCAAGCACCCCGCAGCCTCCCAGCTCCTTCCAGGGATTTCCCTTCCTGGGCATGGGATGGGAATAGGAACGGGGTGGAAATGGAGATGGAGGCAGAATTCGGGATGGGTTCAGGGACAGGATACAAACAGAGAAGGAGACTGGAGTGGGGTTGGGGCAGGGCTGGCCAGCAGAGCTTTCCACCCCACCTCTCCAGCTGCACAGGTAACCTTAAACGCCAAAGCAGGAGCGCGGGGACGGAGTTTTTCCAGCCCTATTCCCAGCTGTCAGGCGGTGATTAATGGCCAAGAGCCTCGGAATTGCCTTTATTGCCAGCCCAGCATTGTTACTTGTGACAGCTAATGAGGGCAGACAGACTGACAGACTTTAAATCGCGCCTTGCGCCGGCCCCGCCGGCCCCTCCCCGAGCCCCGCAGGGACCGAACCGGGCATGTCCCAGCCGAGGCTGCCCATGGCTGTCCCAGCTCTGCCCATGGCTGTCCCGGCTCTATCCCACCATCCCAGCTCTGCCCACCATCCCAGCTCTCTCACCCTCATCCCAACCCAGGGCCTGCCCAGGTCCTATCCTGGCTCCATCCTCACAAGTCTGGAGCCACGAGCACGCAGAGATCCACAAAGAGTCTCACTGAACTCCACAGAAAACCCCCCAGGATATTTTTACAGGAGCAGGGGGATGAGGTAGGGATGAAGAACCTGGAGAGAACTGGGTGCAATAAACCATTTATTCCTACAAAAAGCCCTGTTAAAACCCTGAGCATCACAGCACAGACACCGCTGAATGTTCCTGGCCTCAAGTCCAGCAGTAATGATTTTTTGGGGCTTTTTTTTTTTTTTTTCCCCTAGGATTATTACAAATAATATTTACTTTTGTGCTGGTTCACATCTTGATGCTGTTAAACACGTGGCCGCAGCTGGTTTCCCGCTCAGGGCAGTGATATAGTGCCGGTGTTATGAAGCAAAACCTCTCCTGCGAGCCAGAACACCCCACATTTAAAAACCTATTACTTTTCAATATTCCATGGATGCATTTTGCTCCAGCTCACAGCAATTTCCTAGTTTACCCTTATTAAACTGAGAGGGACTGAGCAGAGGCTTGTGATTTATGAAACACATACTAGATTCATTAAAACCTTTAAAGATTTAATACATTTTATCAAGGCCTTAAATCTGGGCAAACGCCTTTAAAAAAACACCAACTACAGGGTGTTTTTCATCTCTGGCACCCTTTTGCGCTTATTTAAGAGCTGTAAAATTTGGATTGACAAATATCGTGGATATTTCATCCCTTATTCCTAAATGGCGCTGAACCCTCCTGACAGGGCTGTTATATACAACCTCGGAGATCTATCACGAGTGAAGATCAAATCTTTCTCCTTTATTGACGTTTTATACATCTCTCACGTGGTTTTTAGGTCCCTTTCCACGATTACAGAGCTGGATGATTCTGTTTTGTGGCCCATCCCATTTCCTGAGATTGCCTGGACAGCGAACAGGGGCGTCTGTGTTGGGGGGGCGATGCCAGGGGGAGTTCAGAGAGGAGATAAAAATGTCGTGACTGATAAAAATAATTGAGAGAAGGTAAATTTAGGCTGGATACTGCGAGTCAGATCTCCAGGAGCGTTTGGACAACGCTGTGAGGGATTGTTGGGGTGTCTGTGCAGGGCAGAGAGTTGGGCTGGATGAATCTTTGGGCACTTTCCAGCAGTGGGAAATGTGGCAAAGTGAGAAACGTCCCAGCCAGTGGCAGGGGGTAGAACTGGATGAGTTCTCGATGTCTCTTCCGACACGTAACACGCTGTGCTNGGGCATGGCCCAGCTCGGCGCCATCGCCGCCCTCGCCCTCGGCGTCGCGGCCGCCGCGCTCCTCTCGGCCGTGCACAAGATCGACGAGGGTCACATCGGCGTCTATTACCGGTGAGATGGGCCCGGCGGGGCTCTCTGCGGGGAGATGAGCCGGGCCCCGGCCAGCCGCCACCGCCGCCGCTCACGGTTCTTTCCTTCCCTCTCTCTCTCTCGTTCCCTCCGCAGCGGCGGCGCCTTGCTGACCTCCACCAGCGGGCCCGGTTTCCACCTCATGCTGCCCTTCATCACGTCCTACAAGTCAGTGCAGGTGCTGCTGGGCCCGAGCCCGGGCGGGGCGGGGGATCCCGGGTGGTCACCGGGTCACCGGGAGTGCCTGTGCCCGGTACCGGGGAGAGGCTCTCGGGACGGTCCCGCTGAGCCCTGGATGAGAAACCGAGCGGGGCGGGATTGTCTCCTGCTTTGGAGGGTCCCGGCTGTGTGGGCTGCGGGATTTGTGCCGGGGAAATCCCTCTCTTAAGCCGCTTTCCTTCAATCTCCTCCAGACCACGCTGCAGACGGACGAGGTGAAAAATGTCCCTTGTGGCACCAGGTGAGACACTCGGTTCTTATCCATCCCAGCTGGAATCTCCCCAGAGGCTGAACTTTCCTGCAGCCCCCAAACTGGGGTCAGTGGGAGGTTCTGCAGGACAGTGAGCTCCCCCAGGGCTGGGTCAGTGCCACCTCCCCAGGGACTGCAGGGTTTGGGGTGCTGAGCAGGCTGGGGTGGGTCCCACATCCATCCCACCCCAGGGGAGAGTCCCCCCCTGGAGCCACTCAGCCCGCAGCAAACATCATTTTCTGTTTTCTCCCTTTGCAGCGGGGGAGTGATGATTTATTTCGACAGGATCGAGGTGGTGAATTTCCTCATCCAGAGCGCCGGTGAGTCACGAGTTGTGCCCCAACCACGCCCCGGGGGCTGTGCTGCAGTGCCACGAGGGGCAGAGGCTGTGCCTGTGTTTGTTTGGGAGCCAGGCTGTCCCACAGGTGTGCCCCGAGCACCTGGCAGAGCCCTGAGCTCGGGGTGTCCCCTCTGAGCCCGCTCTCCCTGGAATTTGGGGTGTTTATTGTTTCTTGCCTCTATCACCTGCATTATCCCAGCCCCCCTGAGCTTTGTGAAGCAGAGATTGGAGCCATGGGGTGTGCAGGAGGAGCCAGGGGCTGTGAGCAAAGGCTCCTCTGCAGCCCAGGGACAAACACCTGGGCAGCCTTTTCCCCAAATCCTTTGGATTTTAGTGCTTGGCTCAGTGGGGAGCTCTGTGAGTGCAGCCCCAACACAGCCTGAGGCCTGGGGCTGCCTCAGACCCTTCTGTTCACAGAGCAGGGGGCAGATACTGGTCAAAGTGCCACAAAACACTGGCAGTGAATAAACCTGTCCTGACCAGAGGCTTTGAGGGCAAGAGGGGTCCCTCCTTTCACTGGGACTGAGCTCCAGGGTTTTCCCTGAGAGTTCTCAGCCTCCTTTCCCTGCTCCCCTTCCCTCCCTGCTCCATCCCCCTGCTCTCTCCTCTCCCAGTGTACGACATCGTCAAGAACTACACGGCTGACTACGACAAGGCTCTCATCTTCAACAAGATCCACCACGAGCTGAACCAGTTCTGCAGTGTGCACACGCTGCAGGAGGTTTACATCGAGCTGTTTGGTGAGCTGGGGCTGCTGGTTCTGAGGGTTCTCCCCTGGGCTGTCGGTGCAGAACCCCCAACTGAGGGCTTTTATCATTAATCCCTGTTGGCTCTGCTTGGAGTCAGGGTTGTTAACCAGCTGCCATCGTTTATCCCTGTTATCTTTTGGAGCTGAGTGCTTCAATGTGTTGTAACAATAAACCCCAACCCCAGCCCTGCTCCCTTTCGGGAAGGGAGCAGGAATTCTGTGGCATTCTCTGTGTGTGCAGCAGCTGTGATGGATTGATTCAGTCACAGGATTGTCTAATCCAGATGAAAAAGCCAGGCTGGGGATCTCTGCTGTTACAGAAGGTCTGAGCAAGCCCTGGCTGCTTTGATGAGCTTTGGGCTGTGCCTGTGGCTGCAGTGCCCACACACCAGGAGTGCTGGCAGGAGCCTCTGACCTTCCCAAGGGGAAACCAGGGAGACACAGGGCAGGAGAGCTGAGGAAAAGCTGTGGTTTTGTGGTGGAATTTGCCCTGTGGCTGCCAGTGCCGAGTGTTTTGTTTCTGGCTCTGGACTGACAGGAAATCCTCGCAGCCTTTCAGCACTCAGCAGTGCTGGCTGTGGGCACGGAGCTGCTGGGGATGGTTTGGGGGCCCAGCAGGACGGGGTTTGTGCCTGGGAGAGCACAGGCTGTTTGCAGACTCCTGTTCTCTCTCCAGCCTGGGCTTTCCAAGGAGCCTGGCTTCCCCTTCCCACACGAGCTGCGGGGCTGGGGCTGGGATCCCCCCCAGTTCCCAGTTCCTGCTGGCAGCTGGAAGAGTTCCTGGCTGATGGAGGCTCCAGATGTCAGCAGCTGCTGCTGATGGCTGCTTGAAACGGGCTGAAAGCACTCCCTGTGCACAGCAGGAACTTGTACAAACTCCCTGGAACCCCTGGGCTGAGCTGGCTGAGTCCGGCTCGGGCTCTGCAGTGGGGCACAGCCCCTTTGAGCAGCCTCACATCACCCTCTGCCCCCACATCTGCCAGCAGGTGCAGGGAACTGATAACAGCTGCTCCCCAAACTCCTGCCTGGGCTTCATTAGGAGCCTGAGTTCCAGAGAGGGAAACTGGGACCAAAGCAAACAATCCAGGAGTGCGATGTGATCTCTCCTAAAGCCGTTACAGTTTGATTTTCCCTCTGCACTTCCCAGCAGGCCCCAGCTGGAAGCACTGCCCTCTTTGGAGCTTTCATCAGAGCAGGGTTTTAGGCTGTGTTTCCTTTTGAAATCTTCAGCTATGCTGGAGTTCTGGGACTCCTTGAGCCAAGGAGACGTTACTGATGATTTTTGCAGCCTGTTAAAGTAACTGATGCTGCCATTTCCCATTCTTGCCTTTCCATTTGCTTTGTGTCCTGCTGGCACAGGTCAGAATCAGTCAGGATTTAGCTCGTCACTTCAGGATCCAGTTGGGAAGTTCAGTGGGGAAAGGCTTAGAGCACAAGTTCTTGCTGTAAAGATGCTCTGTGTGGCTCAGGAAGATTCCAGGCTGCAGGTTATGGGGAACTGGAGGTTTCCTTTCATGCCAGCCACGTTCCTGTGCTGTGTCCCAGGGGTTGGTGCTGGGGGAGCTGGGAACCAGCACTTCTACATCCAACTCCCATTTGTGCTTTCCAGGAATAACAGATGTGAGCCATCCCAGCTCACTCTGGATGCTGACAGCAAACTGCCTTGGGGGATGTTTCATTCCCTTTTTTTTTTTTTTTTCTTCCCCAATCAGATCAAATTGATGAAAACCTCAAACTGGCCTTGCAGCAAGACCTAACCACCATGGCCCCTGGATTAATTATACAGGTAATCAGGATTTGATTGACATATTGAAGGGGCAGATTGTGAAAAGGGGAAAGGGCTAAAAGGAATCAAGAAACAGATTTGTTCAGGAAATTGCTTTACAACACAGATTTCATTTAACCTGAGGAGTGGGAGCAGTGTCCTTCCCATCCCCTCACAGTTTTGATGTGTTGAGTTTCTCCTGGAGGTTCTGGGTGCTGGTTTGCCCAGGTTACAATCTCCTGTCATGTCAGGAGACCTTTCAGTGGTGGTTCTCTGTGGGTTTTGGGCCTGGTCACAGTTTGTGCAGCTCTGGAGGCAGAGGATGCCCCAAGTGCCACCCCCAGTCCCCTGCAGCCCCAGGGGCCACTTGGCTGCTGGCCCACGTTCTCCTGTGTCTCTTTTTCCAGGCAGTTCGAGTTACAAAGCCAAACATCCCTGAAACGATCCGGAGGAATTACGAGCTCATGTAAGTGCCAGTGTGTTCCCAGAAGGATCCAGAAGGGCAGAGGAACTCAGGATTGGGGATCGTGGTGCCCTCAGCCTCATGCTGCCCCTCAGGAAGGGGCTGGGGAGCAGCACTGAGCATGGCTGGGCTCTGTCCTGGAACCCTTGGGCACAGCAATGGTTTGCCCTGGGGCACTTGCTCTGTGTTCAGAGCCCTCCCAGAGCTGCCTGAGTGGCAGAGGGATGGATTTCACCACTAATCCTCTTGTTTGACTGGGATAGAGAAACTGTTGATTCAACAAGCTGAAGACTTGCAAAGCTTTAAAACAACTTCCTTTGCCAGCACTTGACCGTGCTGATCCCTGTGCAGCGCCCTGGAGCTGCTCCTGCACTTGGCCAGTCGGGCACACCCTGCCAGCAGTTTGGTCAGCCAGGAGAGGATCCCTCTCATCCATTCTGCTTCCCCAGCATTGCCTGTCACCTTCTGGGCTTGTGGTAAACCCTTGGTGGTGTGGCCATGGCAGGAGGCCTCAGATCAGCCTGTGTTCTGTTGCCATAAATGCAGCAGGACGTGTTGAGAGAGACTCAATTCCAGGGTCTCTTCCCTGATGCAGGAGCAGAGTTTTTATTTATGGTCACACTTTAAAAATTCATGAATGTAAGTAAAAACCAATAAGATAGAAAAGGCACCAGGGCAGCCTGCAGGGTCTGTGTCACAGGGGCTCTGGAAAATCTTCCTGCAATGGAGGGGAGGAAAAAATGCTTTGATTTAGGCAAAAAGCTCTGGACACGTGCTGGAAGGAGGGAAGAGCCAGCAGCTCCTTCTGGGGATGTGGGGTGAGCCCCACACCAGTGAGCTCCTGGTTTTAACTGGTTTTTCCTGCTCCCCAGGGAGAGTGAGAAGACAAAGCTGCTGATTGCGGCGCAGAAGCAGAAGGTGGTGGAGAAGGAGGCAGAGACGGAGAGGAAGAAAGCCCTGATCGGTCTGTGTGCCTGGGCTGGGAGAGGGAACATCAGACAGGGGGGGACAGGCAGCAAAGAGACCCCAGGGAGGGAGGGAGGGATGCACCTGGTTCACTCTGGGACCTTCTCTGATTTGAAACTTTCCCAGAGAAACTCAGGAGTTTTTCAGGTGGGTTCCAGCTTTGTTTTCTGCGGGCTTGAAATTCTTCCCACCGTTCATTTCCACCTGAAGTGGGTGATGATTGAGGATTTTCCAGGGTGAGGCTGCTTCTGGCGTTAGGCAGACATGTGATGACAGTGTGGGCGTGTTCTTGTTTTGATTTCAGAGGCAGAAAAGATTGCACAAGTTGCTGAAATAACTTATGGACAGAAAGTGATGGAAAAGGAAACAGAGAAGCGAATTTCAGAGATTGAAGGTGAGTGGAGGGTGAACTTTCCAGTAAGTAAATCCTGAAGCAGTTCACCAAGGAGTTCTTGAAGTGTGTGTTGACTGTTCTCCAGTCCAGGCTGACGTTCACTGGGGTGAAGTTCTTGACCAGAGGCAGCAAAAGGAATTTCTTTGCAGGCTGTGCTTGTTGAAACTCCCTTTCTCAAGGTGATCTTTGCAGGAGTTTGAACTTCAGATGTTCCCTCACCCATCTGATACTTTGCTTTGTCAGAGAAACTCCAGGGCATGGAAAGGGCTCTGCAATTCCAGCTGGGGAGTGCCAAGGCCTTTTTCCCCCTTACATTCACTAGAGGCCCTGACAAGCTTTGCAGGAACCACTGAGGAGCCAATTAAGAGTTTTACAGATCAGCAGCTTCTCATTAAGAAGTCCTTTGCAGAAATACAATGGGGTTTATTTATTATAACTGTGTCAGCAGGTGTCAGCCCTCAGTCAGGGTCTGTGCTTGGCAGAGGATTCCTGCCTCCTTTTTTCCTGGTGTCTCTGACTGGGACCAGCCTCTCCTTTTAGCCAGGACAGGAAGCTGTGGGCCAGACCATCCAGCTGTTTACAGGAGCTTTAAGTGCAGCAGCTCACAGGGCTCCCTGCTAGGAGGAGTAAACAAATGGTTTCTCCAGCTATGCAGCTCTCAGCCCCAGACTGACATGTTGCAATGCTGTGGCTCCATGCCTTAGGAGGACTGGCAGGAGATGGGCAGGATTCCACTCATTTTATCCTTAATGTGGTGTCCTGATACCATCATTGTCCCTGGGTGGATACAGGGGCAGAGGGGAAAAAGAGTGCAGTACAAACAGGAGAAGTGTTCCTTTCCTTAAGTGTCTCTGCCAGGACTCAGGAATTTCAGTGTTCACAGAATCAGAGCCTTGGAGCAATGGTTGATACAGCAGAGAAAAGCTCTCCAGCATCTGTGCAAGGGGCAGAGCCTGTAAAGGTTAAAATCCCCTGCTCTGCATGCCAGAACCTTCATCTGTGCATCCCAAATCCCATCTGGGAATCACATCTGCAGGCCCAGGCCTCATCTGCAGAGCTGCTCAGGCTGTTCCTGGAGCCCTGGGCAGAGGCTGGGGGTAAATCCCACGTCTGCAGGAGAGCAGTTGCTGTGTTTCAGCACGAGACTCAGTCCTGGCTCCAGAAGAAAGGCTGAGCTCAGCCCACGTGATGAGGATAATCAAACCCTGATGTTTGTCAAGTTCTTTGAGCTCTGCAGTTGCAGATGCAATTTACTCATTAATGCTCTCGTCCTGCAGCCATTTAGCTGTAAATTGAGCTCCCATTTCTGGGATTCCCATTTTGTTCCCTCTTCCCTTGGTTGTACCCTGTGTAGCTCAGACGTGGCACTGCCCATTTTCTGAAGAGTTTCCAGCTGCAAACAGCGCTAACGTGGCTGGAAATAAAAACGTGGCTCAGAGCATGTGTTTGCTTCCAGATGCTGCATTTCTTGCACGAGAGAAGGCGAGAGCTGATGCTGAGTGTTACACTGCAATGAAGGTGGCCGAGGCCAACAAGGTACTGTGCTTTCCTCTGTGGTGCCTCAGGGCCCCTGGCACCAGGCTGTGGGTGAATACTCAGCACAAGAGCAGGCAGCGATCATTGTTTAAGTCAAAAAGCAAGACAAGGCCATCTCCTCTCAGCAAAGCTTTCATCTGAAACAATTAGTCAACAATTAGATCCTTATTTGCAAGTTCATGTTGTTCTCTGGACAGATCAGTGTCAGGGTATGGGAAATCTCTGCTCTGCCAGGTGCTCACAGGCCGTGGCCCTCTGTGGAATATCACTTTCAGTGCTGCCCTTTCACGCTGTTTTGATGGGAAATGTGGTTTCATTCCATCTCAAATTGGCAGGCAGTCAGAGCAGGGAGAGTTCCAGGGTGACAGGCAGGGGCAGAATAAACCACAGGGCAGGGAAGGAGCAAATGGAGCTGATCTCAGACACCCTGGAAGAGCTTTGGTACTGCAGAAGTAAAAACAACAAAAAATCCAACCTGAAAACAGAAAAATGACATGGATAGAATTGCCAGGTGTGTTCCTGCCTACAGCAAGTTGCCAGGACACCCCAGCAGGAAATTTCAGTTCAGTGGTGGTCAGTGAGAAGGGGCAGAGGGGGCTGGGTGTTTGTGCACAGGGTTCGTGCCAGTTGTTCCATTCTCTGTTCCAATGTCATTATCCTGGAGGAATGAGCTCCTCTCACCCAGACACACTGGTGGATCTGCTCCCTGGAACAGAGCCAGGGATATTTCCCTCCTCAGTAGCTCTCCTTGCAAGGGCTGCAGTGAGTGATGTGCTCTTGAGCATCCCCATCAAACGTTTGATTGAGCGTTTCCCCAGCTGCTGCCATCACTTTTCCTTCTGCCATTTATCCCTGGGATTCAGAGCTGCTCTCAGCCCTGCTGAGGGAGAGCCTGGCTCTGGGCACTCCGTGTTTTCCCTGTGTAGGGCTGGCCATGGTGCTGGGCTTGTGGGCAGCGTGTGCTCATGGCAGGAATTCCCTTTTTCCCAAACCCGAGGTGTTGTGACCCCTTTTCTCTCCGTGCAGCTCAAGTTAACTCCTGAGTATTTGCAGCTGATGAAGTACAAGGCAATCGCAGCCAACAGCAAGATCTACTTTGGCAAAGATATTCCCAACATGTTCATGGACTCTGCAGGGAGCCAGACCAAATCTGCAGAGGGACTGGCAGAAGGAATCCAAGAGGAGGATGGGGCAGGAACCAGCGAGGACACAAAACTGCTTCATAACATCAACTGAGAAGAAAGATTTCTATTCATTTTATATCAAAAAATGATGAACTGGGAAATTTCCTTTTTGTTTTCCCCCATTTCCTGTGCTGAAAGAGATGAATCAGATTTAATCCTTTCAATCTTTTGTATGACAATTAGACACAAGGACTTTGGTATTTATGGGGTGGGTTTTCTGGTAATTTCTAAGCTCCAGCTGTGTTCTGTAGCTGCACCTCCCCAGCTCTTTGTCACCAAGACCAAAGATTTGGGAGAGGCTGTCAGGGCTGTCAGCTGTGTGGGAACCTAATTTGGGATTGAGGTGGTTCGTAGCAGTTGCAGGTAAAGTAGTGTTGAGGTTTTGGAGGGAGGGGAATTGCTGCTACAACTTGTTTTGGTTTGTTTTTTTTTTTTTTCTTACTGAAAATTCCAAGTACTTTATTTCAATCCCCTCTGAAAATAAGGTGCTAGATTTTGTACACTACAAGTGGCTGCTGGAGGCTGGGGCCAGTGGCAGGTGGCTGCTGAGCCCACATGAGGTGACCCCATGAGGGGCAGAGGCTCAGCTGGGATCCTGCAGGGTCCCACTCACGGGGGGATCGAAGCCTTAGACCACGTCACGCAGGGAGTGACCCAAACTCCTCGTTTTCTATGTCCTGACTCTGCTTTGTTTTCCATTTGTCGTGTTTCTGTAGGGCACAGGAGAGTTTTCTCAGCGGTTCAGCTGCTGAGGGAGGGCGTGGGCAGCGTCCTGGAGTGCAGAGCTGGGAGAGATTTTCAGTGAAACGATGGAAATTGTCAGTGAAAACCAGGGAGGAAAGAATCTTTGTCTCAGGGACCCTGACTTTACAAAAGGCCTTGCTGGGGAGCAGCTGCTGGAGTAACCAGACAGTTTTTCAGTTTGTTATCTGCTCTGTGGGAGCAACTGGATCTCAGTGTTTACAGTGTCTGACTGAAAAAGGACCTTCAGGTGAGCTGGAGTGAGCAGAACTGAGCTCCTGTGGGACTGGGGCTGAAGGGACCTCGTGGAAGGAAGATTTCCTGGCCGAGGACAAACCATGATCCTGAAAGGGCAGAGAAAAGCAGCTCTTGCTGAGCTACCCAAAGATGGATTCCCCTTTTTCTGTCAGAACCACGTACCAGAATGTACCTTCCCCTGCAGAGAGCTGCTCAGTTCCTCACAGCCCAGATGCGAGGAGGGAACAGGGCTTTGTTTTCCACACATACAAAATCTGAGGATAAAAGTTCAGGCCTAGAGAGAACATTTTTTTTTCCCCTACCTAATCCATCTGCATTTGGCAGCAGAGCCTGGTGATGGCTGATATGATTTGAGGCCAGTATCCTCTTCTGAGACGATGCCAGCGCTTGTCACAGACCAGCCTGGTGCATTCACAGGCTCATGCCCCAAATTGCTGCTCCTCAGTATCCCCTGGTCTCACCCTTCAGTGTTTAAACCTTCATCAATCTGTGTTACTCTTAAGAGAGCTCAGATGAATCTCAGCTGCTAGCTCCAGGGTTTTTACAGCAGTTTCCTCTTCCCTGTTGATGCTTAAAAATGCAAAATAGAAATTAAGCATCAGTTTCTGCTGGAGGAAAATCCCATCCTCTTTGTATTTCTTGGGAGATGGGAGCTAAGGGAGGTTCCCATCTCCAGACCTACATCAGACCCAACATCCCCAGGGAGGCTGTGATCTTCCTGACTCAGAAATGGGTCTGTGCAGGCAGATTATAACAGGGAATAGCAGAAGTTTAGCCACGAGGATGAGCTCATTTGAGATTGTTCTATGTTTGTGCTTGAGGTTTCCATCAGCTGCTAACACCTCCTTTTACACAGGTATTTTTCACTAATGAACAGACCCAGCTAAGCCAAAGTGGTATTATCAAGGCTTTTTTTTATGTGTGATTTCACAGCAAGACAATAGCTTGGGATAAAGAGCTCTTAATGATTTTTTTTTTAAATTAAAACCCTGACTGCTAAAGTATTAGTGTAATTTAGTTAAATTGTACTAAGAGTAAAAAAGCAAAAGAAAAGTTGAGAGTGTATCAGTCTTCACAAGCCAATATCTGTCGTCGTGTCTTCATTCAGGTTTCTTCACTCTAAAATGTCCTGAATTTTCCAGAGTGGATCTGTCTCTCCATGTAAACCTTTATTCCCTCTGTCTCTTTAACAGGCAAGTTGTCCTGTTTCTCTAGTCTTGAGATGAAGATCTGAACTTTAAACCCACTCTGTAGCAAAGGGGACAGAGGTTTGTGGCACTGCTGATACCTGGGAGCGTGGAAATGCTCTGCCAGTGCACTCTTTGACCTTCTTATGTACTGAATCCAAAAGCCTTTTTATTTTGGTATTTGCTATGACAATAAAATGGCCTTCAATTTTAGGATCTTCCAATTGTCATGTCAGGATTTGGGGATGAACTTTTAATATCACCTGTAGATGTATTTGCAGGGGAGGATTTTCCAGTGGGAATTGCGAGGTGCTGGGTGGGAGTGGAGAGCTGTGGGGTGCTGGGGTCGGGCCTGGTTCTCCCTTTCCAGGGAGGAGGAGGAGGAAAGTGGAAGAAGAAGGAGCAGAGGTGCCCATATCCAAGGAATCCCTCTTGTGAGCCCAGGCTTTGCTATGGAATGAGTGAAAAATGCAGGAACCAGACTGGAGCAGCAAACACCTCGGATTTGGTCAAGTTTGCAGAAAATCCTTGTCATGTTTTATCAGACAAAGGGCAGGAACCTTCTGGGTGTTTTTACCCAGCTGTGTAAACACTGACTCTGCAGAGGGACAGTGAAGTTCTGCGCATTAAGACAAACATTTGAGTTAATGTGTTCCAGCCGGCGCTTTCCCATTCTTCCCTCGATCAAGCCCAGCATTGCCCCGACCCCTCCAGCTGCTGTCGGGCCCTGTGACCACGCTCGCAGCGCTCCCCACACCTCACACTGGGCCTGCAGGACAAGCACCGTTCCCTGCCTTGTTTTCACGTCGCCTTTTTCCCCGCAATAATTGAAATTCACACCCGTGGGAGGCGGCTCCTCATGCAGGGATAACAACCTAACTATGAGAGTGGAGGGTGGTCGGGACCGGAGCTGTCGGGTGGGCTGGGTGACTCGCTCCTGTTACTCAGGGCACGGAGTGACGTGGATTTGTCACCAAGCCCAGGGAAGGGGACAAGCGGGGAAGCCCCGGCCGGGCACCGCTGTCACCCCGGAGCCGCCATGAGGGGGCCGCCCCGCGACCTTCCCAACATGGCGCCGCCGCGCCCCGCCCCGCTGCTCCCATTGGCCGACGGCTCTACCCGGAGCGATCCGATTGGCGGAGAGCNGATTGGCGGAGGGGGGGGGCGGGGGCGGGTGTGTGGCGGAAGTGGCGGCGGGCGGGCGGGGATGTGGAGAGCGGGCATGGCCGCCGGGGACGGGCTGGGCCCGGCGCTCCGCGCCGTCATCGAGCAGGTGCAGCAAGCGGCGGCGCGGCGGCCGCAGGTGAGGAGGGCACGGGGGGCGACGGGAAACCCGGCGGGACCGCGGGGTGGGGTCGCTGCCGCGGCGACAGGTCAGCGGTGACGGCGGGGACAGAGCCGCGGTGCCACCGGGACAGGTCCCACCGTGGGCACAGGTCACCCTGGGGACAGACCCTCAGTGCCCCAGCGAGGAGCACACCACGGATCTGGGTGTTTGAACCCCTCCAGCAAAGCAGCCAGGACACACTGTCGCGACAATCCCCGCTCCTGCTCGGCCAGGCGCTCCCCCAGCAGGGCCAGGCCCCCCTTCGTCCCCCCCTCAGCAGCCCCGGGGGGTGCCCGGAGCCGGGGCTGGGGGTCCCGGTGCTCACCCCCCGTGCTCCCGCAGGGGCTCCCGGCCGTGCAGCCGCGGCTCGTGGCCGTCAGCAAGACCAAGCCTGCGGAGATGGTGATGGAGGCCTACAGCTACGGGCAGCGCAGCTTCGGGGAGAACTACGTGAGTCGGGGGGCTCGGGGGGCTGGGAAGGGTCAGCGGGGCTGGGAAAGGGCCCTGTGGAGGGCACAGAGTCATTCCCCTTGGAAAAGCCCTTCAAGGCCATGGAGTCCCAACCGTGCCCAATGCCCACCTTGTCACCAAGCCCAGAGTGCCACATCCTGAGTCCTTCCTTGGANAGTGACGTGGATTTGTCACCAAGCCCGGGGAAGGGGACAAGCGGGGAAGCCCCGGCCGGGCACCGCTGTCCCCCCGGAGCCGCCATGAGGGGGCCGCCCCGCGACCTTCCCAACATGGCGCCGCCGCGCCCCGCCCCGCTGCTCCCATTGGCCGACGGCTCTACCCGGAGCGATCCGATTGGCGGAGAGCAGGGGCGGGAGCGGGTGTGTGGCGGAAGTGGCGGCGGGCGGGCGGGGATGTGGAGAGCGGGCATGGCCGCCGGGGACGGGCTGGGCCCGGGGCTCCGCGCCGTCATCGAGCAGGTGCAGCAAGCGGCGGCGCGGCGGCCGCAGGTGAGGAGGGCACGGGGGGCGACGGGAAACCCGGCGGGACCGCGGGG
>VWYP01027634.1:97342-129845 GCA_013400435.1 Pycnonotus jocosus | reverse complement strand
TGCCTGAGGGCAGCGTCACGCTGTGAGTACTGCGATCGGCAGCGTCCCGGGCATCCCCGGGCATCCCCCCTTGCCCCCGGCATCTCCCCCGGGCATCTCCCTCCTGCCCAGCCCTGCTGCCCCCCAGTCCTGCTGCCCCCTGAGCGGGCCCAGAGCCCACGCGTGGGTCGAACTGAGCCCTCTCCGTGCTGGAGCTGCGCCCCGGGGAACCCCCAGGAGATCGCCCCGTGCCGGGCAGAGCCTGGCGGGGACTCGGGAATCGGGGACACCGGGACCGGGCGTGGAGCCCCGTGGGGTCGGGAGCGCAATGAAGTTACTTCTTCCTCTCAATAAGCGGCTCTGCCCCAGTGAAAGCGTCTCTCCGTGTTGCGCAGCGTGGTTTAAATCGCGTTAAAGGGGTGTCGTGGCTCTGCGCTGCCGAGGGGACCCCGCTGTCCCCAGGGCGCGGCGGCAGAGCGGGGCTGGTGTGGACGTGAGCTGGAAATCCAGGAAACGCGTTCTTTCTCCTGCTTCCCTCCGCAGCCTTTCTGCGGGCCGGGGAACGTGTTTTTGTTTGAAAGCGACTGCCGTCCCTGGAAATATTTACTGAGGAGCGATCAGGAGCGGTTAATGGGTTTGGGCTTTGTGCAGAGGTTCTAAAGCTGCTGCTTGATCCGTGGAGGCTCCTCTTCCTCGCGGCCCCCGTGCCGGGGGTTGGGGTTCGGCTGGAGCTGGCAGCCGTGTGCTGCTCGCTGCAGGGTTTATTTATAACTCCAGAGGAGATGTTTGAATTAAAATCTGAATTGGAGGCTGGGCTGGCAGCGCTGCAGCTGGGGGGGAGCGCTGCTTTCCCCCAGTGTTGTCCTGTCAGGGTGGCTGTGCTGCCTGCCCACGATCACGGCTCAACCTTGCCCTGTTCGGCTGGGTTGGGTTGGGGGCTGCCTTGTCCTGTCTGCCCTCACATGCCCCAACCCGGGGGTCGTGTTTCCATTGCTCTGGGTCGTGTTTCCATTGCTCTGGATCGTTTTTCCACTGCTCTGGGTTGTGTTTCCGTTGCTGTGCTTTCCTGGGTGCCACTCGCTGCACTTTGGGGTGATGGTGGCAGTGAAGGTGGCTCCTCTGGTGCCACTGTCCCCGTGCGGAGTGTGGCCATGAACACACCGCTGCTACAGGATGGTGCCATGAGCAGGGGCCACATTAAAAGCACAAATTCTCCCAGGTGTCCTGGCCTTCCCTCGGTGGGGGACACTGGGGGCCCTCAGGCAGGTGACAACTGGGCTCCCCATCACACTTGTGAGCTTTGCTCTTCATGTCTTTCCTCTTAGGGCTTTTCCTCATGTGTCAGCCCCTCACAAACCCTCATGGGGACGCTTAGTCCTTTGTCAGTTTGTATTTGGGAGAAGCATCCCATCCCACAGCCCGTGGCTGCTCCAGTGCCCTCCCAGCTGTTCCCAGCAGGGTGGGGGTTTGTGCTGCCTGTGCTGAGGGCTCCCTTGGAGGGGCTGGGATGACCGTGCAGAAGCATTAGGGCATTACACGATCCCACTAAAACGTGACATGAAACCTACAGGCGTAGGCAGAAACCTACAAATATGCAGTGACCCTGGCTCTGCTCTCGTGCAGTAAACATGATTTATTCCAAACCCTTTCCAGATGGAACAATCAAAACCAGAGGCTCCGACTCTGGGAGCGTCTCCTGGAGCCACTGGGGTGCGGGCAGGGAGTGGAGGGGCCCAGGCATGTGGCAAGGGCTGCACGTGCCTTGGGGACATCCTGCTGGGGACAGCCAAATCTTCAATTCTGCGGCTGAGCTGGGTCTGAGCAGGGCTCCTACACGTGCCCCGGGGTCCCATCTGTGCCCTGGGGTGCCAGGTCTCCTCTGTCCCCAGGGTCCCAAGTCCCCTCTGTCTCCAGGCTGCTCAGCACTGCTGTTGCCCCTGCTGCAGGAAATGTGTTTGGGGCAGTGACGCTTCAAAGCAGAGCTGTGTTCCAGCGCTCATCCGGTCCAGCCTGGAATCAGCAGTGTCTGAGTGCTGAGCACGGGGGAGGGCCCCTGGCCCGGCCGCAGGTCCAGCTGTCCAGGCAGGCTGGGGACAGGCGGGCGGCCAGAGGAGTTCCAGTGGCTGCAGGAGCTCTGTCACCCCGTGGGTCCCTCACCCCGCCTCTCATTTGGCTTTTTCCCACACTCTCGCTCTATTTATCTTTAATTATTATGCCTGTGCTGAGGAATCCTGTGCTGCCTCCACTGCAGCTGCTGCACATTTACCCCCTGAGAACCGAGCTGGCATCAGCCCTGGGCAGGCAGGGATGAGGGACAAAGGACAAGGGGTGAGGGATGCCTGTGGCCCCAGGGACCTGCCCTGCAGCCACTGCTGGCCTCGGCCATGGCCCCAGTGTCCCAGGGGAAGTGTTGGTGTCTGCTGGGGAGTGTCTGCTGAGCAGAGCTGTCTTCTCTCCCCTCATCCCCTCTCAGGGGTCTCCAGGGATGGCTGTGGGTCTGTGGAGAGGGGGGTGATGCTCACACATCCCCTACAGCCTCAGCAGACATTTCTTGGTGTGTGCTGTCCAACAGCCACCCCAGTCTATACCCAGCTCATTCCTGTGCCCAGCTCCCTGCAGGGAGGAAGGAGGGGTGCCAGCCTCCGTGTGTTGGGTTGTCACCCTGCTCTGACTGACCCTGGAGAGGTCACCCGGCTGTTTTGGCAGGGCTGGCACCAGGGCACAGTGTGGCCCCAGCCCCACATCCTGCTCCAGTTAGGACCAGGGGATTTGGCACCTCTGGGGCCGTCCCTGCAGCGTGGCTGAGGTGCTGGGTGCCGCAGACAGGGATTAACAGGGCTTTAATCCCCCGCGGCTGACCCCTGTGCTAATCACCGATGGAAAAAGCGCCGTATCCCTAACGAGAGCTGGAGGGGCTGGGCCAGCCCCGCTGTCACACGGGCGGGAGCCCAAACCTCTTCCAGATGTGGAATCCCAGCGCAGGCCTCATTTATGTGCACAGCTTGATTGCACTGAAATTACAGATTGTCTGCAGGGAATAGAGGGCTTTGACTTATGACCAATTTCCAGTTCTACTTGAACTCCCCGCTCCAAGGCCGCTCTATCCTGGGCCCTGCAGATGGTTTCTTTCTCAAGCCTTCTCCCGGTTTTTATTTGTTGTTTATTGGGCTGCAGCTCCGTCGGGTTTGGGTTTTCCAGGGGCTGCAGGTCGTGGTGCTGCCCAGTGCATCAGAGCACCCCGGCCCAGGCTGGCTCTGGAGGCTCCGTCCTCTCTCCAGGGCTGATTTTTCCTGTGCTAACAAAAGCCAAGGGTTGGAACAATAATTTTCACCATCCGAAATAGCCCGGCGTGACGTGAGGCTGGAGGAAACGCCCGGGCACGGCACAGGGAGGGGAAGAGCCCCCAGCACCCAAACAAAGCAGAGAGGGGGGGGATCCCCCAGGTCTGGGGTGCTCCAACCCCACTGGCTTGGAAGATGTGGGGTCCCCTCTGGAATGAAAGGTTCCTTCTGGGAGCTGTGGGGTCCTTGCTGGAATGTGGGTTCCCCCCGGGATGCTGCAGAGACCCTCTGAGATTCTGTGGGGTCCCTCTAGGTTGCTCCGTGCCCCCCCTGTGATACAGCAGCCCCCAGAGCCTTTCTCCTTGCCAGAGCCCTCAGCACCTCTCAGCAGCCCCGGGGCCCCTCTTTTCTCCTGCCGAAATCCCCGTGCAGAGCAGCGAGCCGTGCTCGGGGCGCACCCTGTGCCGTATCTGCCGCATATGCTTTGAATTAATGCACTTGGAGAGCAGAGCCGGGCCGGGTCCCGCCCCCACCGTCGCCCCCCAGGAACCCCCGCCCGGGCTGGGGAGCCACCGTCTCCCCGCGTCCTTTTTTGGTTGGGTCCAGAGGAAGTTTATTGTTTCAGCAGCCCAGTTTCTGGAGCTGTTATTTATCCAAGTGGATTCCAGCACGCTTGAAAAAACAATCTTGTTTTTTTTTTTCATTTTTGGCTCCTCTTTTTGAGATGAAAAAAGAGGAGAAGGAGGAGAAGAAGAAGAAGAAGGGATCTGTATCTCTCTGCCGGCAGCCTCGCGGGCTCCAAGCCCCCACAGTCTCGGCACGGGGGGGTTGGAGCTCGGCTGCTGCACCCCTTCCAAGCCTGGATCCCCCGGGTTGCGAGGATGCTCCTTGGGGCTCCCCCGCCATCCCCACCACGCATCCCCCATCGTTTCCGTTTGACTCCGTGCTCCAGTCCTTAATCCCCGCATTGTCCAGAGGGGCTTTTCCAGCCACCGCTCAATTAGCCCATTATTGTCCCCGTGGCGGGGCTGTCCCCGGCAGGAGCCCCCCGCCCGCCCACGCTCCGCGCAGCCCGAGGGTCTCAGGGCACCGAGCAGGATGAAGGAGCCCTTCCAGGAGGATTCTGGAGTGCAGGGTCGGGCACTGAGGCCTGGGGGTGAGAGGGATCCCCAGCCCTCCCTCCAGGCTCATCGCTCCAGGACTGAGCTGAGGCAAATGAGCAACAGCTCCAAAGGCCACAGCTCTGCTCCCATGGCCTGCCCAGCCTGCAGATGGGTGGGATGGGAGGGCACCGGGTCCCCTCTGCACACCCAGACCTCGGTGAGCATGTGGGAAACCACTGCAACCCCTGCCTGGATCTGCCAGCCCAGCCTCGGTGAGCCAGGGGCAGTGGGATGGCAAACAGCCCCTCATCCCCTGCCCCCCACAGCTGATCCCTCCTCCCAGGGGCAGCTCCCAGAGTTGGAAAGGCAGTGGGGGGCTCCAGGTCCATCCCCACATGGACAGCTGGGCCCCCCGTGTGGCTCAGGGGTGGTGACCCCCTGGGCTGGGTCGGGGTGGCCTCGTGGGCACACCAATCCCATTGTATTTGGGGGTTCTCAGTTAATATCCTGTAAGGGGACAGGGCCAAGGACCCACACACGGCTCTGCTGCCTCTGGACATGTGGGAATGGAAAGTGTGTGGAGCCTGATGAGAACTTCCTGGGGAAAAAAAAATACAAACCAAAAAACCCAAACAGAAAACAATTTGGAACATAATATCCATGAAACTAGAGAAAACAAAACAAACCCGTGTTGGAGGATGTGGGTTGTAGCTGGGGAGTGCGACCCAGATGGATTCTGTGGGACAGGGGAGGAAAGAGCCACGATTCCTACCCAGGAAAGGTTTTACTGGGAAGAAAAGCTTTGGGCAAACGGTCCCTGTCAGCACAGACTTTTTGTGCCAACCCCTCCTCTCAGTCAAGGATTTCTTCTTCTTGAGGAAGGACAGACCTGAGCAGCACCTGCAGCTCAGGGTGCCCTGAGCCGTGTGAGGGTCCTGCCCTTTTTCGGGGGGGCTCCAGGGGTGGCTTCGCCCTCAGTTGTGGGGTGCAGATCCCAGGGGCAGCCGATCCTGTTGGGTCAGGAGCGTTGCCTTTTCAGCCAGGAGTTGTGGTGTTATGGCAGAGGTGCGGAGGGTCCCGAGGGTCTGAGCGAGCATTCCCGGGAGTTCCCGGTGGGGTCCAGGTCTGGTGCTCCGGTTCTGCCGCCCCTGCCTTCTGCTGTGAAACCTCCTGCCGCTGGAATGGAAAACTCCTGGAGCCCTTGAGGACAGCACGGCCTTGAGCAACAGCCCCCCCGATGCCGTGGCGGGGAATTGGGGCGCGTCACGGGCGGCTGGGGCTGTGCCAGGAGCAACGGGAACATCCCTGGAAGTTGTCCCCTACTCTGGGAAGGGTCCTGGGCCGAGCCTGTACCGCTGCTCGCGGCTGGGGCGAGCCGAGCCCTGGCAAGGAGCGGTCCAGGCGGGCAGGAGAGGGTCAGGCACGGCCCCGGCCGTGGCAGCTCCGGCCGCCGGCGTGTGGAAGCAATTTGCAGCTGTCGGGGCCGCCGGACGTTTCCGCTCCCCGCCGGACGGGTCGAGGGCCCCGCGGACGCGCCGGTGCCCGGTGGCGGCTCCTCATTAGCACAGGATGCGGGAGCTGCTCTGCCAGACCCCGGCCCTTCCCTCCCAGCTGCGGGGGCTGCAGCTCCCGGTGCCGCTCCTGCCCCGAGCCGAGAACGGCGGCGGCGGCTCCGCGGGCAGCGCGTCCGGAGGGGCCGGGCAGCAGCACACAGCGGCCATTCAGCCCTGCCGCCGGGCCCGCCCGTGTGTAAACAGCCCCGGCACGGCCCTCAATGAGCGCTTTTATCCCGCGGCTCCCCCCGGTCAGGCCTCCAGGATGCCCTCCCGGCCCGGCTGCCGCCTGCCCCCGCTCCTCTCTGGGGTCGCTTTGCCGGCGCTGGCGTCGCCGGCGCCCACGCGGCCGCACGGGAGTTCTGAAGAGGCAGCGCCGGTCTCCGAGAGCCGGGTCTGGCTCTGCTAATTGCGCTGACGAGCTTTAATGAGCTCCTGGCTGAATCGCCGGGTGCTGGTGCCCTCCATCCACTCCCGTCACCCCGCGAGGGGCCCTTTGGTCAGCAAAGCTGTTTGTTTGGGGATGAAATCTCTCTGCTGGGAAAGCCACAATGCCATGACCATCAGGAGTTGGGGGGGCCCTCCCAGCTGCAGGTCCTTGGGGTGCCCTCTTGGTGCTGGGGTCACCTCCTGCACATGTAACTGTACCAAGGTGATGCCCCAAGGGCCAGCACGAGGATCCCATGGCAGTCACTCCGTGTGGTCCATGGCATGTGGACCATGCAGAGCATCCCAGCACAGCTTCTGCATCCCAACATGGCCACTGCATCCCCTGTTCCCACCTGGCCTGTCCCTGGGGTTCTCCATGGCCACCACCACAGTGGCACAGCAGGGCCGTACCTTCCTGGGGGGAGTCTGTCTGTCCTCACTCCTCATCAGCTCCTGGGTCAGCAGGGCATGGCTGGGGTCTGTGGGGCCGGTGAGGTAACGGGGCTGCCCCTCTCCCTCTGCTCTTCCCACAGGCTGCTGAGCAACAACAAGATCACGGTGCTGGAGAACGGCTCCTTCTTCGGGCTGCGGGCTCTGGAGAAGCTGTGAGTGGGGTTTGGGGGCAGTGGAAAGCAGGTTGGGCTTCCAAGGTGGGTGGTAGCACCATCACTCACATCCTGGTGCTGATGTGCTGCAGCAGGACCAGCCCTGCAGCGCAGAGTTTGCCACTGGCACCCACGGGCACCCCCGGGACCCCGGGAGCTGCAGTGGGGCGGGGGGGCCACGCTCCATGGGGGCTGGTATGAAAAGCGACATTGTCCCCCCGAACAAAGTCAACTTTCTTATCTCTCCATGAAAGGCATCTCTATGGAGGGAGCTGCGAGAAGGGGAGATTTATGGCCCCCATATGGGTTTGATCTGTAGGTATGCAGGCACAGGGACCCGCACTGAGGGTGTTTTGTTCCCCCCGTGGCCCTGCGAGGGTCTCGCGCATTCCTGCGCTCTGTGGGCTCCCGTGGAAACCCCCACGGGGTTGTTTTTTGGGGTGAGGGAAAAGCAGTCACCTTGGGGACACCATCCCACACAGCTGAGTCCTCCCCAGCATGGGTCAAGGTGTGGGGTCACCTCCTGCTCCTGGCACCTCACCCTCTGAGCAGGAGAGATGGTGGGGAATGGAGCAGCCAGGGGGGCACACGTGGGGAGGACCATGGCTCTGCAGCCCCCGTGTGCCTGGGGTCCCCCCAAAGGTCTCCATATCCTGGGAGAGCAGCTGCCCCGGGTCACCTCCTGCTCACCACGGGGTCAGAGGGGTCTGGGGCGGGTGGGCAGCACTCCCCCCGCCCCGGCCGGCCACATCGCGCCTGACTGCCCTCGACAGGACCAGAATTGTTTTCATCGGGTCGCTCTGGGGCCGTGGCACAGACATGCCCCATGGAGAGCCCGTGCTGGCATGGCAGGGACACCGTGGGGGCTGCAGGACCCCCCGTTCCCCATCCTGGGGCTGGCAAGGCCCCCACCCACCCTGGATCCCCCCGTGGGTGCTCTGGGGTCCCAGCACAATGGGGAGAACCCATTCCCTGGATGTCAGGGGTGCCCCTGCAGACCATCTC
Organism: Pycnonotus jocosus; assembly: GCA_013400435.1. Classification (NCBI taxonomy): domain Eukaryota; kingdom Metazoa; phylum Chordata; class Aves; order Passeriformes; family Pycnonotidae; genus Pycnonotus; species Pycnonotus jocosus. The sequence continues at coordinate 121,890 of VWYP01027634.1, read as the reverse complement.
CCCTCTGGCTTGGCATCTCCAGTGATTTGTAGCGGCGTAATGAGATTAATGAGTCTGAGCGGGGACGGTATGCGGCTGTGAGCGCTCATTAGCAGAGCCCTGCTTGGGAACGGCCCTGGGGGGCTGCGAGGGGGCTCAGTGGGTGACAGCAGGGACAAGGATGGACTCTGTGCATCCATCTGGGCTGCCGTGGGTGCACAGGGGGTTGTGGGCTCACCCCAGTGTGCTCCAGGCAGTGAATCAGGATGGCTCAGCTCCTTGGGGCCAGGATTTGCTGCAGTGGGGGTCTCTGTGCATTTGTGGTGCTGGGGTGTCCCCCTGCACACGTGAGCCACTGCTGGCTCTCATGCCTGCAGCGTCACCCCCCCCACCCCCGGGGCTGGGGGAGGAGGGGGCTCGGGACCGCAGGAAATGCAAAAGCAAACGCGGAGAGCAGAGAAAAAGAGGAGCCTTATCACAAATCAGCAGCAGCAGCCCCGGCCCTGGCCTGCGGGAGGAAGTGCCTGAGTGAGGAAGGCTGCTGCTGGCCAAGCGCCAGGCAGGCTGCAAACCCCTGGGGCCCAGCACGGTCCCGGTGGGTGCCATCCTCGGCTGGTGGTCCCTGCAGCACCCAGACCCCCCAGACCTGAGCCAGGAGCTGCAAGTTTTGTCCCTGGATGTGTTTTGGCTGGCAGGGTGTGCTGGGGGTGTTCTGGGGGGTGGGAGTCCCTGGAAATCCAGCAGCACAGGGAGCTGACAGCGGTGGTCTCCCAGGGGCTTTGCAGGACGGGTGTTTGTGGGGTGGATGTCGGCAGTGGGACTCCTGTTGGTGCCGGTGGCGGTGCAGGTGAGCGGAGCTGTTCCTTCAGCACCGGCGCTCACCTGTGCACACCTGCCCGCACACCTGTCTGCACTGCCGGCCCTGGCAGCTGCCGGGACGGGCGTTTGTCCGCCAGGAACGCTGCGAAAGGCAGGCGTGGGCACGGCTCTTGCATCAGCCGAGAAGGGCCGGGATGACGCCGGCTGCGTTTCCTCTCCCCCAGGGCCCCCTCTCATCCCTCCGGCGAGAATCCCCCCTCGCACCCCGGCTCTGCTGGAAGGGGTCGCACCGCTCCCCATCTCAGCCATGGCTCTGTGGCCCTCCAACGGGGCTGTGGCTCTCGGGGTGTCCCCAGGGCTGCAGGCAGAGCAGCGGGAGACCCAGCGACGAGCTCCGGAGACTACTATAAATAAACACGGGTCCATATGGATCCCATTTCCTCTCCCAGACAGCCCCGGTGTTCAGCAGAAGTTGCCTCGGGTTCCAGGGCTGGGCAGAGCGGCCGATGGCACCAGCGCTCCCCTCTCTGCCACCAGCCGCCCCGCAGGGTGTGCCAGGCGAGCCCCTGATTAGATGTGCGCCTGCAATCAAGCTAATTGCTCAAACGAGCTTCCCGAGGGCCGCCGAGCCCGTCCGGGGCCGTGTTCTTATCCCGCACACAGGAGATAACCGGCCGGGACACGGCTGCTCCGGAAGCAATGCGGGGCCGGTGCCAGCAGCCGGTGCCAGCGTTCAGGGACACCCGGTGCTCTGCAGGGACACCCAGAGTGTCCCCAGGGGTTGGCATCCCCCCAGGAGCAGCGAGGAGCTTCGAGCCTTCCCTGCGTCCCTGGCAGAGATAACGAGAGAGAAATGGGATGGAAAGCTGCTAATGAGGCCCTCGCAGGGGGTTGGCAGCGCCTGGGGGGCCAAGAAAGGGGCTGGGGGTGGAACGGGTGTGCTCATGCCCCCTGTGCTGGAGGTGGGGCTCCCCACAGCACCCCCCAAGATCCGTGTCTGTCTCCCCGCAGGGACCTGAAGAACAACCTGATCAGCACAGTCCAGCCCGGCGCCTTCCTCGGCCTCCCCGAGCTGAAGCGCCTGTAAGTGCCGGTGCAGCCCCTTGGACCACCCGGGGCTGGCTCTGGGGACAACAACGGGGACAGCGGGGCATCCTCAGCCCTGATGGCCCCTCCACTCACCCTGCAGGGACCTCTCCAACAACCGCATCGGCTGCCTGAGCGCCAGCGTCTTCCAGGGGCTCTCCAACCTCCTCCGACTGTGAGTGGCTCCCTGGGGACACCCCAGCCAGCCCTGTCCCCTGTGTCCTGAGAGCGAAGGGGTGTGCAGACACAGCGAAGGAGCTGCTGGGAGAGGGGACAACTCCCAGGCCCCCTCCACGACATCTTTCTCTCCTGTCCCGCAGGAACATGTCTGGAAACATCTTCTCCAGCCTCCCGCCCGGTGTTTTTGACGAGCTCCCCTCCCTGAAAGTCGTGTGAGTTGCTGCTCAGGGATTTCAGTCCCCGGGGGTGCCCTCGCCGAGGGTCTCAGGACCGGTGGGTGCCCCCTGACACCCTCCCTTGCAGGGACTTTGCCACCGAGTACCTGACGTGCGACTGCAACCTGCGCTGGGTGCTGCGCTGGGCCCGCGAGCGCGCGGCGCAGATCTCGGAGCGCACGGNGTGAGCCGGGACCGGGGCGGGGGCGGCGGAGGCGGCGGCGGCGCGGGCTCACCTGTGTCCCCCGCAGCGGGAGCCCCGGAGCTGCACACCCACCACCTCATCCCGTCGCTGCGCCAGGTGGTTTTCCAGGGCGACCGGCTGCCCTTCCAGTGCACGGCCACGTACCTGGACAACAGCACCCAGATCCGCTGGTTCCACAACCGAGAGCCCGTGCAGGAGGATGAGCAGACGGGCGTCATCGTGGAGGAGAGCCTCATCCATGACTGCACCTTCATCACCAGGTCAGGGATGGGGATGGGATCGGGATTGGGATGAAATTGGGATTGAGATGGGGACAGATCTAGCAGTGATTTGGGGATGGGGACAACCGCTCGTGGCCACAGGAGACACAGGTTTGTGGGTACCAAGTGCCGTGGGTGGACTGCCTAGTGTGGGCACATTTGGTGCTTCATGGCATGTGTCCCCATGTCCCCAAGCTTGGGGTAGCCCCGGCGTGCCAGCCCCTGTCCTGTGCCTGCAGCGAGCTCATCCTCTCCAACATCCACGTCTCGGCCAACGGCGAGTGGGAATGCGCCGTCTCCACCTCTCAAGGCAACGTCAGCAAGAAGGTGGAGATCGTGGTGCTGGAGACCTCCGCATCCTACTGCCCTGCCGAGCGGGTCACCAACAACCGCGGGGACTTCAGGTGGGCACGGCGGCGGTGCAGGTGCCGTGGCGGGGGGGGGACACACGTGGCGGGTGCCCCATGGAGAGCGAGCGGGGCGTGCGGGGCCGCTCCTCGCCGCAGGTGCCCGCGCGTCTGGCAGCGATTAAGGGCCGCGGGGAGGGCGGCGCAGCCTGGCTCCAGCAGCAGAGGTGTTGGAATTTCTCTGGCACGAGACGAAAGGCTCCGGGCGCTCGCCGTAACCCCGGCGGGGCCCTTACTGAATATAAATTACTGGCACAGTCAATGTGGCTTAAATTAGCCGTGCCCCCCCCTCCCACTGCCCGCTGCTTCCCCCTGCGCTGCCGGAGCCGAGCGGGATACGGGATGGGACAGGATGGGGGCCTTTGGGGGAGCGTCCCACCAGCTTTCCCAGAGCCCAGGGGCGGCAGCGGCTTGCAGAGGGGGCTGCGGTGGAGCTGCAAAGAGGCCGCACGGGGGGAGCAGGCTCGGGGCAGGGCTGCTGGTGGCGGGTGGCCCGGGGTCACTGTGTGCGGGTGTCTGCAGGTGGCCCCGCACCCTGGCAGGGATCACAGCCTACCAGCCCTGCCTGCAGCACCCGTTCGCCGCGGGGCCGGCGGGCGTGGGCTCGGCGGGCGAGAAGCAGGCGTGGCGGCGCTGTGACCGCACCGGGCGCTGGGAGGACGGCGACTACTCCCACTGCCTGTACACCAACGACATCACCCGCGTGCTCTACACCTTCGTGCTGGTCAGTGCTGGCCCGGGGGCTCGGCTGGGCCGGAGGGGGCACAGCCGGTGACCGTAGCCCCACTGTGGCTGTGCCACCCTGCAGATGCCCATCAATGCCTCCAATGCCCTGACCCTGGCTCACCAGCTCCGCGTCTACACGGCTGAGGCAGCCAACTTCTCAGACATGGTTGATGTCCTCTATGTGGCCCAGATGATAGAGAAGTTTATTGGCTACGTGGACCAGATCAAGCAGGTAATGAGCACTGCAGGTGTGCCCTGCCTGCCCCAGTGCAGCCTGGTGTTTTTGGGGTGGAAAAGCATGAATTGGGGTGTTTTTCACGGGAGGCAGTGGTAGCTCTTTGCAGAGCTGCTTGCTGTCCCCAGCTGACAGACGTGATCGTGGAGATGGCCAGCAACATCATGCTGGTGGACGACCACATCCTGTGGATGTCCCAGAAGGAGGAGAAGGCCTGCACCAGCATCGTGCGCTCCCTGGAGAGGATCGCGGCCCACACGCTGAGCACCAACTCCCAGCACATGGCAGTGGTGAGGGGGAACACGGGCTGGGGCTGGACACGGGGAGGAGGGGTGGGTAGGCTGCTGCTGTGGGGTCTCTGGCTATGCCAGGAAGGTCTCTGCCCGTGCCAGGGCTGATGATCCCTCCGTGATGCTGGCAGAACTCCCGCAACATCGCCTTCGAGGCGTACGTGGTGAAGCCCGAGAGCTACGTGGGGCTGAGCTGTGTGGCGTTCCAGAGGTGGGATGGGACCCCTCAGGGACGGCCCCCCCCGGCCGAGAGGGGGGCCGAGCCCATGCCCGACCAGCAGCTCAGGCTCCGCTGCACCACGGGGCGGCCCAACATCTCCCTGAGCAGCTTCCACATCAAGGTACGGGAATGCCGGGGCTCGGGGGGCTGGGGGTCGGCCCCTGCTCACCAGTGACCGTGCACCCGCAGAACAGCATCGCCCTGGCCTCCATCCAGCTGCCCCCCAGCCTGTTCGCCAGCCCCGCCCCAGCCCCGCCGGGGGCTGAGTGCAAGCTGCAGCTGCTGGTCTTCCGCAACGGGAAACTCTTCTGCAGCACCGGCAACTCCTCCCGCCTGGCCGACGATGGCAAGCGCCGCAGCGTGGCCACCCCCGTCATCTACGCCGGGACCTGTAAGGGCAGCATGCTGGGGTGTTTGGGGTGTTTGGGGTGCCCTGTGGGGCTCTCTGGGGCATTGTGCTGGTGCTCCCGCAGTGCAGAGCCATCCCTGGGGTTCTCATGGGGAGATGGCAACGTGCCTGTGGGTTGTGCAGGGTCCCCTGTGTCCAGCCCCTCTGGGGGTGCAGGTGAAGGGGTGTCACTTGTCCTCCTGACCAGGTTTCTCTGTGGCTGCAGATGGCTGTGGAGTGGGGAATCTGTCAGAGCCGGTGGCTGTGTCCCTGCGGCACCCCGGGGAGGGCACGGACCCCGTGGCTGCCTACTGGAACTTCGAGGTGCTGGGGGGCATGGGGGGCTGGAGCGCCGAGGGGTGCCAGCTGGCTGCCCGTGAGCCCAATGTCACCTCCCTGCACTGCCGGCACCTCAGCAACGTGGCCGTGCTCATGGTAGGTGTGGGGTGGGCAGCAGGGTGGGAGTGTTTCCAGGGCGGGGAGCATGGGGGGCTGCAGGAGGGTGGTGGGGTGGGTCAGGGATGATGCACAGGGGTGATGCTGTGGGGTCTGACAGGCTGTGCTGTGCTGTGCTGTGCAGGAGCTCAGTGGGTTCCCCAGCGAGGCTCAGGGTGCTGTGGAGGTGCTGCACCCAGCCATGTACACCTGCACGGCTGTGCTGCTGCTCTGCCTCTTCACCACCATCATCACCTACATCGTCCACCACGGGTGAGGAGTGCGTGGTGCCTGTGCTGGTGGTCTGGGGGCTGTGCTGGTGGTCTGGGGGCTGTGCTGGTGGTCTGGGGGCTCTGCTGGGGGCGGTGTCCCTGTGGGCAGCGGGAGGAGCTCCCCAGGTGCCAACAGCCAGGAGAAGGTGTACAGGGAAGGCTGTCCAGTGGCATGGCCCTGTAGGACATGGAGATGACCCTCCAGGAATGTGCTGCCCGGGGTCCTGGTCCTTTGCCTGTGTGCAGGCACATCCCTGTACATCTTCTCCTCCAGCCATGCCCCGTGCCCAGGGCCAGGCTGTTGGTGCCTCCCCCCAGGTGCAGGATTTGTGCCAAAGGGAGCCGTGGCTCCCTCGGGGCCAGGCAGGAGCTCCCAGGTTCCCACTGTGCCTCTTGCCCTCGCAGCACCATCCTCATCCCGCGGAAGGGCTGGCACATGCTGCTTAACCTCTGCTTCCACATCGCCATGACGGCCGCCGTCTTCGCGGGAGGCATCACCCTCACCGGCTACCGGGCCGTGTGCCAGGCCGTGGGTACCGGGCGGGACGGGCACCGGGGGGCGCGGCCGTGTCCGCAGCATCCCCTCCACAACCCCGCCTCCTCCCGCAGGTCGGCATCATCTTGCACTACTCGTCCCTCTCCACGCTGCTCTGGATGGCGGTGAAAGCCCGAGTGCTCTACAAGGAGGTGACCTGGAAGGCGCCACAGCAACCGGACAGGGACACGTCCCAGGCAGCCCCCAGACCGATGCTGCGGTACAGACTCCCCCCTACCCCTGCCCCGGCCCCGCGGGGGCATCTGCAGGGGTTGGGGTGGGACGTGCTGTTCCAGACAAGCCCATCCCGTGCTCTCCCGCGGGCTCCAGGTGTGCAGTGACGCTTCCCTCCCTGCAGGTTCTACCTGATCGCCGGCGGGATCCCCCTCATCATCTGTGGGATCACAGCAGCTGTCAACATCCAAAACTACCACGACAACAACCCCTAGTAAGTGTCCNCACGTCCCAGGCAGCCCCCAGACCTATGCTACGGTATGGATCCCTCCTACCCCTGCCCTGGCCCCGCGGGGGCATCTCCAGGGGTTGGGGTGGGACGTGCTGTTCTGGACAAGCCCATCCCGTGCTCTCCCGCGGGCTCCAGGTGTGCAGTGACGCTTCCCTCCCTGCAGGTTCTACCTGATCGCCGGCGGGATCCCCCTCATCATCTGTGGGATCACAGCAGCTGTCAACATCCAAAACTACCACGACAACAACCCCTAGTAAGTGTCCTTGCTCTCTTCCTCCCTCCCACATGGGTGTCCTCCCTCTGCAGGGGCAGGGGAACTGGTGGCACTGGGAGCCTGGAGAAGTTTGGGAAAGGGTCAGTGAGATTTCTCCTGGAAGTTATCCATATGCTGGGGAAAAATCGTCCATGGCACAGCTCCACAGAGCCCGTGCCATCAGGGCAGGGGGCCCAGCAGCTCCACACCACGACCCCTCAGAGCCCCTCTCTCTGCACAGCTGCTGGCTGGTGTGGCGGCCCAGCCTGGGCGCTTTCTACGTCCCCGTGGCTTTCATCCTGCTCGTCACCTGGATTTATTTCCTCTGTGCCGGGCTCAGTCTCCAGTGCCGACCCTCGCACCAGAAAGACATCCCAGAGCCTCTGGAGCCACCGCCACGGCTGGGGGGGACCGGGGACCTCCTGACAGACTCCGGCTCCATCTCGGTGACGCTGAACTCGGGGCCGCCCTGCCCCGAGGGGGACGCTGTCCACTCTCTGCGGGTGCAGTTCTGGGCGCTGGTGGCCACTCACGCCCTGTACGTGGCCCTGTGGACGTTCGGCGCCATGGCCGTGTCCCAGCGCTGGTACCTCAACATCGTTTTCAGCTGCCTCTACGGCGTCACCGCCGTGGCGCTGGGGCTCTTCATCTTCGTCCATCACTGCCTCAGGCGGCGGGACGTGCTCAGCTCCTGGTTCTCGTGCTGCCCGTCGTACCGGAACGCGCTGCCCATGCAGGCCTACGTGCACCCGGGGCTGGGGCCGGAGGACGGCTCGCAGGTTTTCATCGGCTGCGACCCGGAGGCCGCTCGCTCCGGAGCCTCTTCCTCCTCCTCGCCCAGCAGCGCCGGCTCTGCCGGGGGCCGCTGCAAGCTCACCAACCTGCAGGTAGCCCAGAGCCAGGGGGACACGCGGCCAGCGCCCTGCGCGGAGCCGGACGCTGCCGACGGGAAGCCCGTCAGGCACAGTAGCAACCTCCACGGCCGCAGGAGCCACCGGGGCAGAACTAAGCCGTGCCGAGACGGGAAGCACCATCGCTTGAAAATGCTCCGGGGCCCCTCGGAGCAGCCGTCCAGCGAGAGCGGGAGTCTCCACAACAGCCACTCCGAGAGCTACCCCAGCGGCAGGACCAGCCCGGCCAGCGGCGGCCGAGCGGGACCGCGGGTGGTGCAGGATGGGGACGCGGTGTTCAGCCCCTCGGAGGGCAGCGACGGAGGGCGGAGGGTACCCGACTTCGCCGAGGCTCGCCGGAGGAGCGGCAGCCGGGACAACCTGCGGCCGGGCGGCGGCGCCGAGAGGGAGGCGAAGCGCCGCTCCTACCCCCTCAACGTGGGCAGCCACAACGGCGGCCTCAAGGGCAGCAAGTACGACATCAACCTGGCCAGCGCCGACAGCGTGGCCGGCATGAAGACCGGCCTCTGGAAGAGCGAAACCACCGTGTGAAGGTGGGGAAGGACCGACGGCCGCAGCTTTTTCCTGCGGGAGCCGCGGCCGGGGCTGCTCGGGGTGGAATCACCACGTGCACTAGCAGGGATGGGCGGCACAGCCGGGGGCTCCGGCTCCCCCGGGCACGGCACGACCCCGGGCCCACCCATCTCCCCGAGGAGGCTCCGAGCTTCCCGCCGCGGTGCCCGGCGGCTCCAGGCAATCCCTCGCCCGCCAGCAGCCGGAATTGCAGCCGTGCTTTAATCACTCCTGCATGTCACTTGAGATTGATCCTAAATGCTATTTTATATTATACAGAGGAAATGTCTATTTTTCAAAGCTATATTATTGAATGTATATATGTATAGACAGAGCCTTGGGTGATGCGAGGGCCCCGCTCCCACCCTGTGCCCTGGGCCAGGGCCCACTCGTGCCACGACTGCAATATCCCCGCCGAGGGACCACTCCAAGTGCCCTTTACGTCCAGGCACCGCAGCCCCAGCCTGAGCAAACTGCTTCTGGAGAGCAGCTGCTCCCTCTGGAATGTCCCTACCTGCGTGTCAGCCCCGGGGGCTGCGCGGTGCCAAAGCCATATTGCAAAGCCAAGCACAAGGTAAGAGGAGCCTCAGCTCCAGGGTGAGGTGATTGTCTGCACTGCTTGAATGCCAGACACTAAATTAACAGCCAGAGAAGGCTCCAGGCACTAAAATCACAGCCAGAAAATGCCCCCAGGCCCTCAGAGGCTCAAGCCATGCAATGGGGTGGGCTGGCAGACCTGTGTTGCTGCTGGAGCCAGGACTGACCCTCTGTGCCAAAGCACCAAAGAACCAAGAGGTAGGGGAGGCCCAGAGCACCTCTGTGTCCTTAATCCAGGTGTTCAAGCTCAGAAAATATCAAGGTTTGCTCTTAAGAAGGCAGAGACCATTCTGGGGAGCAGGGACCATTCCTGGGAATGCACGGGAATGATGCCAAGGAATTGGGAACCCTCTTGGACAGTCAAAGGGCTGGAACCTGGATAAGCACTTACTGTTCCCATTGAAAAACAAATTTCCCCTTTTCCCCAGCACACAGGTCGAACAGCCGGGCCACAGAGAGGCTGCAGCAAAGCAGAGGAGGAAGGTGGGAGCCTGGTGCCTCCCCTGCCCTTTCCAGCCTCCCCTGCCTCAGTTCCCCTCGCCTGCAAATGAGTTTAATAACGTAGCTACCTCCGAGGGGTCGTGGGGCTGGCAGGGCCACGAGCCAGAGGAGGAAAAAGCACTTAGTGGGGGCTGGTCTCACCTGGGAACCACTCACCCCACAGGGCCGGGGCACCCCTGGGCTTGACCTGCCACTCTCTGCCTGCTTCGGCTTCTCTGCCCAATTCAGTGTTTAAATATTTCATCATCCCCGGTATTTCACACAGTTTAAACCCTTACTGCAGCTCCTGCAGCCTCCCCAGCCTGGCTGATGCCCCGTGGTTCTATTGCTTGCTGCATTGTGACAGTATTAGAGGAAATGCTTTGTATTCCTAATTACACTTTGTTTTGTCTGTTTACAAGCGAATGACATATCAACAGAGCTTCCTGCAATATCCGGGGGGAGGGGAGGGAAATATGCCAAAGAAATGTCTTTAAAGGGGTCTTTTTTGCATTTTTATATGAATAGAATGTTTCTAGCAGATATGTTTTGTTAATATATTAAAGATATGCCAATCTGCCAAGCTCTACTGTTATTTCTCTCAGACTTCATGTTCAAATCCAGCCTGGCCTGCAGTTTTTTGACCCTCACAAAGTCATTCTGCTGAAGAATGAGAAGTCTAAGGTGAGGCTGCCCTGGAAAACCTGGCACCTGCATTTTTATTTATAACAGAAATGTAACATGACCTGAAGCAGTCACTCCATAAAAAGTCTCATTTTAGTCCAGCACATTCAGGAAGACCCAGCCTGCTCCCTCCCCACAACCTCATTCCCTGGGCGACTGTCTCTGCAGCACAGTCACTCTGTCCCTGCTGGCCTTCACACTTTTGGTCCCAAAACTGTCCCTGGCAGCAGCATCCTCTGGGCCATGGCCACCTTCAGAGCCAGGCCTTGGCCCTCCTGAAGGCCTGGATCTCCTGGGGGCTCCTCAGGTACTCCTCGATCTCGCTGTCCGAGATGGGCTCGTCACCTGTGCAGGCTGAGGCCGGGGCGCTCGGAGCCGCCGCACGCAGCCTCTTCCTGGGGTGGAGGAGGCAGGGGGGGAGCAGGGGCCTCAGGGTGCCCCCACGCTGGCGCTTCCCTGCTGAGGGACAGCCCTGCTCCTGTGCCACTGGAGAGCTGGGAGAGCCCTGGCCTGGGGTGTCCTTATCCAGGGAGCCTGTGCCCACAGGGTCCTGGCCAGGGGAGCCCTGTCCCGGGGCCGTGTCCTGCTGCTCCTCCCCGTCCTGCTGGCTGAAGGCGTTTTTCAGCAGGAACACCCGGTGCTGCAGCAGGTCCCCGATGTGCTTCACCACCGTCTTCTTGTCCAGGTCAAAGGCACACAGCCAAGAGAGCTTGGAGGCCATTCCCAGCAGGATTTCCAGCAGCTCCTTCAGCCTGAGGTGGGCTGGGGGCGGCAGATCCACCCCTGCCAGGCGGCAGAACCGCGCCAAGGGGCAGGAGAGGCGCGGGCCGGGCCGCAGGGACTGCCAGGCCAGGAAAGCCGCGGCCGTGACGATGGGCACGGGGTGCCGGCCGGTCACCAGCCACGCCTCGCTGGCCAGCTCCACAATGCCCAAGGTCCGGGCCAGCAGCTGCTCCTTGTCCTCCAGAAACGGCGCAGGGACGTTGGCCGCAGGCTGGAACAGCCGGAAGCTGTGGGAGCAAAGATGCCACGGTCAGAGGAAGCCTTTGGGACAAACACACCCTGCTCCTGCCATGGCTGCTGCTCACAGACATCAGGAGGAGTTTCTTTAAGGCTTCTCAGGCATTGGGATTGCTGATCTGAGGTGGTGGAGCCCCCAGCCCTAGGCTCAGGGCTGGGTGACAAGGTGGGCATCGGGCACAGCTTAGACTCGATGGCCTCAGAGATCTTTTCCAGCCTCAGTGACTCTGGCATTCTGGTTCCTCCCTGAGCACCTCTCTGCCCTCTCCAAACTGAAAAGAACGAGGAAGTATGAGAACCACAGCCCAGGTGTGACAAGGGAGGGACAAAAGCCAGCCCAGCCTGAGCACACACATCTGTGTCCCAGCTCAGCCTCTCCACCCAGGCAGGACAAACAAGGGCTGCCAAAGGGCTGGAAGGGGCCCCATCACCTGTTCAGGTGCGTTGTCACCAGGTCTGCCAGGCTCAAGGCGGGCACTGAGAGCGCCAGCTCTTTCTGCAGGCTCAGGTAGACGCTGGCAAACAGGTCCTGCTTGGCGTAGAGCAGGGAGCAGATTGTGCCCATGGTCAGGGGCCAGTTGTGCTGGCGGCACGTCACAAACACACAGCAGCCCCCCAGCAGCTCCTTCTTCTCCAGGCTGACCAGGTGGAAGGCAGGGAGCTGCAGAGCCCTCTGGAAGTAGGACACAGCTGTCTCCTCAAACACTGCTGGGAGCTGCAGGACCTTGCAGAGGTCCTGGACTCGCCGGATCCCTGTGGGAAAACGCCGCCCTCAGACACGAGATCAAGGAATTTCACCTCAGAAAATCCAGCAGGCAGCATTCACCCAGCCCCACGGGGCACGGGCAGCCCCACAGATGGCACTAAAACACCTCCCAGCCCCTCAGGGCAGGAGAGGCACCGGCTGGATGCAGCACCAAGTGCCCTCCCCCAGCTCCGAAGGGTTTTGACCCTTTTTCACCATTAGAACCAGGTTAAACAAACTGCAGCAGCAGCCAGGGAGGGTTGGGGTGTGCAGGATCTGCTCTTACCTCGCTGCAGGCAGCGGCTCAGCTGCTCCTTCTGCCCAGTGCTCTGGGAATAGGCGACCTCTGGAAAACAGGGTTGGGTCAGTCAGTCCTGCAGGAATCCAGGGACAGAGCTATTTGGATCTGGGGCTGCCAGATGCCCACAGAACTGGACTCCAACAATCAGAACTGTTTGAGGGCACTGAGTTACAGTAGCACAGGTAAAAGTGAGTTGATGGATCTCCTCTGAGCCAGGGGCTCCCTACAGACAGAGCCAGGCAGTGGCCTCGGAGCTGCTCTGCTGTACTTAAAGCTCTTCTAAGAGATTTATATGAAATTTTAATCATCTTTTTTAACAAGAAGAGATTCTACAGTTTAAATTTGAAGCTCATCACGGGCTCCAAGCCTAAATCCTGGCAGGGAAGCGCTGCGGGTGCGTCCCGTGATGGAAAACCCTGCAGGTGTTTGGGGGGATGGAGAGAGGGGAAGCGGCCGGCCTGACCCGCACGGCCCCGCGGGCACACCCAGACACAGCTCGAGGAGCGCTTCGCTTCCCGGATCGCCTCAGAGAAGTCAAAAGGAGCTTCGCACGGTCATTTTTGCACCACCCCTCCCGCGGACCCTCCCGGTTCCGGTGCCGCACCTCGCAGATGCTCCTCGTCGGTGTAGGTGGTGGTGAGGAGCCCCTCGGACAAGACGCAGCCGCAGGCGGCACAGACCAGCTGCTGCTGCGCGTAGTGCGCGTCCTCCACCAGGGATTCCGAGCCGCACTCGGGGCACCGGCCCCGCGCCGCCATCGCGGCCGCCGCGCCGGAGGAGCGCTGGGGCGGGTGCACCGCCAGCAGCCAATGGTGGCACAGCCCTCGGTCCGTCCCTGCGCCCGCTCGGCCGGGGAACCGCCCAGGAACGCTGCGTTCCGCCGCCGCCAGTTCCGAGGGGAGGCTCGGGGGAGGCGGCGGCGGCAGCGCCCCCTCCTTCATCTCCCCTCCCCTCCCGTCCCTCCCTCCCGTCCCTCCCGGTGCCCGGGGACCGTGCCCGGTCCTCCCGCTGGATCCCCGAGCTGCGGCAGCATCGCGCAGAGGCAGCGCTGCTGTCACCGGCTCTCCTGGCTCCCAGGTCGGATGCTCACCCGTTTTTTTTCTCGAATGCTCATTCATTTATAATGATTGATTGTTACTATGTTGGTTTTTTTTTTCTGGTTAATTAGTATCAGTAATTTTTATTATCATCCCCTGGATCGTGGCAAAACTTTCGCCCGAGTTCCTGCTGCCTGCGGGGGCTCGCGGTGCTGCCGGTGCGGTCCCACTCCGCCAAGCGCTCCCTGATGTTTAGGATCAACTTACGGGATCGGCTTTTCCTTGCAGTGAAGGACGGGATGTGCGGAGTTATCCCGTCCCGTCCCGTCCCGTCCCATTTCATCCCATCCTTTCTCCTCTGCACCTCTGAGCGGGGCAGAGACCCGACGGCTCGGGATTCCCCCCCCCCCATTGCTGCCAAGCCCTGTGCGGGTTTTTAGCCCGCTTTTTACCCAGCTGCTGCCCGTGCCTGTGAGAATTGGGAGGCGGCTGTGGCTCCTGTCCAGGGTGGCACCTCGGGCGAGGCGCTGTCCCCGCTGATGCTGGAGAGCCTCACGCTGTGTCACCGTGTCTCTTAGGTTTGCCTGGCGCAGGATCATCCCCCGGACAGCCCCGAATCCCGGCGGCAGCACCGAGCCTCGGCGATGCGGTACGTCTGCCGCTGCGGGTGGGAGCGGGGCTGCCCGGAGCACGGGGGTGTGGGGGGAGGCTGCTTGTGTGCCCCTGGTCTGTGGGGCTTAGGGACAGGTGGGCCTGGAAGAGGGTATCCCTGGGATGGGCACAACCGGTGTGGGGAGTGTGGGGTGAGCATCCCGGGTAAGGGCACGGTGTGAGGCGAGCATCTCTGGGATGTGCTAAACCCAGACTGGAGGAGTGTGGGGTGATGATCCCTGGAATGTGCTCAGTCCCGGTGTGAGGAGTGTGGGGTGATAATTTCTGGGATAGGCTCGGTGTGGGGTGATGATCCCTGGGATGTGGTCGGTGTGAGGTGACCATCCCTGGGATGTGCTCAGTCCCGATGTGAGGAGTGCAGGGTGGTCATTTCTGGGATAGGCTTGGTGTGGGGTGATGATCCCTGGGATGTGCTCGGTGTGAGGTGACCATCCCTGGGATGTGCTCAGTCCCAGTGTGAGGAGTGCAGGGTGGTCATTTCTGGGATATGCTCGGTGTGGGGTGATGATCCCTGGGATGTGCTCAGTCCCTGTGTAAGGAGTGTGGGGTGATAATTTCTGGGATGTTCTCAATGTGGGGTGATGATCTCTGGGATGTGCTCAATGTAGGGGGGTGATCCCTGGGATGTGCTCAGTCCCCATGTGGGGAGTGTGGGGTGATCATTTCTGGGATGTGCTCGGTGTGGGGTGATGATCCCTGGGATGTGCTCACTCCCTGTGTGGGGAGTGTGGGGTGATCATTTCTGGGATGTGCTCGGTGTGGGGTGATGATCCCTTGGATGTGCTCAGTCCCGATGTGAGGAGTGTAGGGCGATGATCCCTGGGATGCGCTCAGTGTGGGGTGATGGTCCCTGGGATATGCTCGGTGTGCGGTGACGGTCCCTGTGCTGTCCCTGGTGTGCTGTGAGCACCTTTGGGATGTGCTCAGTCCCATCAGGTGTGGGGTGAGCATCCCAGCTGCCGTGGGTGCTTTTCCACCTCCCTTGCCGTGGCAGCAGCTGTGGTATCCCCAAATGTCCCCGCTGTCCCTGGTGTGCAGCAGGAGAGGGAGCTCACACCAAACGGGTTTAACAGGAGGGTCCCCAGCCTATATGGGGTCCTGGGAGCCCCCATGCCCCCCAAAGGAGGGGAACCCCCTTCCTCTGAGCCCCCCTTTCTGCAAGCCCTCGCCGCAGCTCCGGCGCTGAATTTCCTCCGAGCCCTCCTGCCCATATTGTGCTATTGATTGCTGAGCTGAACTTCCTCCCGAAATCATTAAAGCTTAAAAAATTGATGGCACAATAGAGCCCTTTATTAGCCACATAACTTTTCTTGCTTTCTTCCTTTCTTCTTAGGGTGGTTTTTTTTTTTTTTAATCAACACAAAAGGGCAGAGCCTGAGCTCAGATTTGTGTCCTGTGTCCCTGTGAGAGCTGGGCAGCGTGCCCTCCTCCACCCCAGCTACCCATCAGCACAGCCGTGCCAGGCTGTTTATTAGGAAAAATGGCAAAGATGGAATCGATGTGTGCAGGTCTTCTTTTTTTCTTTTCTCCTTTAATCCCAGCCTCCTCTCTTTGCAGCTTACAGATAGGTCTATTTATTCATGCTCTTGTAAATAAAAATATTTGAATGGGGATTGTAATATTTTATTCCCTGTCATGCCTATCTTTCGGTCTGAAGACGGCTGAGTTCTTGCTTGGTATTAACTTAACATTTTAGTAACAGTTGAGTTTTCCTGAAGGAAATCCCTCTGGGCTGGCCATTACTGTGTCGTTGTATAACACAGCAGAAAGATGGATTACCTGGATAGATCTCCTCCAGCGTGACTTCACCAAGTGACAGGCTTCAGCTAATTTATCCTTGCTCCCATTGCAATTGTTGGGATGGGGTTTATAGCTTCTAGGAAATATTTGCAGAGTCTCTGGGCATGCAATTGTAAATACAGGCACTGATTTGCCAGGTGGGAGTGCTGGCAGCATCCTGCTTCATTGTGAAGCCCCAGCTCCGGGAGTCAAGTTAACCCCTATGAGTTCTCCTTTAGCAGGGAAATACAAAGTTTTTACTTTCTCTGGTTATTCAGAGAGCTTTTAAGATGTACTTGGGTGCGTCTGAGTAGATGCAAGAGAAAGAGGCAGGAAAAAAGTACATTTATATGTGTGTGTGTGTGTTCAAGTGTAAAATAAATCTTGTGATTTCGAAGCCAATATAACATTTTGTTGAAGGATCCCTCAGCAATCCTGTGCTGGAGCTGGGATTGAAAGTCATGTAGAGGGGACACTGCCTGGCTGCGTGGCCTTGGGCCAGTCATTTATCTTCTCTGCTGCAGTGTCAGTATCTCAGGAGCGTGGCTGCCTGTGCTGGCCCGTTTTCTGCTAGCCCTGTCTCAGTGCTGCACACTGTCCCTCTCTTCCTCACCACAGCTTTCATATGGCACACTGTTGCCTTATAATGCACTGCATCAGGCTGGAGACCCCTAAGTGCAAAGCATCTCCCCCAAAAATGCATCCCTGCTAGGACAGGAGCACTGGGTGCATCCCTCTGTGCTGCCTGTTTCTCAGAAAGAAATTAGATTTGTTCTGGGTAATGCCATCCACCCTGTGTGCCCCCCAGTTTGTCATCCCTGCAGAATATGGCATGCTGCTGCTGAAAATGATGAAGCTGTAGAACAAGAACAGCTCAGGGGGGTTTGTATTGCAGATGACACTGAGCTGAGTGTGGTTGACGTGCCTGAGTGATGGGATGACATCCAGAGGGACCTGGACAAGCTCGAGAACTGGGCCCAAGGGAAACTCATGAGCAGGGCTGTCTCCAGCTAGACCTGGTTGCTCCAAGCCCCATCTAGCCTGGCCTTGGACATCTCCAGGGATGCAGGGGCAGCCACAGCTGCTCTGGGAAACCTCCCCACCCTCACACCCAGCAATTCCTTCCCAAGATCCCAAGATCTGGCCCTGCCCTCTGGCACTGGGAAGCCATTGCCTGTGTCCTGTCCCTGCAGGCCTTGTCCCCAGTCCCTGTGCAGCTCTCCTGGAGCCCCTGGAGGCCCTGGCAGGGGCTGGCAGCTCTCCCTGGAGCCTTGTCTTGTGCAGGTGAAGAGCCCCAGGTGTCCCAGGCTGGCTCCAGAGCAGAGGGGCTCCAGCCCTGGCAGCATCTGCGTGGCCTCCTCTGGCCTGGCTGCAGCAGCTCCACGTCCTTCATGTGCTGAGGATTCCCAAGCTTGACTCCAGTGGGATCTCACCAGAGAGCAGCAGATGGAATTACAATGTACTGAAAAGGTCTGAGAGTGCCTAGATTGGCGCTTTGCAATTATCAAATCAGGTGCCTGAAGACAAATTTGGGATCTGTGTGAAGCCCTTCTCGTTCCTGCCTTGCCCAGGTCATCCCTGTGGTCCCAGCCTCTGTCCCATTGCAGCGGCACATTCTCCTCAGCAGTGAGGACTTTCTGTTCTCTTCTCTTGCCACGCTCCAGAAGCTTATACAATTTTTTTGGCGCTTTTCCCCGAAGTCATTATTCTGGGTAACATGGCTTGTTTGTTTATGCTTTTTGGTTTTAATCATGCTTCTTTTTTTTTTTTCATAATTTATTTATTGTGTCTGAAAAGCTTCAGGGCTTCCTTTCTACTCCCCCACTCCCAGATGGTCGCTTATTTAAAAAAACAAGGAAATACTAGAATAAAAAAGGAAATAGTTTGGTTCTGTAATGAATGAAGTTTGGCTTTTCCAGAGAGGGTATGGGAGAGAAAAAGAAAGGCACAGAAAGAAGTGTCAGGTGTGTTTGGAGGGAAAAGTGTGTCCTGCCCTGTATTTTCAGCTCTGCTGAGCCTGTGCCACTCATTTTACAGCACTCCTATGAAAAGGGACCCGGGTCTTGCTTCGCCTTTTATCTCACCATGACCAGCTTGAAGAAACAACAGCCATTCTTCTCATTAATCTGTTTCATTTATTTAACGAGAAGTAAGTTCTCCATTACTGTCACTGGGAGGTGCCTTGCTTCTTTGCCTAACCTGGTTGGTTGAAAAGGCTTTGCATGGGGTTTTTTTGAGGAGTAAGGAGCAGGCAGGTGGGAAATGGTGGTGCTTGTCT
Organism: Pycnonotus jocosus; assembly: GCA_013400435.1. Taxonomy (NCBI): domain Eukaryota; kingdom Metazoa; phylum Chordata; class Aves; order Passeriformes; family Pycnonotidae; genus Pycnonotus; species Pycnonotus jocosus. The sequence continues at coordinate 103,863 of VWYP01027634.1, read as the reverse complement.
GGATGCTGGCTGCCTCTCCAGCAGTTCTCCAGCACCAGAGGGAGTTGCTCCAAGAGCAGGGCGCAGAAGAAAGAATGAAAAGGGTGTGGTGGCACCGCCTGTCCAAGGTGGCAAGGACAGCCAGGAGACAGCCCTGCTGCTGTTGCAGACTGTGGTACAATTCCCAGAGAGCAGGACTGGGATATGGGCAGACCTTCATGGCTTGGAGGTGCTGCCCACCCTGGTGGCACTTTGTCAGGTGCCAGGTGTGGCTCGGGGTGGCAGCAGCTTGGTGGATGTCCACATGCAGCTGCTTCATGGGATGAACATCTGGGCTCAGGAGGTGGCTCGGTGGCTGCCATGAGCTGGCCCACATCCCCCAGGGGTGCTGGTGGAGCACATCAGCCTGCTCCTGGACATGCTGTTGGCTTCATCAGGTAGAGTGCAGGGCCACACCTTGCCAGGCCAGAGCTGGGGTGTTGCAAATCTAGCGTGCACTGCTCCCCAGCAGCAGGGCTTGCACGCTGCCTCGGGGTGCTTTTGGAGCAGAGGAGAGCTGTGGGCTGATAGCATCTCATCCTGCTGGTCCATACAAACCAGCACTGGGGCAGGTGTTTGTTGCTCCTGTAGGAAAGCAGGTCTCCAGGGCAGCTAGGGAGGCTGTCACAGCTGGGACAAACCACAGGGACAAGATGAAATGGCCTCAAGTTGCACCAGGGGAGTTTAGATTCAATATTAGTGGAAATTTCTTCACGTAAAGCATTGGTAAATGTTGACAGGGCTGAGGTAGAGTCCCCATCCCTGGAGGGTTTCAGAAGCCATGTGGATATGGCACCTGGAGACAAGGGGTTAATGTTGGGCTTGCCAGTGCTAGGGGAATGGTGGGACTCAATTTTAGAGAGCTTTTCCAGCCTTAACAATTCTGTGGTTCTTTGATGTGGGACCAGCTTTGCAGAGGGCTGAGCTGCTAGCCTGTAGTTCCTCATGGTCTAGGTGTTTTGGTGGCACACAGCCCCCCATTTGAAAGGTCTGTCTGAGACCCCGTGGGGCTTCTGTGCCTCTTCTGGTTAAACACTTAGATCTTTAACCAGTTTAGATGTTTAACTTGTGCCTCAGAGTTCAGTTTGCTTTGTTGGGGTTTTCCTTGGGATCTGAGCACATTCTCTGGCTTTACAGCCATTCCCCAGCAGCACCAGCCAAGGTGCTTCCTGTTCTCCTATGTGATCTGTAGAGCTGCTGTTGTCTCCTGCTGCTATTGTCAGGCTGCATATTGATGGCATGGCCTCAGTCATGGTTGGCACCTGAATGAATTACAGCAATACAAATAAATAAGAGAAGAAATACTATTTGCGGGAGCAATGGGTTGAAGATCTAACATTTATGCAGCGCCATTCATCAGAAACGACACACAAATGCTCTGTAAACTCTCACATGCACATAAAACGCTGCTCCCAGGCTTCAGGGTAGTGTCAGCTGTTTAACAACAAAGCTGCACCATGGTTCAGGACCCTAAATGCAAAATTACTTCTCCTGCTTCTAGCTAGAGGGAAAATTTGGGTCCACAAATAGTATGAACCCTATGGGAAACTATCAGACACCCCTATGAACATAATGTGGACATTTTATTTGTGTCTTTCAGTGGGTAAAATCAGCAGCTCTATGGCTTATCTGAAAGTTGTTGCCTTTGCCAGCCAAGAGACATGGGTTCCTTTGGGTTGTGGGGTACATGATGCTCTAGAAAGTTATAGAATGGTTTGGGCTGGAAGGCACCTTAAAAGTCATCCAGTTCCACCCCTGCCATGGGCAGGGACACCTTCCACTGTCCCAGGTTGCTCCCAGCCCTGTCCAGCCTGGCCTTGGACACTGCCAGGGATCCAGGGGCAGCCACAGCTGCTCTGGGCACCCTGTGCCAAGGCCTGCCCACCCTCACAGCCACCAATTCCTTCCCAAGATCCCAAGATCTGGCCCTGCCCTCTGGCACTGGGAAGCCATTGCCTGTGTCCTGTCCCTGCAGGCCTTGTCCCCAGTCCCTGTGCAGCTCTCCTGGAGCCCCTTGAGGCCCTGGCAGGGGCTGGCAGCTCTCCCTGGAGCCTTGTCTTGTGCAGGTGAAGAGCCCCAGGTGTCCCAGGCTGGCTCCAGAGCAGAGGGGCTCCAGCCCTGGCAGCATCTGTGTGGCCTCCTCTGGCCTGGCTGCAGCAGCTCCACGTCCTTCCTGTGTTGGGGACCCCAGCACTGGGGACAGCTCTGCAGGTGAGGTATTACCTGAGCATGGTATAAAGAGCAGAATTTTCTCCCTTGACCTCCCAGTCAAGCCCTATGAGTTACTGATTTGCTGATTAAATTGGAGCCTCTCAATGTGCTGTTGCTGCTTTTCATATATCTTCTGTCTAGTGGGTGCAACATCTACCAGTTTCCAAGGTGGCCTTTGCCTTGTGGCACCTCTTGGATTCTGTTCTTGGTGGCAGGAGCCTTTCCAGTGCTGTGGGAGCCCTCTCAGTGCATCATGTTTAAGAACTCGCATCAGAGGAGGAGGGAGGGAGGAGAAACGTTTACTTCTTTCCCTCCACTTTTTTTTTTTTTTCCATTTAAATAAAGAAATCCTATTTTTATTTATTAGTTTGCTGAGGCCTTGTCCTTTCTCCAGGCTGTGTCTAGCGTTGAGACCTGAAGATTTGCATGCTCCATCAAGTCCGATGGCAGTAACCAAATCAGCATTGGCAAACGTAGGGACCTCAAGCTAACTGGCAGGGACGAGCTCCGTGCCTGCCACAGAGATGAGCCCTTCTGCAGAGCCTGTTGTGCCTTGGCACAGGGGCACGAGCCAGATGCCACTGGCAAGTCTGAAATATGGATCCCTCTGGGGCCTTTGTTTTTGGGTTGCCTTGCTCTGCGGCGAGCGCGCGATCAAAGCGGAGCCGAGGAAAGGGTGGGCAGGAGCGTGGTGACCTCCTCCAGCTCGGCAGGGAGCTCGAGGCTGAAGTCCAGGAGATGGGAGAGAACATATCTGGGGTGTTCACTGCTGGTTTTGAGCATCTTGATTAGGAATTGAACAGGGGAGGGGAGGAGCACGGCTGTTGGTAGTCACTGAGGTTGCTCAGCGGGGATTTGTGCCCAGTGCTGTTGCTGGTCAGCCTGGCCTTTGTGAAGTGTCCTTTTCCTAGGATATTTCCACTTTGGATTTCTTTTTGGGCCCTATTTGGGCTGTCCTGTGCAGGGCCAGGAGCTGGCCTTTGATGGTCCTAGTGGATCTTTCCAGGTCAGGGTATTTATTCTATTCTTCTGTGATTGGTGCTGGCTGGTGCCCTGGGTTAATTAAATTAATGTCTGATATGCAGTTGTTTGTTTTCCCCACAAGAAGATAAACACTTCTTGGTCAGCCTGATCAGAAGCACAGAGTTGCCATGTGAATTGTAAGCAGGACACCCAGCAGCAGGGTTTCTTTTAACTGTTTCAAACTATTAGGCTGCAAAATGAGTCCTTTCATAACATGTAATTAATACTGCCACGCATTAATTTCCCGTCTTCAGGTTCTACGGTTAAGGTGACCCAGGATAGACAGGCTTCACTAAACAAACATCAACATGTAAATTAATGATATCAGGTTAGAAATTATGTATTTTAGGGTTCCTCTTCAAAAATATGAAAAAGAGTGTTAACCTAATTTTTTGTGATGCTGATGCAACTTGAGTATCCCATTCAAGCAGATTTGTCTGTACATGTATGTACAGACTCCTGCAGCACAGTCTGTGTTATGTTTTGTTGCCTTTTTTAATGTCTTCTATAGAATGGTTTGGGTTGGGAGGTTTCTTAAAGCTCATCCAGCACACCTTCCACTATTCCAGGTTGCTCCAAGCCCTGTCCAGCCTGGCCTTGGAAACTTCCAGGGATCCAGGGGCAGCCACAGCTGCTCTGGGCATCCTGTGCCAGGGCCTGCCCACCCTCACAGGGAAGGATTTCTTTGTAACATCTAATCTAAATTTAAAACTCAGAGTTTAAAACGCTTCTCCCTTGTCCTGTCTCTCCATGCCCATGTAAAAAAATTCCTTTCCATTTTTTTAATAAGCTCCTTTTAAATACTGAAAGGAACATATCTGTGGGTTTTCTGGAGGAACAGAGAAGCAGATCATTTTACCTCCTCTAAAATAGTCTAAAAATGGGGTGCTGTGTGTAGCACAGCCAAAAGGAGTGATTTTTTTTGGGTCATCTCGATTGGGAGCCTGGGTATGCCTGAAAACTATAAAATAAAAAGTATTCCAAATTTTCCACAACTGCAATTCCCCCATGTTATTTTCACATGTTGCAACAATTTGTACTTTAAAGGCACCATTTTAGTGAAGCTTAGTATTGCCTCTCCTGCGTTTTAGATTTGCATAGTTGTGCAAGAGATAATTGCCTGTTTGGGAGACAAAAAAGCTAATTTTGCCTCAGGCCCTGTACTTTTTCTTAACAAAGTTGGTCCTTGTTGGGAGGCAGCTCAGGAGTGGTGAGTGTGTGGATGAGTCTGGAGGGGCACAAATGGGTGGGTGGATGATGTGCAGGTGTGGTTTAAAAAAAAAAGAAACCACCAAACCCCAACCCACAAGCCATTTTTTTTGCCACAGTGAATGCTGCTGAGCACCTTCTCCTCTCACCCTCTGCCTCATCTGATGCTCCACCGTGAGCTCCTGGGGATGGCAACATTTTTGGGGGTTTTGGCAGCCATCCTGGTGGGTTCAGCATGGGGTGTGTATTTGCAGTTGTGTGTTTGCATCTCTTCTGCTCTTACACTGTTTCTGTTGGTATCAGGGGGTGTTTTTATGTGGTTTCCAACATGCAAACGTTCAGACAGTGCGCCCTGGGGCTGGCGGCTCCTTCCAGTGCTTCCCCAGGGCTCCCCACACGGCTCTGGCCCCGGGGCTGGTGATGCCTGGGGTGGCTGGGCTGGCTGAGGAGTGTCTGGTGACTCATGTCCTGGGGACACCCAGCTGATTGGGATGACCCAGAGGGGTGAATCTTCCTTCCCTTTGCTGTGCTTCACGCTCAGGGTTGTGCTCTCCTGCTCCTGTCTTGAGTGCCTCCATCCCTCTGACCTCGTGCTCTGGGTCTTCCTCAGAGTCCATCTCCAGGATGATCCTTTCCCCACCTTCCTGTGGCCTCTCCTCCTCCATCCCCAGAGGCAGAGCTCGCTGTCCAGCCCTGTCCAGGTCAGGTCCTTCATCAGCTGAGCAAGAGCAGGCTCTGCTGCAGGCAGGGCAGGCTGGCTGGCCAGCCGCACCTATAGGTTATCAATAGTAATTAATTAAGACTGTAACAAGGTCATGTATCTGCATGGAGCAGCTTTTCTTGAGGGCTGAGGGACAGGTGCTGATGAGGACATTGTGATGGGTGGCTGCTGCATGGTTGGGCTTGGGAAGGGGCTGTGCTGGTGCTGCCATGGGATGCTGTTTTCCAGAGGGACAATGGTCAGGTTTTGCTTTTCCTCAGAGCTGGAGGTGCTCGAGATGAGTCTTCCTGGAGGGCAAAAGGAAAAGAGAATCCTCCTCAGCCCAGACTGAGCACTGCAGAGTGCCATGAGGGAGGTTTGCAGCCTTTCTTGTTCCAGATTGGATCCATGTGAAGAGGCAGATCTTCAGTCTCTACTCGGGGTGTTCCTCACCGAGGTGTACCCAGCAAGGTGACCTTGTGCTGGCTGCTGTGATGTCAGCTGAGACACCTGCACCATTTCTGACCCTCCTCTGCTTCTAGTTTTTGTTTGCAAAAGGGCTGTAGCACACTGAGGCTCACTCAGACCTGACAAGGCACCGAAATCCCAAGCCACGTGCTTGCTCCCTGCCCATCCTCCTCTTTGTTGGTGGCAGTGGTGGGATTGCACATTAACCCTACAAAAATGAATTTAATGGGAAAAAGCTAGACTATTTCCATCAACCAACTCACTGTACAGCTTGGCAAGGCCCACTGTCCTCCACCTGATATTAAACTAATGATGGGGTTGAAGAGCTGGTTTGTTTTTTATTGTTTTGACTTTGAAGTTTGGAAATTGTTAGTTGAAAGAGGAATAAAGAGGGGAAGCACTGCATTTTCCTTGAATAGGAAAAAGCTCTGGTACGCAGAAGAAGAAGAAAAAATGACCTGGATATGTCTGCTGCAGTTGATAACTTTGGGGTTTTTTTTATTGTTTACAGCTTCTAGCACCAAGGGCCCTAACCAGCTGTGGGATGGACAGAAGGTTTTATAGTTTGTGTAGTCAAAGAAATCCCGGTGTCTGTAAGAGAGTGAGCTGGGCTGAAGGGCTGCTCTAATAATTTGTACCAGCTGAATGTGAGGGGAGCCTCATGGGCAGGGACACCTTCCACAATCCCAGGTTGCTCCAAGCCCTGTCCAGCCTGGCCTGGGACACTTTCAGGGATGGGGCAGCCCCAGCTTCTCTGGATAGCCTGTGCCAGGGCCTCCCCACCCTCACAGGGAGGAATTTCTTCCTAGAATTGGCCTTTTGAAGTGCTCATGGGATGCAGGAGGAGAACTTGTATCTATGGACAGTTGTTTGGTTGGGGTTCCTCTGTTTT
>VWYP01027634.1:9272-97313 GCA_013400435.1 Pycnonotus jocosus | reverse complement strand
TTTTTTTTTTTTTTTTTTTTTTTTTTTTTTAATGAGATGCACCATCAGTATGGGTATGTACAGCAGAGATTTTGGTTCCTTTCAGGGTGAGCTTCTTGATTTATATGAAAATGGATTTGCTCCTTGCTTGTTTTCATTATGCTTGAAGTGAGGAGTGAGGGGTGGCCCAGATACAAGAGAGAGTTTTGGCTGAGTATTAAAGTCTCAGTTCTGGTCCTTCAACTAGTGAAGACACAATGGGTGAGAAACCAAAACACTGGGAAAAAGAGAAGACATTGAAAAAAACATATGATATGGTGGGGTGAAGCTTCAGAAGTTGTTTGGGCATTTGGGAGATGGTTCATGAGCTGCAGGTGAAGGATCTGACCCTAGGACAAGCCTCAGCCGTGTGGAAGGAGGGGACAAGCCCTTGGGGACAGGATTATCCCAGTGATGGATGCTGGGGAAATCCCTCAGCTGCTGTGAAGGAGGGACCACTGATGTGGGAGCAGGAGAGGTGAGAGTGGAAGGGTTGGAACGCACCCAAGTTTTGAGCTTAACCTTGGAAAAACGAGGCTGAAACGTTTTTAAGTCTTCATTTTTCCACGGAGTGCAGCCAGGACGCTGCTGGAGTCACAGCCCTTTGGGACACAGGGTTTGGGGAGGCCACCAGTGTGGGCACCTCGGCTGGTGTGTGCTGGGCTGGGGGACACTGCCTGTCCCCCCCACCCACAGCATTTCCCTGGCAGCTCTTGGTGGGAGCAGCAGCGTGGGGTGTTCCTGCACCTGGGCTCTGCTGCCCAGCCAGACCCAGCAATGGGTGGCCTCGTGGCCGTGATTCCTAATTAAAAAGCAGGGAGAAACCTGAGGAGCATGGAAGTGCAAGCCCGATGCTAAAGCAAACCAGGTGCCACGCAGATCACGATGCCCCACGGTCCGCTGGAGCGAGGATGTGGAGTCACCTGTAGCCTGCCTGGGGGTGGCAGGGTGGCAAGGGGAGAGAGAACACAAGGCAGAATAATCCCTTTTTTTTTTTTCCTGGTTTTTCTTTTTCCTCTGGAGCGTTTAGGTCTCGCCCCTGGACAAAAGCAGGATAGTGTGGTGTGTCATTTCCTCCCCGGCAGCCATTCAGCCTGGCACCGTGTGGGCTCTGCCACCCCCTCCCCTGCCCCGGGCACAGATTGCTCCTTGTTCCAGTTGTCTGTACCACCCAGGGCTTCCTTTCCAAGTTTTCTCACACCCTTTTATAGCTGCGCAGAAGAAAGCTTTAGAGCCACACAAAGGAGGAACCGAGCAGGCAGGAGGGATATCTTTAAAAACCAGGCGTGTTTCTCTGCAGAGCCACGCTGGTGGAGAGAAGCTGGGGGAGCTCTGGCCATGCCTGGCACGAAGAGCAGGTTCAGCCCTTGTCTGATAGCCAGGGGGGCAGCTGGCCATGTATGCTCTGTATCCCTGACTCTTGGAATGTGAAATCAGCTGTGTTTTCAGATCCCAGTCCAGGCACAGCAGCAGGACCAGGTCATGAGTGAGGTGAATCTGAGCTGGGGAGCACTGGATGCCCTTGCTGGAGACCTGGGTTGGGTGCAGTGGCCCTGATGCTCTTGGTGAAAGCATCAGCTGCAGTTGTGTCTCACACATTTTGGGGGTGAGGAGGAGGACCTGCTTTCTCTTCCTTGTGCACAGAAAGAGCATGAGGCTGTCCCGCTTTCTGCTTCTCCTGTTTCTCTTGATCAGCAGCTCGTTTCACCGAGGACCCCTCCCAGAGGCAGGACCTTTCGCCCTCACCAGTTTGCTTAGGTGGCAATCAAACAAATGACCTGCAGGCAAGCAGCAATTCATTACAGCCCTCATTTAGCATGCAATAAAACCTGCCCTATACCTTGTCTTCTGATCGATACGTTGTATATTATACACGAGTCAATGTGTTTACATCACAAGGAGGCTTCTGGCTGCCTCCTTTTCTGCAGGGCTCTCCTGGCCTGGGATGATGGATCGGCGTTGGGATGACGGGGAGGGATATTGTTAAACAGTAATTGGTTACTGAATTATTTAGCTGCCACAATCCCTGTAGCAGCAACGCCGCCATTCAGCGCTCTTAACTTGCAACTGTCTCAGCCGAGGAACAAACACAGGGCCCTGAAAGCTCCATGGAGCACAAGGCAGGATAATTCTGTAAGACTGTGCTTTAAAGAAGGAGTTTATAGTTATTTTGACAGCGATAGCCTTATGCAGTGGGAAGCGTATGCTAATTGCTTACACACTGCAGCCCCTTAATTTGTAAGCTGGATTCTGCTGCTTTCATGAGGAAAAAGTGACGCTGATCCATTGCAGGTTCCCCGGATTAAAGGTGAGCATCTCCCTGCGCCTTCTTACCCCGGTGGTGTTTGCTGGAGGTGCAGCTGAGTTGCACCTCTTGGGCTCCTGTCCTGGGTCCCTGCAAGAAATGGGCTAATTGGGCAAGAAAACCCAACCCAAATTGTGTGTTAAGCTCTTCAAAACCTTGTTGCAGCAATGGGCATCTGGTTGAAGACCACCTGCCCATCACCACTGGTTCCAGGCCAGTGGTGATGCTCTCCTTGTACTAACCTGCAGCAGAACCTCACCACACACGATTCCCTCCTGAATTTTCAGCTTGGCAGTTGCTGAAAGTCCTCTACCTTTGAGATGTGCTGAGAAAATCTTTCAGCAGATTCTGCTCCAGCACAAAACCTGCTCTTGATTTGGGTTTTCTCTGCATGTTGCAGGCAGCAGAGCCAGGAAGGAGGCACTGCACACTGGTACCTCTTCCTACCAACTTCCCTGTGAGTGCAGCTCTTCACTTGAAGCTGTTCCAGTTCCTCCCCTGCCAGGCAGTTCCTTTTGTCCCTTTGGTGTCTCTGTGTGTAGAAACATGTAAGAAGATCTGGTAACTCTTGAGGGTTTGCTTTGAATTGGCCTGAGATCTGGTGCCTTAAACTAATTTCTTGCTTGTAGGTGCTGCCTGTGTTCTCAGTGTGGATGGCAAGACCCTGATTTGATGCTTTTCTCTTTCAAACTAAAAGCCCAAAACTTTCATTTTGCTCCCTGTGGATGGATAAGGAGCTGGGAGGGGTGCAGGCTGTTTGCAGGGGGTTGTTCTCAGGCTGGTTGTCCCAGCAGTGCCTGGTGTTTGCCATGGGATGGGCTATTCCCTCACTGCTTCCTTTGAGTTAATTTAATTTGGCACTGAAGAATAGGAGGTTCCCCTAATTTAGGAGAGAGGACTGTCATCCATGGCACACCCCAGAGCAGCAGAGGGTCTCCCTGAGCATCACCAGGGACCAGCAGCTAAAACTTTCCCATCCATCACGTAGGCAGAGCCACTGGTTGATGATGCTCTGTTGACTTTCCCAAGCACAGCTTGGTTATTGCTATTAATTTTACTAACTTGCCTCAGTGCCTGGCAGATCCAGCACTGGGGCAAGGCTCTGCTTTGCTGATCAGGGCATAAATATTCCGCTCAGAAGTCCCAAATGTCCTTGTCCAGTCGCACAGCAGGAGGTTTGATGCTCGCCAGTCCAGCCTAGCTTTGTTTTTCTTCCCTTTCTTGCAATTCTTGTAATGCCAAGTAACCAAGAGTGGGATCCAACCCTGTGATTCAGACCTTCCCAAAGACACATCTCGAGGAAGATTAATCTCCCTAATGGAAGCTGGGCTGGTGACAGCTGTGACTTTCAAACCCTGGTCCCAAATAAACCAGGGAGATATGGGAGGCTTGTAACTTTCTGAGCAAGTGATGTATAAAGCTAAATAGTTATAATTAACTTCAAAGCATGAAACAGTCCAAGCAAAAACAGTTCAAGAAAAAAAAAAAAAAGGAGAAAAGAAAAAAGAGAGAGAAAGAGAAAGAAATTCTTCCCTAGACTTGAGTTAAAAATGAGTTGGTTTTTTTGTGTTGCATTAGCCGTGCCTTTAATATAAAGAAGATTTTTTGACATTCTGAGTTGTAATGGGTAACTGATAGTGAAGTTCTTCCTTTCCTTGGAGTAGTGTGGTTCTGTCACTGGAGGGAGCTGCCTGAAGGTGGTATGTGAGGAAACAGGGTTATTGTTGTGTAAATCAGTGTGAGGTCACTTAATCAAACACAGCCAGGGCTTTGTGGATCTCTGAAGACTGCAGTGGAGTGGTGGCCGAAGCAGAGGGGGTGGCAGGGCTGGGGACAGAGCCTTTGGCACAGTCCCTATAGACCTGCTCATAGTCTACCTTGCAGCTGATTGAATCGAGCGTGGATGGATGGATGGGGAACATGGGAAGACCCCAGGGAGCTTTAAACTTTGCCCACCACCCCGTGTGGGTTTTTTTTGGGGTGCTGCCTGGACCCTGTGCATGCACCCCGAGCCTGAAGGATCTGGCTGGTGCTTTCCAGGCCCCATCCAGCAGCCCTGGCTGTGCAGCCCCAGTGTCTCCTTCCTGCACGGAAATGCCGGGTGAGTTTCTTCCGAAACGAGCTCCACGTTGGCAAGGCAGCCCCGTCTCTGTTTCATGCATCCTTGCCTTCAGCATGGGGCTGGAAGTTGCATCCCAGGAAAATAATACATGCCCAAGAGGCCAAGACAAACAGTGTCTGACCGCTTTTTTTTTACGACCTCTTGTTGCTCCTCCCAGCCATCACCACTATTCCCTTAATAAGGGATTTTTTGATCTCCAGAGGGAACTTCCTCACTTCTCAGGGTTAAAACCAAGGTGGCTGGCAAAGGAAAGGCCTGGAGAAACAGGAGACTCCTGCTCTCTGCAGCCCTTTGCATGGCAGTGTTTTCATTTAGAACCTCATTCTGGTTCAGAGCTGGGGATGATCAGGTTTTTAACTGCCAGAGGGCAGGGTTAGATGGAATATTGGGAAGAAATTAATCTTTGGGTAGGTGAGGCCCTGGCACAGGGTGCCCAGAGAAGCTGTGGCTGCCCCTGGATCCCTGGCAGTGTTCCAGGCCAGGTTGGACAGGGCTTGGGGCAACCTGGGATAGTGGAACCCTGCTGATGGTTGAGGTGGTGTGTAAGGTCCCTTCCAACCCAAACCATGCTGTGGTCCTGTGGAAAGGACTGTTAGGTTTTAGTGGAAATGCACACAGTGCATTTTGATGAGAAGTGAGAGGCTCCAGGTGCCAGCTGTCTCCTCCAGGACTAGCCCAGCAGCAAGTCTCATCCTGGTGACTTCAAGCACAGACAGTGGCCCCAAAACCCCCAGGGCCCTGTGAAAACCCTACCAGGAATGTTGGGTAGATGCAAATGATTCAGACCAAATCTTGGGACTGCAGCATCAACATTCAACTTGAAGTCCCAACTTCTGGTATCAGATGATGGAGTGGGCTGTCCACCTTGGTCAGTGGGCTTCAGGGGAGAGCAGGATGCACTTCTGTCTTCATGGTTTGGAGCAGAATTCAGAATCTTGTCTGCCATTCAGACTTAGAGGCAAAGAAGTAATTTGTTTAAGCCATGGGAATTTTTTTCGTTTGGAAACTGCCAGGGGGGTTTTGAACCTCCAGGGCTTGAAGTTCCAAGTGTGACAATTAAAAGTTTGGGGGTATTTAGTGAACTCTGCATAGCTGTTTTTCCTCTTTCGTAGCTCCGTCATACCTTCTAATTAATTCCCTTTAATTGCTTTTAATTTCCTTTCCTCCTCGTTTCTCCTTCCGTATAACTAGTGCTGTCATCCTTTTAGTTTGCCTTTCATGTTGGAGACTCTCTGTTTGATTTCGTTTCATCCACGTCGTGTCTTGCAGCTATTTCATTCCTGGAAAGCTCCAGCTCCAGAGATAAAATCTAAGTGGATTCAGAGAACCTGAAAGGATCGCATGCTTCATGGCTTTCCCTTCAGTGATTTGGGAGATAAACAGGATGTAATAAAGGATCCGTGCCTCCTTGGAAAAGCGCCATTTCCCGTCACCTGTATTTTCGTGGCACCGTCATGCCAGGGATGCTCTTAGTCACCGGTGACAGGATAAAGAGGCTGCTGGTCCCTGCTGCTGGCGGGTGTCTGGGGCTGGAACGGGCCCCTGGGATGACACACTGTCTCTTGATTTACCACCCAGCAGCATTCCCACTGCTGGGACACGGCCTGGCAGCCTGCCGGCAGCCCTGGTCCCTGCCTGGGTGGAGGGCGCACAGCGAGGGTGGCAGCGTGCTGGTTTTGGCCAGATAAGGTCAGAAATTATTAAAATCTTGACATTTATCTGCGAGAGCTTTTGGTTTTAATGTGCACCGAGGGCACCGTGTGCTTCGACTGAGGTACTTTCCAGCCCAGTCAAAAGTAAAAAATAAAAGCAACCCAAACCTTTTTTGTACACTCAGGACAGTCCTAAGGGGTTGGATGTGTGGGTGACTGTCAGCAGAGGTCCATGGAATTTGGTCAATATTCAGCATCTGAAGGGCTGGCTGAGGGGTGGGAATCACAGATCAAAGTTTTCTGCACCTTCTTGAATGAGAATCAAATTGCTTTTTCTAATCTAGTGGTGTTTTTCCCGCTGCTTCTCCATTCATAATGGTGTTTTAACACGGCCTGCCTTGATGTTTTTCACCCCACAGCGCTAAGTGTGGGCCTCCTCTCTTTCTTTTCCTTGGAAAAAATGACCAGCAGCATCTAGTTCTGTCTGGAGTTGGCCCAGTTGCCTGCTTTATGTTGTACTGCTGGTAAAACCTTGGAGAAGTTAGCACTGGGATCACAAGGAATGTGTCTGGAAGTCAGCTGGGGACTTTGGTGGTGAGGAAAATGCCAATACTCTGGCTGGAGAGTAGAAGGTAGCATGGAGCACCAAGGGCTGCCGTGAGCTGGGGACATGCACCTCTGCTAGGGCTGGGTTGTGGGGCAGTTCTGTAGAGCCTGCTGAAGAAACCTGGGGCTAATCAGGCTGCTGGGAGGAAGGAAACAGCTTGAATTTGTGTGGAAATTGATAGTAGAGGGAGCTGTGGGAGGAACGTGATCCCAGGGCTTTGAGGTGCCAAGAAGAGCAGTGCTAGAGACAAAACACAACTTCTGCCACCAAAAAGACTGACTCACGCTGCCTTGGAAGTTTGTAATGGATTATTGGTGTTATTTTACTGGCAGTGTGGATGGCAGTAGGAGCAGCTGAGCCTTGGGGGGTCCCCAGGCAGCCCTCCCTGAGTCAGTAGCCTGTGCTGGTGAGTTGGTGCAGCAGAACGGGTGGGAGACACTCAGGGCTGGTCAGTGAGCTGTAGGGTCTGGGTTTTCAGATTCTGGCAGCCTGAAATCCCTTTTTAGGGGGCTGCAGGACTAATGGGGTCTTAGTGAATATCACTTTTTGACAGGGGAGAAGTCCCACAGCTCTCTGCTCTGTCCAGGTGGGACCAAGCTCTGGGCAGGAGCTGGTGGCCTCCAGGTTAGCCCTGGGGCTGTCCCCACTGTCTGGGAGCCTGGGACTGAAGTGGCTCTGGGCCAGGCAGTCACCAGGATGTACTATTTTGCAATAAACTGATCTGAGCACTTTGTGCCTTTGCATTTGAGTGTGAATCATCCTGAGAGTGAGCAATCTCTGGAGATGGCAGTGGGGCAGGTTGCTGGCAGCCCCAGGCTGGGTGGTGGTTATGGGGGAGCCTCCTTGTCCCCATCCTGTTTGGGCATGTCCTTGTGGCTGAATATGGGGCTGAGGGACAGCAGCTGCATCCTGGTCCTAACAGCAGTATTTTCCTAGACCCTTGGGGAATTAGGGAGTAGTTAAATTGCGTTGGAAGATCATCTTCAACCTCCTGCAATGGGGAGAGATGTCTTGAAAAAGACCAGATTGCTCAGAGCCCCACCCAGCCTGACCTTGAGCAATTCCAAGGATGGAGCAGCCACAACTTCTCTGGGCAACCTGTGCCAGGGCCTAACCATCTTCAGTGTTAAAATTCCACCATCCTCAGTGTAAAAATTCCATCATCCTCAATGTAAAAATTCTTCATCCTCAGCCTAAAAATTCCATCCTTGTACCTAGTCGGGACCTACCTTCTCTAAATTTAAAATCATGATTGCAATGGGTCCTGCTGAAGAGGTTGTCTCCATCTTTCTTAGAAACCTCTTTTACCTACTGGCAGGTGCTATAAGAGAGGAAAAAGGGCTCTCTTCTCCAGGTGAACCCCCCAGCTCTCTCAGCCTGGCTCCAGAGCAGGGGGGCTCCAGCCCTTGGAGCATTTCTGTGGCTTCCTTCAGCAAGTCCAAGCAGCAAGAGTTGGAAATCCTTCTCCAGGGTGTGATGAGGAGATACATGTCTCCTCTTTGGCAGAAAAAAGCCACCACAGAAAAGTTCTGGGGAGCCAGCCTTGGGCTGCTGCCCCACCCTGGGAGGCTGGCAGACCCTGCATCCCCCCGAGCGAGGCAGGATGCTTTATTTCCTCGGCAGCCGGGCTCTGGGCCGAGCATCCCTCGGCACTGCGCTCCCGACTCTTCCCGCTCCCATCTTAATAACTGTAAAGATCGGGGTTGCCAAGGTCTTCCCGTTGCTATAGTGAGATTAGATAGGGCAGAGCGCTGCATTCCCTCTGCTGAGGGGAGAAATCACTCCCATCCCTTTCCCGGGCTTCACCAGCCAGGTTTTTTTTTTTCTCATCCACCAGCAGCTAGCTACTAATTGCACCTGAAAGACACGCCACGTATTTCACTGCAATTAATACTTCATAGCTTTAAAAAAAAAAAAAAAATTAAAAATTTAATTATCAAGGCATTTTCTCCTGGAACCAAGTTAAAGAGACTCTCCGGCTGGAACGAGTTTGCGGCGCTAAACTGTGAAGTTAAAATATTTATCTTCATAAACACGTCACTCCAGCCGTGCTATTCCTCGCAGGGTCATTAGCAAGAGGCACGTTAGTCCAATCAGGAGGTGCCTGGGAGACAGAGATTTGCCTTTTGCTTCTGGGCGGGGTTAGGGGATGATTTATTAAACGAATTTGAGAGCTGTGAGTCTGGCCAGACCTCTGAGTCAAACTGCTGTAGGGAAAGGAAAAAAAAAAAAAAAAATCCCACCAGCTGGAGCTTTTGCAGGCAGAAGATGGGGTGCAGTCGTTTCGGTACTGTTGGTTGGTTGCTGATGTGGAGGTGTCCTCCCCAAAACCTCCCGAGGACGTACAGCCACTGATCCAGGGAGCCGTCATATTGCAGGAGGTAGTTTGCATTTTAATTTTCTTAGGCTCAATTCTCGTTTTCTCAGCTTTTATTTTCACTTTCTCAGTTTTTCTTTTTTTCTTTTTTTTTTTTTTTAAATTTCCTTGGTGCACCTGCGGGGCTTGGGTGGGTTTATGTAAGAATTCAGGTGAGTGTAGGAGTGCACAGCTTGAGGCATGGCACGCTGTCACTCCCTTCCGCCTCCTCTTTTGGGTTTAAAATGCTGGTTTTGAGGCCATAAAGTTTAACCCAGTACCAGACATGCCCTGCAGAGTGATGCCTGTGATCCGCTCAGTGTGTGGGGAGGGGATGGAGGGTTTAGGTAAGAGTGTGTTTTTTGGACTTGAGGTTGTATTTTGTGCGTGTTGGGTGCTGGCATGCCAGGACATGGAGTGGGGTGAAGGACATGGGTCTTTTGGAGGTGTGGTGCACTTCCCAAAACTTATTTCTTTTCTGGGGAGCCAGAGGTGTTTGTGTCTCTGCCCCTGAGATGGGGGAGGAACGTGCAGGGGAAAAGCTTGTGGTGGCCCCATATCGTGGGAAAAGATCCTTAGCTGGTGACAGTGGCAGAGCCTGGTAGAGATTACTCAAGCTGTAGATCTGTCACTGGGTTTTTCCCCTCTGAAATCCCCTTCTGCTCCTTGGAGGCAATGTCCCAGGGTGGTCTGGCCAAGATCTTTCCAGGGTCTTGCACCCCAGTTGAGGAGGGGGGCTCGCCCCTTGCTGCAGCTTGGGTGGGGGGAAAGGGGTTGAAGAAATGTGTGATACCTGCCAGGTGGCACAAATTCAGGACAGAGAAAAGCAAAGAGCAGGATGCTGTTGGTGCTGTGGGAAGGCTCTCGTGTCCCATCCTCTGAGCAGAGAGATGTAGCCTGAGCAAGGGCAGAGATCCATCAGTCTTCCTTCCCAACAGCACACCCTGACTTTGAGTGAAATTTTTGAAAACAGATCCCCTGAGCAGCACTTTGAGTTGTCTTTACAAAGAGGACTGCTGTTAGAGACACTGTTTTCTGTAGGAAGCCAGTTCTTGCAGACATTTTCCAGTTTGTGTCATCTGCCCTCCTGTCTCCCACTCCCCAGATGAGCTGAGTCTCACAGCCCGAGGTGTTTATCAGGTGGGCTTTCCCTTTCTTTGCTGGCAAATTTGCAATAGCAAACATCACTTGATGTTGACTCTCTGGTCTGCTCTGCTTCAGCAACCTCAAATCCTGCTCCCACTGCTGGTCTTGGCTCAAGGCTGGGTTGGGAAGCACCAAGGGCTCTCCAGGAGCTCTGTTCACCTGTTTTTTCAGTAGCTCTGCCATGATTTCACCTGGTCCTCTTCCAGCAGTGATGGCACAAGGTGTGCTCAGCACTGACCAGCTTGAAGGAGGTGCATTTAGAGGTTACACCCTTGTGGTAAATGAAGGGCTGATAATTCTGTGATCACAGAGAGCCCTCCTGCCAGACAAACCCAGATATTTTGGCTGCAGCAAGACCTAATCACCATTTCTGGGGAGTTTTATTGGGTGCCCTTTTCCAGCAGAAGGTTCCTGCTGCTTGCAGCTGCCACAATGAGCATCTTTGGTTTACAGGAACCTTTTGAAGGAGCTTCTGCCTCACTGTGGTGTGAGGTATTGTAGCTGGTATCTCAGACAAGTGGACCTGGTTGATTTCTGGGCTCAGTCCTGTGCCTTTTTGGTATAAAACAAAAGAGGGAGTCCCTGGTATGTGCTCCCAGTTTGGCTTCTGTGCCAGTGGAGTTGTGACTCTGCATGGGGAAGAGATGTGGTAGAATTGTGGCCCTGGAATAAAAATGAAACCCACCTGTGGCTATCCAGGTGAGGAAAGCAACGTGAGCTAAAGGGCATGGTTGTCCTTGGTGGAGTGAGTTTATTATAGTTTTAGGTAGGAGAGTGATTTGGGATTGTGTAAAAATTGCTATAAGATGCTCTCAGGGGTTTCCAGAGGTGTCTAAAACTTACTGGGATTTTTAGGGAAGGACCAAGAGTACAGGAAATGAGGGATCAGAGGGCTGGGGAAGAATACATGAGGGAAAATAAAGGCAAAAGCAGAATAAAAGCAGCTTTCCTTCATGTGGGGATAAGGATGGGGAGATCACAGCTGGGTTGAGGGCTGGATCTTGATGTCTAGGGGTGTGTACTGGAGGCTGGATGGCAGGAAGCTGTCTGGGCTGATGGTGATGAGGTCCATGGTGGATTGGTAGGAGGAGTGGGAAGGAAAGTAGCAGAAACAGGCTGCAAGGGAGCAATTCCATAGAGTGTTGTGAAACTACCACAGACTTTTGAGTGTGGGGCGTGTCATACCTGGAAAGTTGAGTGGTGCTTACAGCTGATCCACTATTCAGCTGGCTTTGTCCATACTCTGTGAGAGAGGGGGTGATGTGCTTGAGCAATATGCTCATCCCTCATCCAGGCTGAGAAGCAGCAGATGCCCACGAGCAGGTAGGTGCCAGCCACAGTGAAACCATCTGTGTGCGACTGCTGCATGGGGAATTTGGGGAAAAAGCTGGGAGCAGAGAGAGAGGGAGAGGTGTGAGCCTTTGGGGTGTCACAGGGCCCTTGGAGCTGCTCTGTGGCTTTTGGGGTGTCCAGTTCTCCGGCGGCGTGGCTGGTGCTGCCAGCTCTGGTGCTCATCTCCTGCTCCCCCAGCCGTGCCAGAGGACATGCATTATGCATGGCCACTAAAACTCTCACCCTGTTGCTTCTGATTACAGGGAAATTACGGGTTACTGGGCCAGACTGTGCAGCCGGTGACGTCTGTGGGGCTTTGATGCCCCGAGCAGAATTCGGTCAATGATGCATTGCTAAGTGCAGGTGCTCGGCAGCAGCCTGACCTCAGCCCTGGAGCTCTTCGTTATCCCAAGCCTGGATTTCACAGGGAATTTGCAAGCCCNGCAAAGCTTTGGCAAAGCATCTGTTCTGGGTTCTGTTTCCTGTGACTCAGAGGGTAAATAGCAGTTGCTGTGCTCACCTGGTTTGCTTGCTAAAAATGAACGGGGAGCAGTTCAGGGGCTTGTTTCCTTCTTGTTTCCTTCTATTTCAGGCGAATTCATCTCTGATTATGGGCTGTCAAACCTCAGAAATTCCTAGCCGCCTGTCCACTCTCTAATTTTTTATTTTATTTTAAATCAAACAGAAAAGGAACATAGCCCTCTTCCAGTGGAAAGTCATAAATACTTCCAGGAGCAGGTGGATTTTGCGGAGACCCTAGTGTACAGCAGATGAGGGTGCATGCCTGGGTAGAGATGCAGGCATGGGGAGCAGCCCAATTTTTTGTCAGTGGACAGCAAGTACCGAAAAGCTTTATCACGAGCACATCAAAATATTTACATCCAGCTCCCCAGATTTCCCTTGGGCCATTTGTTGTGACATGTTACACTGGGAATGTCATGAAGAGGAGGGCTGTCTTTCTCTGCTACTTTTAAGACGTACCAAACTGTAATTACAGTCATTATTTCAAGGCTGTTTCCCGTTTTGTGGTGCCCAAGTGGGAAGGCAGATGGACGGGGCTGAGCGATGAAGGCGTTGGAGTCGGTATGGATTTATATCCTGGCTGTGCTTGGTGTTGGAGGAGATGGGGAGGTGCTGGTGTGAGTCTGGGGGGGATGGCTGCACAGTCTGTGCAGTCACAATCATGAAGGCACACGCACAAGCACCGCTGCACACACTTCTGTCTCCATGCTGGACCCCTGCCATGTGGTGTGGGACCATGGTGTGTCCCTCTGCCACGTGCTGGAGCTTGCTGAGATCACCTTGGCTCGCAGGGGGCTGGTTTAAGATGAAGCATCTTTGCCATGGGAAAAATCTGGGAAAGCTGGGAGCCTTCAGATTCTCCCCAGCAAGACCTTAGAGAGCCCCTTCCAGTGCCTGGAGGGTCTACATGAAAGATTGGGACAGAGTCCTGTTGCAACAGGACAAGAGATGACAGTGTTAAACTGAAAGAGAGTCTGTTTAAAGTAGGCAGAATGGTGAAGGTTTGTAGCATGAGGCTGGTGAAACACTGGCACAGGTTGCCCAGAAAGGTGATGCATGCTCCACCTCTGGAAGCATTCAAGGCTGGATTGAATGGGGCTCTGAGCAACAAGGTCTTGTTGAAGATGTCCCTGTTCATGGCAAGGGGTTGAATTAGGTGATGTTTAAAGGCCCCTTCCAACTCCAACCTGTCTGTGATTCCTCCTGGATCCTGGCATCAGTCAGCTCTTGTGGCTGGGAATGCTGCTGATCTCCACACTTGCTGCAGAGCAGGTAACTACAGACAGGCCAACTTGTGGGAGGAAGTAAGGTGAGGACAAATGGCAAAAAGCTGATGTTGAGGGCTGTAATTCATCCCAGGAGGGGAGGGTTCCCTGGGGGGACACTGGGGTGTTTCCCTGCTTTGGGCACTACCTGCCTGTGTGACCCACAACAGGTCACTCCAGGTTTTGTGTTTCCACTGCTTTCCTTGTGGAGCATCTCTCTCCTTTTCCAGGGCAGGGATTGTTTTTGATGTTGCAAGTGGAGCAGTAGTAGCTGGCCTAGCCATGATAATGTGCCCTCCTGGCAAGGTCTGTGGACCTCTCTGTAGTATGGTCAGGGAATTGTAAGGATGCAACGTTGAGGCAATTCCCAAAGCCAGTAGCTGTGATTCTTCTGATGTCTCAGTCCTTGAGGAGATGGAGGATGTTAAGGTCTGCAGTGAAATGATCCTGACTTATCTAACTATCCAGACTTATTAGATGCCTCATAAAACTTGCACAAAATGCCAAATTCGAAATACCAAATGGCTTGGTTTTTTCCCCCTTTCTTTTCAAGTACAAGGAGCCCCAAAGTTTGTTACTTTGATCCTTAAAAATGTTATAGAAGGTGGTGATGGATTGGCATGGATGGGACAATCACCCATGGGAAGAGAAGAGGTTTTTTGGGCAGTGAAAAGGAGATGGGGAGTCTAAGGCTGCTGGTCATCCAGTTAACCTAACTGTGGCCAAAGAGGGTGGTCAGACATTGGAAGAGGCTGCCCAGGGAGGTGTTGGAGTCCCCATCCCTGGAAGTGTCCAGGGAATGCCTGGATGTGGCACTCAGTGCTCTGGGCTGGTGACAAGGTGGGGGTCAGGCACAGCTTGGACTCCATGGTCTGTGAGCTCTTTTCCAACCTGAATTCTTCTGGGACTGTGTGATCCCACTGGGATGTGGTTTCATCACGGTGTGCAGTGTAGCTGGTGGGAGGTGGGAATGGCTCCAGAAGGAGAGGACTTGTGGTGTGGAATTGGCAGCCAAGGCAGGAGCACCCAGCTCAGTCCATTCTGCCAGGAGGCTGGAGCTGAATGTTGCTCTGGGGCTCGTTTCTGCTGATGAGCAAAGGGCAAGGCTTGAGCTGCTCCATGGCTGGATTAGTCCTCCAGGACAGAACAGGCTTGGGTTAATGCAAAGTAATTCAGATCTGGGAAGGAGAGTGCTTTTATTCTCCCTTTTACATCTTCTTTAGGTTCTTCACAATTAATTTCTGCTCAGGCTCCATGCATGACCTTGACCAAGCCACTTTAGGCTGAGTTGCATGAAATTGATTTTGGTGGGTACCTAAATAAGGGCTGGAATCTCTTGTTTACCTGGTCCTCAGCTGTGAAGCCCATAAGTTAATTCCATGTGGGACACTCAAGCACATAGGCTTGAGCATTCTTACATGCTAATTGAATTCCTGAGCTCCTTTTTCCGACTGGGGAAGGCAGAGACAATACTTTTCTCCCAGGCTCTTGGAGGTTTATGAAGCACCTGGAAATATGGGGCTGCAACAGAGTGGCTTTTCAGAAAAAACAGAGGGGAATTGGCCAAGATGCTCCTTGTGATTGTGATTTGTAAAGCCAGCTGATGCCCGTGATCACAGGCTGCCGAGGGTGGATCTTTCAGGTCTCTGCTGCTCCAGCTCTTTGCTCGTCTGTGGGTGGAGGTGGCTGGAATTTCAGGCCACAGATCCCCAGGAGACCATCTGAGCAAGTTTATTTTGCTGTAGCTTTTTTGCTTCTAGTCAAGGGGCCTCCTCCCTTCCCCTTCAAACCCTTCCTTTGCTCTGCATTTCCTCTTCTGAAATCCCGTTTCCTTCTTCCCACCAGGATTCCCTCCCTACCAAGAAAATCTAAGCTGCTTATTTTAATGTTTGGGATAGATATAACATATGATTGAGGCCCTGGGCACCTCCATTTCAAAATGACTGCAGTGCCTCTTTTTGGCTTTTCCAAGGAGCTGCTGCCTGCAGTTACTAGCTGGAGGAGGCTGGCATCTTGGAGAAGGGTTTTTTGAAGGAGCTGACTCTGTGCCGGGGTTCAGAGAGTGGTGAAATGCGTGCAGGTGATTCCCTCCTGAGGGTTTTCCAAGCCCTTATTCCCACCTCCACATACCCAGGGAACAGTCTGGAGGAGCAGCAGCTCTCGGTTCTCCTCGTTTCGCTCTCATTTAGAAGGGCACAGCCCTGATCCGTGCTGCTGAGAGCATTGCCCCTGCGTGGTAATGGAGGAGTAAGTCAGGGTTTTTAATCACTTATTCCAAGTGTAATTCCCAGGCTGTTCTGAGTCACGTCAGGAGCTGCAAAGCAAGGCACCCCCATCCCTCACGCTGGCGGACGATGACAACGGTGAGGAAGAACACTCCCAGCCCTGCCTGCTGTGCCCTGGCTCTGCACACACAGCCTGGGAAAAACCAGGGCCCTGTCTAGTAGGAAAAAGAGATGCAAGGGGTAAAACATGAGCCAGAGGCAGATTTTCCACGGTGACAGTAAGTGTGGCTCTTGAAAATTGTCTCGGGGTTGTGTTGCAGGTCTGTGTTACGGTGTAGAGCACACACACAAGCACAGCAAGAAATGTGACAGTCAGAGGAGGTGGTGCCCCTCATCTCAGGAGGAGGCTGTGGCTCAGGAGAAACCTTCTCCCTGCAACTGAGGTTGCTGTTAGGCAGTGCAAAGATGTGGCTGTTGGAGGAGGAAGAAGAGGGATGCAGCTTCTCCCGATGCTGCCTGGAGAACCAGTGGATGCCCCATCCCTGAAAATACTCAAGATCAGTTCAGGCAGGACTCTGAGCCTAATGGAGTTGAAGGACGTTGGACTAGATGACCTTTAAAGATCCCTTCCAACCTGCAGTTCTGTGATTCCCAGGAGCTCTGTGTTTCCCATAAAGCTGATTTGGGTGAAAGCCAGGGAAACATCAAGCTAGGACTGTGTGTGCCCAGATATGCTCAGTGGGGAGAAGCAGTCTCCTAGGAGAAGGATGAGGTTTTTGGGAAGGAAACATCCCATCTCCCTCAACCCAGCAGGCTGGGAGGGATTGGGTTTAACATCTCATTATTGCAGTTGCACTCAGGAGACAAGGCAGTTTTACTTTATTTTGATATTAAAGACATTCTTTAAAGAAATGTCAGCCCATAGACTGTCACTTTTATAGTTAAAAAATTGTAGTTGCTTGCCTGGAGTGTATTTGAGAACAGCAAGGAAGAGACTGTATTAGATTAATAAGTGGAGGTTTAATTAATTGTCATTATTTGCATAATAGCGTCCTCTAATTAATAGGTAATGGGCAGCCTCTGAATTAATGTACAAGTGGGGTCTCCAGTGATGCCATCAGAGAAGGGTTTTATTGCTGGGAAGTGCAGTTTTTGCTTAGTCTTTTTAGTAAATTTAGTAACTGTGAGAGCCAGAGGGTGTCTGTGACAGTGTGTGCTGTGCCTGGGGTGGCAGGGTCTTTTAGGGACAGCACGCATCTTCCCTAAATGCATCAGACCTGGAATGCAACCAGGGTTTTGTTCAAGTCTGTTGCTGGCCTACTGCAGGCAGAGGCCAGACAAGAAGCTGTTCTTGTGTTTTATTCTGTCTTCAGTAGCTTGGAAAGTGGTTGCTTGTATTGCAGCCATGGTTTTCCTCTTTTTGGTTCTTAAAAATCCTTCATGCTGTCATTTGGTGTTCCTTCTCCAGTTTGGAGGGTTCTTTTCTGCTGGTCTACAGGCACATGAGTGGTTCCTGTCACAAACAGGTGCTGGAGGAGATCTCTCTCTCTCCTCTATTTCTCCCTTTTTTTTTATGCTTTGATTGTGACATTGTTTGTGGTAAGTGGAATGGGATGACATGGAATGACTTAAGATACAGAGCTTGCTGTAAAGCAAAACTTGGTGTTAAATTAGGGGATGGAAAGGAGATAGAAGATGGGGGGGGCCAGCCTCTTCTCTGCAGATAGGTGCTGGCAGCAGGTGGGATTCCAGGCTGAGAGAATTCAGGATGCTGACAGCATCCTGGAGAGTTCACCATGTGAGAGGAGACAGGCAGAGGGATGCAGATGTGGGAGAACACTGGGGAAACAATGGAGCATAGATCCAGGACAGCTATTTCTCCATTTTCCTATCAAACCACCCTACACCTGTCCCACCTTAATTTTAAAATATATTTTGTCCCTTGTCAGGCTAGTGATTGAAACACTTTTCCTTACATCCTAATGTGAACTTAGACATTGGCACAGGTTGCCCAGAGAAGCTGTGGCTGCCCCTGGATCCCTGGAAGTGTTCAAGGCCAGGCTGGAAGCAACTTGGGGTAGTGGAAGGTGTCCCTGCCCATGGCAGGGGTGGGAGTAGATGAGCTTTAAGGTCCCCTCCAGCCCAAACCACTCTGTAATGTTATTTCCTGCAGTGATAATCCTGCTGCTTTCAGAGAGATGGGTGTGGACAGGGCTTTGGCTCTGTGTTGGAATTTGCACCTGCTCGTACCAGCAGAGAGCTGATTTAATTTTCTTCCAGTTAATCCACCCCCTGTCTTCAAATGAAAACTTCAGTTATGTACCCAGGGAGCTTTTCCTCTCGTTTTTCACTGAACTCTTGTGAGATGCCATGATCTTTGAGTGATGGTTATAGGCTCTGTCAGAGGAGAAGCATCATTCTGACAGACAGCAGGTATTTTGGAAATAAACGACAAAAAAAAAAAAAAAGGTAAAAAAAAAAAAAGACCAGGTTGTGGAAGTAAAGAATGTGTATTTTTGTTGCTTCTGTGGTTGCAAACAATCTCTCCTCACCAAAGGCAGCTCTTCAAGAGAGGAAGCACAATTTGGCTAAAATTGCTTGAATGAGGTCATAAAATTATACTCCATGAATGGTCCTGTTATTCACAAAGGACAGTTGTTTGGATGGAAATTGCTGAAGACCTTTCCCTGGTACAGTGGGGAAAAGAGAGAGATTTCATGAGCCTCCCACAACTGAGCTGCTGAGGGGATTAATACTGATGTAACAGCCAAATTCTCTGTTAGAGACCATTTGTACTCTACTGTACTCCAGGGGCTGCTGCTCCTTGGATGTGATCTTGAGCACAGCTCATCAGATACTGCTTGTGAGAAAGTGCATTTTGTTATTCCTGAAATATATAGGTTGTACCCAGGACCCCCCCTTCACCAAAGCCTGGAGCTCTTCCTTGCCATTCCTCCTTTAGGGGAGCTGCTGCTCGTGCATGGGGTGTTTCTGGATGTGGGATTGGTGGGAGAAATCCCCTCGTGCAGTAGGATGCAGGGGATACTCCACTCACCTGGAATGACAGAGAACTTCTACGTGAGCAAAATAGTTACCGAAATTATCTGCTGTGCCAATCAATGAGGCCAGGGCTGCTTCTTGCAGAAGAGAGTCAAGGAACCTTTAGTGCATCCTGCCTGGAAGAGTTCATGTGCATAAAGCCTTGGATGTGCCACCTTAGTGCATTGGTCCAGTGCTAACACACCTGGCGTGCTCAAGAGGATTTCCTTCACGTGCTTCGTTTTCAGCTGGAGGATTTGAGTTGATGAAGAGCCCAGATCTGATTTTATACCAACAGGTTTTTAGTTTAGGAGTCCAGAAAAAAGCAATAACCTCTTCAGGAATATTAAACTGATAGAGGGCAGGTTCACATTAGATATTGGGAAGGAAATCCTGGCTGTGAGGGTGGGGAGGCCCTGTCAGATTGCCCAGAGCAGCTGTGGCTGCCCCTGGATCCCTGGAAGTGTTCAAGACTAGGCTGGATGGGGCTTGGAGCAACCTGGGCCAGAGGAAGGTGTCCCTGCCCATGGGCAGGAGGTGAAACTGGATGAGCTTTAAGGTCCCTTCCAACACAAATCATTTTAGGATTCCCAGAAGCCCAGTATTTCTCATAAGATTGCTTTTTAATTTTTTTTGTAGTTCAGCAGATGAAGAGCCAACTTCATTTAATAAGGAATATTGGCTGAGCTTCAGGGCATGGATTAAATACAGCAGTGTGTGGGGAATGGAGAAAAGGCTGAATGCGAAGAGGCTGGTTCTTCTGTCCCTAACCTCAAAAAAAGGCAAGAGGTAAAGGGATCCAGAGAAGGACAACAGGAGAGAAAAGCAAAATATAGATCTTCCTCTTTATTTTCTTTTTTCCTCCTTTTTTTTTTTTTTTTCTTTCCTTTTCCTACTGCCTTCTTTTTTCTGCAGGTGTCTTACAAAAGCAGTGTTTTGTCATCTTCTGTATTTCATACCTCCTGTGTCCGTGCCAGGATACCTGCTTTTATATGGTGGACAATGGGAGTGCAGCTGGCACTGAGCCGAAGCCTGAGCTGTTCTGTACCTCATGTGGATTTGAGTTCAAATAAATAGTTTAACTCACTCAAGGAGTGAAACAGAAGAAGGAACTCGAGCCTCTAGCCTACAAGCACCTTGCTGTGCAAGCAAGGTGTATAAACATGTAAGTTTTTCTTAAGTGTGCAGTTCTGTGTGAAGCTTGTGCTGGAGCAGAGTTGGCATTTCAGACCCACCACAGACCTGCTCAGGGGAGTGCAAGGATATTTTGGTTTAGACCTGATATTATAGACATCCAGGAGAGTGGAAGTTTGTTGTCTGTCCTGTTCTCAGGTCTGTCTTTGGTGCTGAGTGGTTTCAATATGAATAAACTGCAGTGTTAAAAAGTAAAAACAAGGAAAGCATCCCCCTGGAGCCTCCACAGCAAAGTGAGGATAAGATGCTGATCCTGTGTTCAGATTTTTTGCTGTTGGAAAAAGGTGATGCCTTGCTGGTGGTGGCTGGGGCCAGGTTCTCCTGGCCTAGACTGGCTTTGGTCCCTCAGTCACTCAGCGGGGTCACACCAGCGTGATGTTGTTTTAATCATAGTGGTGCAAATTTCTCTTAGCCATTGTCTATCCAAGCTGGATTGGAAACACTGAGTGTGACCAGGGGGAGTGGTTTTAGTTTTAAACTAAAAGATGAGAGGTTAGACATTGATGAAAGATTAATAGACATTGGGAAGGAATCCTTGGCTGTCAGGGTGGGGAGGCCCTGGCACAGGTTTCCCAGAGAAGCTGTGGCTGCCCCTGGATCCCTGGAAGTGCCCAAGGCCAACTGGATGAGGCCTGGAGCAACCTGACTTACTGGATATCATTGCCATGGTGGTTGGCATTGGAACAAAATGATCTTTAAAAACCCTTCCAACCCAAACCCTTCTTGGATTCTGTGTGACATCTTCTAGAAACACAGTTGTTGGACAGCTCAGGTTCCTGGTGAGCTGTGCAGCTGCTCTGGGGTCTCTGCTGAGTCCCACGAGCAGCCTCTTGGAAAGCCAGAAGGGTGTGCCCACTGTGTCCCCAGAAGTGTTCCCCAAGGCCTCAGGCTGATGGATGTGCTTATCTGTGTGAGTGTTTCTCATCTGAGGAGGGGCTGTGAGACCATACCCTTGGTTGTCATTGCTGGCCGGTTTTGTCGTGCCTCCAAAGCCTTGCAAATCACTCAAGGCGTAACATGGTCATCTGTGTATGAGGTGAGATATACTCAGGAATTGTTTTTACTATGTGTTGGTGATAGCAGATAAATAATGTTCCCTCTGGCTTGTGCACGGGGAGATGGTTTTCTCCTGTGCCTTCAAATGAGGTGATTAATAACAACCATTAATCCCCATGAATGACAGCAGTATATTAGGAGCAAAACACATGTTAAAATAATTTGAGAGGCTGTTGTTGGGTCATAGGCTAACTCATTCTCTTCATATATAATATTTTCATAAGGTGTAAATATTTCTAGGCTTGAGATGTTGGCTGGTGATCAAGTTTTGGGCATCAGCGTCACTGTCTGGACCAAAACTGCACTGAACTTCCAGTGTGAGTTAATTAAAGTAGATTTAAGATATTAGGATAGAAATTTCATAATGTGAGTGTGGTGAGGCCCTGGCACAGGTTTCCCAGAGCAGCTGTGGCTGCCCCTGGATCCTTGGAAAAGCCAGGCTGGACAGGGCTTGGAGCAACCTGAGATAGTGGAAGGTGTCCCTGCCCATGGCAGGGAGTGGAAGGAGATGATCTCTAAGGCTTATTCCAGTCTAAACCATTCCGGGATTCTGTTGGATTTCAGAAAGCCTGGACTATTCATAAGCTTAAATTGAATTTGGCAACTGGATATGTTGAAAATCCCCAGGGGGAGCTAATTTATTTTTAATGTCCAGGCATTTCAAGTGAAATGTCAGAATGAAATGTGTCATTTTGGAAATGCCAAAACATTTTCTTTTTGACAGCTTCTCAGTGAAGCTCTTCAGCTTTTTGTTTGGGAAGTACAATTAACAGTTAGAAGGAGCAGAGATTAAAGAAGACTTGGTAGTAGTGGACTAAGACATTTAGTTTTGATTCAAACAAAACGTGGAGGGGTGGCAAGCTTTTTTTTTCTGTGTCACCGAACCTCTTTTACTTCCTCCCAGATCTGTTTCTGGGACTCAAGACTTTTCATTGACTCAAGACATTTTCCTCCTACTTTTAATACAAGTAGGACATGTCATTAGGTGAAAAAAAAAAATAAATTCAACTCTTCTAGCTCCTGGAACGCCCTGGTTTGGAATTTGTGAAAACAACTTATGGAAAACTCATGCAGGAACATGTAGAACAGCCCATGATGTGTGGTGATGCTAAATTCAGAATTTCATGGCAGGGCTGTAGGGCTGTCCATGATGCCCAGGGCAGCATCCCAGCCCTTGCTGGCCATCCTGGGCTCCACAGTAAAGCAAGTGAGGCCCTGATGAATCCACTGTCAGGAGTTATTGAGGCATCATCTCAGGGCTGGAGGAGGTGGTGAGACATCTTGGGGCGTTGGCATCACAGCTTAGGGAGCGTTGCTCTGACTGAGCCTGCCAAGCACAGCGAGGTGGTGGATTCCCCATCCCTGAAAGTGTCCAAGGCCAGGTTGGAGCAGCCTGGGATAGTGGAAGGTGTCCCTGCCCATGGCAGGGGGCGGAACAGGGTGGTCCCTTCCAACCCAAACTGTTCTATAACTCCACAATCCTGAGCTGCTGCGCTGCCCGTTCCCCCTCAACGCCATCTTCCCACCCTCCTAAAAGCAAAACCTGTGATTTTTTTCAGGTCAGTGCCCCTTTTTATTTTGGAGGGTAGGCTCAACAGGCATCTGGGTGATGCAAGATGTTTTCCTTTGTGGGGCTCGTCGCCGCGCGTCTGGCAGTGGAGTGACATCATTCCCACGCTGGGGTCTGCAGTGAGCCATTGATCTTGATGTACCCTCTTTGCAGGCAGTAATGTGTGTTCTTTCCTTAGCATTTTGGGCAGGAGATGCATCATGCTGCCTGCTGGAGCCCGGGGAGGAGCATCATCAAAATGAGGGATGCCAGAGGCTTAATTGGTCTTTGAGGATCAGCCCCCAGCTCGTTTCTGTCTTCAGCTCCTTTCCACTCATAGTCGTTCCCCCGGGTCTGAAGAATTGGTATGAAAAAAGAGTTTTCCATCGCAGTGAGTCTCAACTAATTTTATTCTGTGTTCTGGAGGAAACTCTGCGATATTCAATAGGCAGGGAACAGATGAAATTGGGGGGAAAAAGAAATCACAGGGTTGTCCAGAAATCACTCTGAAAAAGCTGCTGGTTTTTCAGACCGGAGCGTGAAATCCTTTGCACCTTGCTCCCCTATTTGAACCATCCCTCAGCAGTCTGGGGGCTGTAATTCTCTGCTCTGTTACCATTTGCTCCCACGAGGCAGAGAGCAGCCCTCTCCTGCCAAAACACTGGCAGGCTTTTTGCAAGGGCAGCACCACCAAACAGAGGAGCTGAGGACGCTGGAGGTCAGGGCTGGACACGTTTGACTTCCTTTACCCTTAATTAACAGCCTGAGCTTCCAAATGCGGCCCAAAAGCAAGTGTGTGGTGATGGGGGGAGGCAGAGAGAGTTGGGACACACGGAGGGGTGAGTGATCCCTCTGGAATTGGTGGAGAATTCCCGTGCCCACTGGCAACTGGGAGCTGTCAACGCCGCGGTGAGCGGGATGGAGGTCGCAAACCTCTGGAGGAACATTTTGCACAGTGTGGATGCAGTAGCTGTCATCCACATCCGAGGTTTGGGAAGAGCTGTGTGCAGGGGGACGGCAGCAGCCTCGTAGCTTTTGTTTCTTTAATTGCTAGCAGCAAGGCACTGCTGTTCTCTGGAGGAGAGGGGAGATGCTTGGGTTTATATTTGCTCTTCTCCCATTACTTTTACCTGGGTGGCTTCAGCCTCTCCTGCTGAGCTCTAGAGGAGCTTCATGGTGTTAAAATAGAATTAGCCAGCACCAAAGCAAGGGATTTTTTTTTTTTAAAGCTTATTTAACTGCGAGACAGCAATAGGGAAATGTCACCAAACATTTGCTTGGTTCTGCTGTCAGGTTGGTGTAGCAGGGCTTTCAGATGGTTGCCCATATGTGGGGAAAACACATTTTCTGTTACTCATACTGCAAGCAGCTGTGTCTGGAAAAGGCAACCTGCAGCTCTCTTTGCTACAGGATGCAAGGCAAAATTCATTTTCTGTGGCAGTGGCAAACTTTGGGTGGGGTCTAGAAGTGTTTTGGGTAGCTGATGGTGTAAAAGTATTCCTGCTCTGCGTGGTGGCTGTTGTTTTGCTTTGGCTGCTGTGGCCCTAATGCTAAAACAAGGCTGAATTGTCACCCTTGGGCTATTTTGTGCAGGTCCCTCCTGCACCAGGGTTTGCAACTGATTGTTGGTGGAGATGTCTCCACTTTGTGCACTGGGGAGAGATACCACAGAACCCTAGAATGATTTAAATTGGAAGGATTCCAAAGATCAACTTGAAGCCCACCTTGTCCCATCTCCTATGGGCAGGGACACCTTCCACTCTCCCAGGCTGCTCCCAGCCCTGTCCAGCCTGGCTTTGGACACTGCCAGGGATCCAGGGGCAGCCACAGCTGCTCTGGGCACCCTGTGCCAGGGCCTGCCCACCCTCACAGCCACCAATTCCTTCCCAAGATCCCAAGATGTGGCCCTGCCCTCTGGCACTGGGAAGCCATTGCCTGTGTCCTGTCCCTGCAGGCCTTGTCCCCAGTCCCTGTGCAGCTCTCCTGGAGCCCCTTGAGGCCCTGGCAGGGGCTGGCAGCTCTCCCTGGAGCCTTGTCTTGTGCAGGTGAAGAGCCCCAGGTGTCCCAGGCTGGCTCCAGAGCAGAGGGGCTCCAGCCCTGGCAGCATCTGCGTGGCCTCCTCTGGCCTGGCTGCAGCAGCTCCTCGTCTTGCTGGATGTGGGACTCCAGATGGGGTCATACCAGAGCAGAGGGACAGAGTCCTCTCCCTTGACCTGCTGGCAATATCTCTTCACATGTCCTCTGGTGTGGTGGGTTGACCCTGGCTGGATTTTTGGCACCCATCAAACCATCTCACTCACTCCCCTCCACAGGTGGACTGGGAGAGAAAATACAATGAAGAATTCATGAGTTGAGTCAAAAACTGTGAGAGATCCCTCAACAAATAACATCATGGGCAAAACAGATTCATCTTGGGAATATTATTTGAATTGATCAACAACAAAATCAGAGCAGGATAATGAGAAGTAAAAACGGACCTTAAAACACTTTCCCTCCACCCCTCCCTCCTCCCCCAGTGGCACAGGGAGACAGGGAATGAGGGTTATGGTCAGTTCATCACATGATGATCCTGCCACTGCTCAGGGAGGGGAGTTGGAGTCCTTTCCTGCCCCAGCATGTGCTTCCCTCTCCACAGGCTTTTAATGGGGTCACAGCCTCTCTCAGGCATTCCCCTGCTCTGGCCTGGGCTCCTCCAGGGGCTGCAGGTGCATCTCTGCATCCACAGGCTGCAGGGGAGTCTCAGCTCTGGCACCTGCAGCAGCTCCTGCCCCTCCTTCTCCACTGCCCTTGGTGTCTGCAGAGTTGTTCCTCTCACATCTTCTCACTCTGCTCTTCTCTGGCCACAATGAAAACTGGGCAACAACTTTTTTCTTCTTAAATCTGTTATCCCAGAGACATCACCATCATTCCTGATGGGCTTGGCCTTGGGGTCTGTGCTGGAGCTGGCTGGCCTTGGCTCTGCTGGACGTGGGGGAAGCTCCTGGCAGCTTCTCACAGAAGCCACCCTTGCAGCTACCAAAGCCTGGCCAGGCAAACCAAATAAATCTGGGGGAGAGCATTTTCCACCCACACACCCACAGGCAGGTGTGAAGCCCTCATGGACACTGGGATCTCCCATCCATCAAGTTGTGCACCAAGTTGGAGTCTTGCAACCTGTGCCATAGTTACCCTTCTCCAAACCCCAGCAGGATCTGTGCTGAAGGAACACATGCTTGTCTGGCTGAGAAAAAAAAAAAACAACAACCCACCCTTGAGCCTATTTAGGGTGCCTGTGATTTATTTTTTTCTTTATACTGTGCAAATGGTGAGTGCCTGTGTGGCAATACAAAGCAGGAAGAGAAATGCTGCTAAGTGCTGATTACTTCTTCATGTGGGCACAGCAAGGGTTCACTCAGAGGTCTGGGGAGAATGGTGTTTTTGTGATTCTGTAAATGGCTGCACTCAAAAGGTGGTAATTTGAATTTCTCCAGTCCCTAATATATATGTTACATATATGTTTTATATATATATATATTTTTATTAGCCTGGATAGATGCAGTGGTGAGGTTTTGGCTCATGCACCCCCTGCCCCTTGTTAGCAGGACGCTTCTGTTATCTTTTGAGATGAAAGGTGCCCCAGAAATGTAAACCACCGGTGAACTGTGCTCCTTTTAATGCAAAATAGTAATAATAAATACTGTCCTGCTGTTCCCCTCATCCCTTGTCGTCACAAAGCACTCCATAAATTGCACTCCAGCCTCTTGCATTCCAGCTGTTGCGCGTACCGGGACACAGCCGTGCGTGGGAATAAAAGAAATACTACCTTTGGGGTCACTGCTGATGTTACCCACAGGTTAATGTGAGTGGTTTGTATTTCCCTTCATCACTCCCCCTTAATCCAGTCTCTGATCCGTGTGGATCTGGAGGCTGAGTTCAGCCTGCAGCAGTTGGTGCCTTTATCTCAGTTGAGTCCTATCACCAGCTGGCACAGTGGCTGTCTCGCATCCCTCTGGCCTGGGCAGGGTCAGTGACCTGGTCTCTGCTCACCAGGCAGTGGATGGAGGCTCAGTGGGATCCTGGGTGTTCACCTATCCTAAAAAAGGGACAGGGTTGTGTTTCTGAGGGCCTTGCTTTGCTGCCTTTCCCCATGGATCTAAAGCTGCCACCTGGCATGATGAGATGCTCAGGTTTCCCTTTCTCTCCTCCTGGGCTTGGGTCTTTGCTCATGCAGGAGAGTCTCAGCCATCCCTGTATCACATTTTCCTTCTGTCAGCCACACCTCCTTCCCATCCAGCATCCACTCAGGGGGTGAGTGTTTTGGAAGGAGGGATGAGTGTGCCTGAGCTCTGCAATGTCTCCATGGGGAGCTCCTGGCTCCTCAGAACATTTCTAGCTCCCTGATTGTCCTTCCTTCCTCATCCTCAAGCTTCTGGTCTGGGAGAGAACATCAGCCAGCAAGTCAGATGCTGTCCCAGCCCACGCACAGCAGTTGAAATTCCCCAAGTGAAATTCATTTTTTAATTTCATTAGTCACAGAAAACTCTTTCCTAGCACTGAACCAAATTTATGTTTTGGAATCATAAAATGGTTTGGTTGTGAAGGACATTTAGTCTGCTTGTAACAGGCAGGGACATCTTCCATTAGACCAGGATGCTCAGAGCCCCATCCCACCAGGATTTGAATGGGATGAGACAGGCACCTTCTTTGGGGTCTTCTTTGTCCTGCCAAACTGGAAGGCTAAAGATTTAGTCAATGCTGAACTGCAAACTGGCCTCCACACTCATTTGCTGGGGCTCAGGCATATCCAAATTACCCAAATTCAGACTGGGTTCCCGTGATCTGGCCGCAGCCTGGGGGACGATAACCCCCATCACAAAGGTCCAATCCAGCAGCCTGGGTTATTTTAAAGCAGGTAAGTGGAAGAGCCCACTGAGATAAATGCTCAGGTAATCACACAGGTCCAAACTGTGAAACCACCTTATGTCATCAAAGCAATTTGAAAATCAATTTGATGTCTGGCAGGGAGGCAGACACGTCGGGTCCCTTCGGCGTTCATTAGCATTCAGGTGGCAGCACTCTGCCAAAGCTGCTTTTTCTGGGAAAGCTATTGAAAAAAAAAAAATTAAAGGAGGGGGAAAAATTAAAATTAGGCATTAACCATAATTTCCTCTCATTAAAGGTAACAACAGCCCCAGCACCAGCCTGGAATGGGGCTGGTTGATGGGTTTTCAAGACAGGGAAACAGAGTGCACACCACAGAAGTGAAGTGATGATCAAATAAGAAAGCAAATGAGGCTCCCCCCTCGTTTTTAACAAAGGCAGGAGCGGGGCCAGTGGCAGAGTGGTTTAACTGAGCAGTTAGAAAATTGGAGGTCAAAGCCTGACATGGCTATTGATGAATTGAGGGTGTTGGAAGAAGAGTAGCAGACATCACGAGTGGGCTGTAGGGACTGAAACATGAAGCAAGATTAAAAGAAGTTAAGTACCTGGAGGTGGTGTGGCTGTGCAGCAGTGAGGTGAACCATAATTACAGTCACCACATGCTGCAGACTGGAGAGAGACCAAGGGAGAGAGGATCAGAGTGGGGTAAGGCAGAGGAAGGGGGGGGAAGAGTCAGGGGTTTTGAATCTGTTTGTTCCAGATGCATTTGGGCAGGTTGTGGGGTACAACACCTGCTGGTCACCTCTTTTTTGCCATCTCCTCCTGAGTTTATTCTAGTTCGTACCCTGATGTTTCCCATACAGCCTCAGGTCATTAATGAAGGGCTGGATTGTGCTCTGCTGGCTGAGGATGAGACTAAGGTAAACCTCCTGTAAAGCATCCTCATGGATATGGGGCTCAATGCTTGAAGGAGCAAATCCTTTGAAGCTCTGGCCTGGTGATTCATACCATGTGGGATATACTGGGCAGGGTAGGTTGAGATGGAGCTGGCTTAAGGCTGGTAGCAGCTCTCAGGAGGGTGTTCCTCTCTGATATTGTCAGGTGTCAGGCTCCCATTGCAGCTTTTCTTGCAGCGGTGTCGCTTAGTTGCTCTCGCTTGATGAGGTCTCTTGTTTTCATGAAGACTTTATGAGCCTCATGTATTCCTATCATCGTGCCTCCCTTTGAAACCAGAATGGAGATGATGCCCTGGGCAGGTGATGTACTGAAAATTGTAGGTGCAGAGACTTGCATGTATTTTTTTTATTAAGCTTTCTGGTTTACAAAGGCGAGCTCTAAATGAATCCCTAACGACTGCGACTGCAAAATTATCTCCACGAATCCAAGCGTAGCAGCACCTCCCTGAGTCTGCAGGTAGCCTGAGATAGTAAAATAATGAGTGAGCACTTCTGCCTCTTACCAGATGCTTCAGGGAGCTCAGCTTGGTGAATTTGCCTTGATTGGTCTTGCCTAACTTTCCCCCTGATGATTATTTTGGTGTCTTAAGTGACAAAAGGGATGGACTAAGGGGTGGCATGGGGGCTGTAACTAGGTGACTCTTAAGGTTTTTCCAACCCAGACAATTCTCTGATTCTGTGGTTCTAACTCTCCCAAAGCCTGCTAGCACCATACTTTTCCATGTTTGCACTGACTGCATGATCAATTAATTAATTGAAGCCATGTTTGCATGTAACATTTTTCATCTGGCTTCTCAAGGAAACAGATCTGAGACCCAACTCTTTCTCTGTCCCATCAGTAATTCTTGAACCATGAAGTGGGTAAGGGTCAGATTTGCTGGAGGACCAGGAATAATTTGAAGTGCCCAGATGTCTTCAGAATAAATATCTTGCCAGAGATCCTAATGACCCGAGTGAGGAAACATTTTCAGTGATATGAGACACACCAGTGATGGTAGAGCCTTGCCATGTGGTTGCCACCCAACTGCAGATGGGTGGATGCTTTTAAACAAATTAATCCTCAGGGTGCCTGCAATCTCCATGCAGCCAGACACTGCTGGGATAAATCCTAATTCCAAGCTGTCTGGCATCTCGTGTAGTCATCCAGCTTTGGCAGAGCAGGGACAGGGAGCAGCCTCACTGGTGTTTGACTGCAAGGCACTGAGGGGCTGGACCTTTTGCATGTGTCTGAGCTGGGCAGATGTGAGCCTTGCATCAAATTAAAACACACAGCAACTTGTGAGCTCGTTAGACGTGACTAAGGGCTGCTTGGGTTAATGGAAAAGTTGAGCAGAGCTTAATTGTTCCCTCACAGAGAGCCCATGGAGCAGCTGTGGAGGCAGTCAGAGGGGATGTGTGTAAGGTGTCGCTTGGGTGCTTGTAGGGTGGGAGGGAGTAGATAAGCCAGCATCACTTTAGGGAAAATATAAAACTCAGACTCAGAAGCTTTTATTGTGAGGGCTGTTGGTGCCAGAGCAGCTGTGGCAGGGAGCTGGCCTGGGATGCTGTGGTTCAAATTTTTTTTTTTTTTAGCACATTTGCTTTGTAGGGGGGGTGGATTTTGTGCCAAATGAGATACCATGTGCTGGTGACAATCTTGCTGTGTGCCATGTGGCTGGCATGGAGCCCATGTGTCAGTGTTGATGGGTGGGAGGTTGTCTCTGTCAGCTGAGTGCTGTGGGACACATGGGCTGAGCCACAGGTCTGCCATGCCAGTTGGGCAGTGACACAGAGAGGGTCAAGATCTCCCTCCCTACAGCAGTTTCCCAACATCCTCTCCATCCATCCTAGAATCCTACAATAGTTTATATTGGAAGGGATCTTAAGGATCACCTAGTTCCATGCCCCTGCTATACGCAGGGACACCTTCCACTTAGACCAGGTTGCAGTGACAGAGCCCAAGGGTGGAAGGTGAGGAGTGGGCAGCCTTCAAATCTCTCAACAAAGCCTCTTCCCTCCTCCCCAACACTCCATCCCATGAAAAGATGTGTCTGTGCCTCCCAACCTTTCTACTACTTAAACCCCTGGTCTCCATGCCCAGCCTCACCTCTTCGCTTGCCTGTCACTTGCTGATTTGTTTTGCAGCCATTTGGGAAGGTGGGAGAAGAGGCAAAGAAGAGAGAAAGGGATGGGAAAGGCATCACAATTGTTGGAGTGAGTGGTCAGATCCCTGCTGTTGCCCCCAGGGGAGACAGGGACACCAGGCTGAGCGTGGGGAGCCCCACTCAGCATCCACACCCCTCCAGCACAGCTGTGAGGACTCAAGGAGAGTTTAATAAGTGTTGTATCAGCACAGGAAAACATACTTGATGCAGAAACATCATGAGGTGAAATAAATATTTTATATGCCTTTTCTTTTCCTTTCTCCCTGTTTTACGCCTCGGTAGCAACACGCTGAAGTTGTTTGGGTGGGTCTGATCTCAGCACTTGGGTCATTTTATGACTGTTCCTGCTGTTTTCATGGGAGTCGAGTGATTTATGTGCATCTTTGCAGATCTCGGCCTTCAGCTAATATCGAAGTGCACACCCACGCATGCCACTATGGCAACATCTAATAACCCCAGTGTAGAAAAATATTTCCTTTTCATTGTAGCAGTTAAGCTGGAATTTCTGAGAGGACTGATGGCATGAAGTGCCGAACTCCCACCCAGGTAAATAAGAGTCGAGCGTGTTATTCTTTCCAATTCCCTTTTTGAAGAACTCCTTGGAGCGTGTCTCTGCTGAGGGTGGATTGTGTGGGGAGAGGAGGCAGCTGGAGCCTGGGTGGCTTCCTCACAGCCATTCTTGCTG
The DNA here is from genome assembly GCA_013400435.1 of Pycnonotus jocosus. Lineage (NCBI taxonomy): Eukaryota > Metazoa > Chordata > Aves > Passeriformes > Pycnonotidae > Pycnonotus > Pycnonotus jocosus. The sequence goes on along the minus strand of VWYP01027634.1, from coordinate 66,280 downwards.
GTACTTTGGAGCATTTAGGCATCACCCCAGAGCTTATGTGCTGTGAAAAGCCATCCTGCCAGTGCTGTGCAGAGCAAGGTGGTGCTGGATGAGGAGAATGCTGAGATCTGTGCCCAGCTTTCCTCAATATGTGCCTTGTAGCCCTCCACAACTGACTGCAGGACTTGAACTCTATTTTGGCAGCTCTGGCTCCTAACCCTGCTGCCTTCAGGGGCTGTGTCTTCCCTAGGAGAGGTTTGCACTGTGGTGATGATGGTGAGATCCCTTCTGGTCCTCAGCAATCCCATGCTCAGCGTGCTCCAACGGTGCTGGTTTTGTAGCAGGATTTAAGATCCAGCAGAAGCATTTGGCCCCCAGAATGTTGCTTCTCCCTGGGTCACCCTGAGGGATGATGTTATGTGTGGATACCCGGGGGAGATCCCTGAAGGTGTTTTGAAGACAAGGGGAGAGAGGGGAGGAATTAAATAAAAATAGGAGAATGTTTGTCCCCCTTGGCCAGCAAAGTGGGATTAATGAAATTCTGCGGAGGGTACAGGGAGGGCAGAGGGAGGACACAGTCAGCAAAAATGGATCTGGATGGCTGTAACATAAATATGGAGAGGGTAGAGGAAGCTGGAGACACTGCCCTGCAGAATTAGCTCGACATTGACAATATTTGAAGCTCCTGCCGGCCTCAAAGGCCCTCATTCAGTGTCCACTTTGTTTCAACAATTGGAAAGAGGAAAGAGCATCTGTCATGCAAATTGTATGGTAGGACAGATGCCCAGTGTGAGGTCCTGCACTGGCAACCAGTGGTTCACAACAAACAAATAAAAAATGCCCCTTTCAATCAAGAGATCCGCTGTTGGGTTGTCTCCAAAAGCCTGTACATTGGCAGACTTAAGTTTTTTTTCCTCAGGGTGTCCCTCCAGAGCTGGGCTGTGCAGCAAGAAAAGCTGCTCTGCTGTGTGCATCATGAGTTAATTACCAACTTCTAATCACATCTGGTGTGGCTGTCCAGGCCGTGTCCTGTCTGTCACTGTGATGTGGGGAAACCTGGTGAAAAAGCTGAACCTGCTCATCATTCTGGGTTTTCCAGGGCAGCTATGGCTGCTCCTGGATCCCTGGCAGTGTCCCAGGCCAGGCTGGATGGAGCTTGGAGCAACCTGGGATAGTGGAAGGTGTCCCTGCCCATGGGCAGGAGGTGGGACTGGATTATCCTTAAGGTCCCTCCCAAGCCAAACTATTCCATGATCTTCTTTTAAGGAACTCCTGCAAACAGCTCTGGAGTGCTTTGGAGGAGAGTCATGGAACAGTTTGGGTTGCAGGGAATCTTCAAGACCATCTAGTTTCAATCTCCCTGTCATGGGCAGGGACATCTTCAACAATATCAGGTTGCTCAAATGCCCATCCAACCTGGCTTTGTGTGTTTCCAGGGTAGGACATGAACCATTTCTCCAGGCAGCTTCTTCCTGAGGATGGATTGGGCGTCAGAATTCCAAAGGCTGATCTGATGCCCTTAAGTCCATGATGATGCTGCTTCTTTGCCACTGGATAAATGTCAGTTCTTGTTACAGAGTGCAGGAGAAAAAGAGATCTCAGATGGCCTCTCAGTTTGAAATTTAGGATGAGTAGGAAAAATGGCTTTTCATTCCTAACCTACTCATCTCATGTAGGGATTGATGGGGTTGGGGCAAAAGCCCCACAACAGCATCTTGCCTTTATTCAGGGCACCACCCTGTCCCCCAGTGAGAGGGATGTCAGTTCCTGCTCACAGAGTGTCTGAGGAGAAATATTTCCCAAACTTTCTTAAAATATATGATAAAAACAGACTTTGGGGTCAATACTGCTGCAGCATTGCTGACAGGGAACACTGCTGGAAGTGGAGGCAGGATTTCATGGGAGAGAGCATGGGCTTGGTGGATGCTTTCCTTTTTTAATCCAAGGCAGAATAGATCCAGTGATGGCTCCCATTTGGAGCATGTGGATCCTCATGGAGGGGGCTTGTGGGTTGTCCTCTTCTCAGAGATTAGGACTTCTGGGGGAGCAACCTTTCTGATGGAATAAAGAGAAAATGAGCAGATGACTCTCAAAACAAGTTCTGTAGGCACTTGCTTGGAAAGCAAACGATTGATTTCCCCTCTTCAGGGCTTTCAGATGCTCCTCTGTGCTTAGCAGTTTAAAGGAAAACGCTGAGAAAGATGAAATTTCCTATTCAGTCCTCTCAGTTCATTCCCTGAAGCTCCAGGAAGGCTCCCTGGAAGGTCAGTGGCAGCTCCTGCAGTAGCCTGATGGGCTCACTTCCCTTTCCCCCACCGCAGACAGCCCCTTCTCCCGGCCCTGCTGTCACAGCACAGCTGTGCGAGTGGCAAAGTGCAGATGCTGATTTTTTTATTTTTTTAAATTTTATTTTTTTTTTTACGAGCTGGCCGAGCCTTCTGCCGTCCCCCAGCTTTGGCAGAGGAGGCTGCAGCTCCCCGCACGGCATCTGCCGGAGCGCCCGGGGGGCTGGCAGGGCATGAAAGGGAGCTGCCAGGCCAAAAGGGAGGCGCTGGGGTGGCTCGCATGGATGCGGGCTCGGGAGGAGCTGGGAGCAGATCCCGGGTATTTTTTTTTTTTTTCCCCTTCTTCCCCCACCCCTCTTCGGTGTCTGTTTGTGTTGGATGTCCCAGCAAATCGTGCCCTGTGCAGATGGGCTTTGACCTTGGCTGACACCCAGGCTGGCTCTGCTGGGGCAGGTAGGGATGGGATGGATTCACAGCCTTTGGGACCGGCACTCGGCCCGTGGAGCTTTTTCTAAATATGAGGTCTGATTTGTGCCTGGTAACTACCTTTTTCCAATGTAAAGGAAAAAAAAAAAAAAAAAGAAAAACCAAAAAAAAGGGTAATTTATTTTCCCAGGGTTGTGGGAAACTGCACTTACTTGAGCTTGAGGTAGCTTCAGCTGAGCTTGTTGAAATCTCTGATCCATCCCAAGGCTCCCGAGTTCAGAAAATAAAAATAAAACAGTGATAACAGTCCCAGTGTGCCCCATGAAAGACAGAATGGGGAAAATAGCAGGAGTTTGGGGAGTTTTTTATCTTGTACATGGACGTGCCTGATGGAAAATAAACGCACTACAACTTTAAGACTTTGCCTGCAGCTAAATATAAGGGTGTGCTGGCTCCACCCTGCTGCTCTGTTAGGGATACAGGCATTTATTTTTCTGGGGTGGGTTTTTTGCTTTATTTTTTTCCCCTTCTCTTTTATTTTTTTTTTAATTTTTTTTTTTTTTGTGTGTGTGTGTGGATCTCCACCATGAAATAACCAACAGTTTAAGAGAGTGGTCCTGGAGCGTGCAGGAGAGGTACATTCTCCCCGTGGAAAGTTAAAGGATTGGGACTTGACCAAATTTCAACTTTCATGTAAGTGCTGTGTGCTGTTGTCTCATGGGCAGATGAGGATGGCAGGGATAAAGTCTTAAGGCAGCAAGTCTGTTTTAACCTGATTTTCCCGAGCCCACAACCTGCTTGGTGTTGAGCCAACAGCCAGGTTAGCCTGGGGAAGCTGTGCTTTGTGGCTTGGGGATGGTCAGCCCTGAGGGCATGATTATTCTTCTCTTAAATTTTTCTTTTTTAAAAATTTTAGGTGAATACTCTGTTGGTGGTGTTAAAACTCAGAGAGGTGGTGGCAGGGTGTGCTTTCAGTCAGCATTTGCTCGGTCTAAACTTATTTTTCTCCAAATTTCTGTTTTTCGAAAGAGAAGCCAGTTTCATCTCCATTTTCTGTAATCATCTGCTTATTTTATTAGCTTTTTTCAAAAGGCTGCATTTCCCCCGATGCCTGGCCACCTGTTTTCTATGAGCTGCTGAAGGTCTGAGCTCTTGCTCCGCGTGTGCAGAGCAGATTTCTTTCAACAAGCCAAAAGAAACGACACAGCTATCGACTAAAAAGGGCAAAAAAACCCACATGCTGTGCTATTTTGGTAGTAGCAAATTATGCGTCCTACAAATTACCATTGGTTATGAACATTGTCCGTCTGTCTGGATGACAATGTCCTGCTTTCAGACCACTGCTAATACGTTTAGAATTAGGATAATACTCACTGAACTCCAAAGTGGCTCCTCTTTTCTTTGCCCTGATTTATTCCTACCAGCAAATGTCACATGCAAGTGGAAGTTTTATGGCTGGATAATTCACAGCCTGTTGGGCATCTTATTAGGCAGGGCTTGGACTTTTAGAAAAAGTGACTCGAGGTTGTTCTTTTAGTGTTGGGAAAGTATCAATTCTCTAGGTTTTCTTGCTTGCTGACTTTCTCTTTTAACTTTTTTTTTCCTTTTCTTATCCTCACCCTTTTTTGTTTGCTTTTTGTCCTCCCTTTCTCTTTCCCTCTTTGTTTTCTCAACCCTCCCTTTTCTTTTCCCACCTTTCCTATCCCCTCTTTTCTTTCACCCATTTTCTTTTCCTCTCCTTTTCCTCTTTTCTTCTCCCTTTTCTTCCCACTTTCTTTCTCTTTTCTTTTCTTTTCTTTTCTTTTCTTTTCTTTTCTTTTCTTTTCTTTTCTTTTCTTTTCTTTTCTTTTCTTCTCTTCTCTTCTCTTCTCTTCTCTTCTCTTCTCTTCTCTTCTCTTCTCTCTTTTCTTTTCTCTTTTCTTTTCTCTTTTATTTTCTCTTTTCTTTTCTCTTTTCTTTTCCTTCTCTTCCTCTCTCTTCCTCTCTCTCCCTCTTTCTTTTTCCCCCTTTCTTTCTCCTCCTCTCTTTCTCTCTCTCCCTCTTTCTTTTTCCCCCTTTCTTTCTCCTCTTCTCCTTCTCTCTGTCTCTGTCTCTCTCTCTTTTTTCCCTGTTTTTCCAATTTTCCCTTTCTTTTGCTTCCTATTTTATTTTCATTTCTTTTTTCTCTTATTTTCTCTTTCCTTTCCCTTTCATTCTTTCCAGTGAAGCACAAGTTGAACTGAGGGCTTGCTCGCCTTTCCATCTGAGCTTCACGAACATCAGCTCTGAAGTACGACCCCGAATCCATAGTGAGGACTGTGGTACTGTAAACACTGTAAGAAATAAAATGAGGATTGTAAATAAGGATTTCCTCACTACAGTATCACAAGCATATTCACCATTGCAGATGTAGTTCATGCCCACATCTTGACCTGTGGCTGGTCTTTTTAGGCAGTGTAGAGTGAATACCCTAAACAGGTTATTTCCAGATGTGATGTTGCATGGGGTTTCATGGGCAGGGTTGGGAGCAGGGTGAAGCCTCTGGTGCTCCAGCTCAGTGATGGGGTATCTGTGTGTGCTGAGTGAATCCCAGCACAGGAAACCCATCAGGCAGCTTTGTCCTTTCCTACAAGTCCTCTCTGGACCACAGTGTCCCCTGCAGCCATGCCAAGGGCAGGTTATGCCCTTTCCAGCTGCGAGGCTTGAGAACAGATGGCGTCTTGTTCCACTTTCACACCATCCCTGCCTTCCTTTCCAATTTTCCTGAGTCACCTTTTTCACAGAAGGGATTGACAGGAAGAGACTGGCACATCCATGGGGGCAGGTAGCTTTTTTCCCTCCTGTGCTGCCTGGCACATTGCTGTTGGAGAGTGTCTGGTCAGTGTTTCTGCAGCATCTCCCTGCTGTAACGCGTCTGTGCTTCTGCTCTCTGGGGTTTTCCATGCTGGTTATCTGTGCCAAGCAGGAGACAGGAGGTGAGCTGCTTTACTGGCTGTCTGGGGGGGAAAACTGTGCTGTGGCCTCGTTTTGTGTCGGATGGATTCAGGCATTGCTCCTTAATGAATTCAAAGACCGCTTTCTTCCTTCTCTTCCTCCTCCTTCTTCCTCCTCTCCTTCTCCTTGTCCTCCTCTGCTTCCTCTCCTTCAGTGTTTCCTTTCCTTCTCCTCCTCTCCTCTTTTTCCTTCTCATCTTCTGCCTTCTCCACCCCTTCCTTCCTCTCCACCTTTTCCTTCTTTCCCCTCCTTTCTTCCTTTCTTTCGTTCTTTCCTTCCCCTCCTTCCTCTTCTTCTCCTGCCTTTCTCTCATTCTTTTCTCTCCTTTCTTCCCTTCCTTCCTCCTACTCCACCTCTGTCACAGCCATTACTGCATGCTGGTGCTGCTGCAGGATCCAGATGCTGCACAAATCCAGAGCAACATTCCCAGCTCTGACTGCCATGTCCACGACCCTTATCCCATGCCAGAGCTCTCTCTCCCTTGCACTGCAGAGGCAGCTTTTGCAGAAGGGAGACCCCAGAGTGTCCCAGCAGAGGGCTGGTGGTGTGGGACGCCCAGGAGCACTTCTGAAGCCTCCTCCCTTCAGGTCCCAGGGGTGTTTTTTGCCAGGATCAGTCCCACTGTCACCCTCCATTTGCTGCTGGGGTGTCTCAGGACTTTGGGTGGCCAAACAGATCAGCAGCCTTGTATGTCCTGGTTTACACTGATGGGTGCAAGAAAGGTGTGGAACTCCATCATTATAAAGGTGCTTTCAGAGAGCTCTGCACAGGGACCCATTTTCAACAGGCTTTTATCCACTGCAGGGTGAGTGCAGGCTTGGCTGGGCTGCATCCTCAGATGTTCAGGAGCTGCCTTGGGTGTTGTTTCAGATCGTAAAACCCAAGTGCTGTGTCTGGACAGACAGATTGCTGCCACAGCATAAACAAATCTATTGAGCTCAGGCAGCCAGCAAATTCACTGTGTGCAACGTGTGTCTTTCCACCCTTCTTGTGCTTTCCTGTCCAGACTGAGAACGGCTTGGGCATTGAGGGAAAGTCCTATGGGGGGTGGCTGAAGGACAAAAGGAGGCTCAGGGGGGACCTTGTGGCTCTGCACAACTCCCTGACAGGAGGGGACAGCCTGGTGGGAGTCACACTCTGTTCCCAGGAACAGGGACAGGAGGAGAGGACATAGGCTGCACCAGGGAACGTTCAGGTTGGACATGAGGAATTTTTTCACACAAGAGGTGGCTAAAAAAGCTGTCTGAGGAGGTGTTGGGAGTCACCATCCCTGGAGGTGTCCAGGGAAGGCCTGGACATGGCACTCAGTGCTCTGGGCTGGTGACACAGTGGGGATCAGGCACAGCTTGGACTCGATGATCTTGGAGCTCTTTTTCAACTGAGATGATTCTGTGATTTCTCTGCTGCCCTCTCAAGAGGAAGGGAAGTGATGTGTATAGGTGGCAGGTGCCTCTTACTTAAAACGAGCCCCACATGGGTCCCACAGAGCTGTGACTGGCATGAGATGGCACTAAGGCTTTGTCAGAGCCTTTGTCATTCCATTGATGTCACACCCCTGGAGCAGGAGTGAATCTCCTGTCCTCCAGGTGTTTTTGGAGGAGCTGTGTAATGATTGCTGGAACGTGGATGTGTAAATCCCTTCCTACGGGTCCCTGAACTTGTGGCAGTGGATAGGAATTAAATTTGCTGATAGGAGTTAGCTGGTTTTGTTGGAGGATTGATGAGCTGTGGCTGATGCTGCTCTTTTACACACCTTTTCCATCCCCTAATGGGAAGGGCGCAGTGGCCACCGGAAAACTGAGCAAAAGCTCTGCAGAGCACCTAAAAAGGGCTGTGTCTGTGTGTGTGGGGGCTGCAGAGGGGGAATGCACACCCACTTGGGGGTTAGCAGTGCTGAGAAATGGAGGTTCTCCTTTGGAAGCCTGCGTGAGCACCATTTCCCGGGAGTTGCCTAATTTAAATCATCTTTGCTCTGTTTTGTCCTATCCATTATTTTCAGCTGTCAACATTAAGTGCCACAAAGACCCTGTAATAGGCTTCTTTCTGCTCGCCTCTAATAATCCCAGAAACAGTCACTGGTCCCTTTGTCTGGGGCTCTGTGATGGCTCTCAGTGTTCAATTTGCTGGAGAGGAACCACTTTGTGGAACAGTAGGACAATCAGTGAGGCAGTGGCTGAAGTGCTGCCATCCTCCCTTTGAAGAGGCCGGAGAGGAGCGAGATGGAATTGTGTTTTGCTCATCATGGTTAATGACTTCTAAGAAAAGCTTCAGAGACAGCTCAACAAAGCTCTGGCTTACAGATATAGATGCATTTAATTTGCCCCAGAATTTGCTGGGGTTTAGAGTGATCCTTGGAGCTGAATGAGAACAGTGAGATCTGGTGTTCAGGTCTGGGTCAGGACTCGGAGTCTTTTTCCAACAGGAGGGTCCAAGCCTCGTGTGTCGAGGCCAGGATGAAATCTAGCAGGAGGTAAGTGTTGCCAGATTTTCTTGGCTTTTTTAGGCATTGGTAGGATCCAGTGAAAGGTCTTTACACTGATACCAGGTCCACTAAAGAAAATGTGAAAGGCGAAACAGCAGGGTTCTGCCAATGCTGTGGATCCTTTTTTTGACAGTCCTGAAATAAACAGGCATTTCTTACATGTCCTTAGGGATGCCTGCTTTGGGCTGGGGGTGAACCAGAAGGCTTCTTGAGGGCTCTCTCAGCACTTGGATGCTACAGTCTTCATGTCTTCCTTGGGGCTGTGTAAGGCAACCCTTGCCTAACTCACCACAGACTGGGGAAACTTTACCCTGGTTTCTTACTCCTCATCTTCTATTGAAATGGAGGAACAGCAACTGCCTCCGTTGTGTGAAATATCTCAAAACATCCAGCATTCCATGTGATTCCATACTGATTTTGTGCTGATCTTTCCTCATCTTACTTGTGCTGCTGCCCTCAGCCTTGCCCCTTCTGCCATCAGTTCTTGCTCCAGGTTTGCCCTCACAGTCAGACACTGCTTCAAAATTTCCCCTTGTCAAGGGACCATTTCAAGGCAGCTAAAAGTACCCTGATTACAACTAAAATTACCCTAAAAGTGCTGCACTGGGGATCAGAAGACTGCTTGTCTTTATTGGTCAAGAATGGCTCTGCGACAGCCTTCTCTTCCAAAGAGAGTTTAGGGAGAGTAAAGGTGTAAAGATGGAGCTTGATGTGTTTTTGAGGAGCTCCTCCATGCACTGCATGTGATTCCTTTCTTGTTCAGCCCTCTGGTCCTGGGTGTGAAAGGTACCAGGATGGAGGGAGTCAAGGATGGCTCAGCAGCCAGGTCAAGAAGACTGATAATTCAGCTTTTCTATAAGTGCATAAACAAATAAGCTGTTACGGTGGGAACATAAATAATGAGGAGAAAAATAACTTTCCAAGTAAGTGTTGCAAGGAGGAGTAACTTTGATTTTTAAATTTGAGCCATGCATGGAGAAGCACAGGGTGGTTGCTTCTGAGTCTATTTATCCTGAAACTTGATTCTTGCAGGGACCATTGTCAGGGGTTTCTTTTTGCATTGGTTTTATGTTGGCTGGTGCTACATTTAATCTGCCACCACTCTGCTCAGTCTCTTTGCCTGCTGCTTAGCTTTCTTGAGTCCTGCTGGAGTGTCTGATGGGTTTTTGTGGCCTTGAAGCCTTATTCCACTCTGTGCTAAGACAGCAGCTTTAGGAATGAAAAACGAGTTTAAAACGCTATTAAAGAAAACCTGTTGGCGTAACATGATTTTTGCTCAGTCTCATATGGCTTGGGGGGGTCCTGGCTCATTAAAAAAACCCACTTAAAGTATGCTCTGCCTCACAAATGTCCCACAAATATCCCCTTGATGTTAGCGTGGCCCATGGCTACACCTGGGTGCTTTCCATGAAGTCATAATTTCATGAGGTCACGTGTAGTCATGAGGTGGAATTGGGTGGAAAGCTAAACATTCAAGGAAAACTGTCGTGACAAAATCCAGGGTTGTTTCAGCCCATTTGATTGTGGAAAGAAAAGTTGGAAACTGGACCTCTAAGCAATCCCAAAGGGAAAGAAGAACACTCCATATGTTAGAAAAAGAGAAAAAAATAAAAAAGACACAGGTGGAAGTGTTGAAGGCAGTCTCATGGGTTTGGGATGGCGTGAGCACTCAGCTCTGGCCAGGGCTGGCAGTAAAGCTGAAGCTGTGGTTGAGGAGTGAACTCGCCCTTGGGCTCTTCCTTGGAGTCAGGGAAGGTGGATTGTTTTCTGGCGATGAAATTTCCTATTGAAAAATTGAATGCTTCCTTCTCTGCTTTGTGAATGGGACACCCGGGAAGCGAAGCTTGCTGGTTCCAATTACCAGCACAGTCAGCCCAGGTGCTGCAGTCAGTCAGGAATTTATACCTTTTTGTATGTTCTAGAAAAGATACTTTATTTTAAATTTTTTTTAAAAATTCTTTTTTTCTTTTTCAATCTGTGTAATGAATTCAAAGCAGAAGCCCATCCAGACTGCTTTTGATTTGTTCCCATATTAATGTTTTATGCCTGAATATGTGCCTGATAATTCAAATTAGCTGAATTCACTGCTGCAGTTGAGCCCAAAAAACATGGACCTAAGCAATGCAAGGCACATTGGTAAGGCTGGAGCATCTCTCCCATGCAGGCAGTCTGGGAGAGCTGGGATCGTTCAGCCTGGAGAAGAGAAGGCTCTGGAAAGACCTTATTGTGGCTTTTCAGGGGCCACACTTAAAGGGGGCTTGGGAAAACAAAGGACAGAATTTTCAGTAGGGCCAGTTGTGATAAAACAAAGGATGATGGTTTTAAACTGAAGGAGATTCAGACTAGATGTAAAGAAGAAATTTTTTACTGTGAGAGTGGGCAGGGCCTGGCACAGGGTGCCCAGAGCAGCTGTGGCTGCCCCTGGATCCCTGGCAGTGTCCAAGATGAGGCTGGACAAGGCTTGGAATAACAGTGGAAGATATCTGGAATTCCTTCTCTCCAGACCTTTCCCAGCTTTGCCTGGTGGCTTCTCTAGACACCTGGCAGAGCACAAAGGCTTTGTTAAGGCAGCCAGTTTGACTACAAGTGCACAGCCCTTCCAGGGCACAATTGACTAAGTGGTGCTGCTCCTGGGCCAGGCTATTACACCCCCACACTGCTGTTGATATTTAAAATAAGAGCACAGGTCTCTGTTATGGTTTCCATCCGGGGTTGCCTGCAGCTCTTCAGGGAGGATCCCCGCTTTCCTACAGGGTTACACAAAGCCTCAACCGAGGCAAAAGTTGCCCTGCAGTCTGAGACAAGGGGCAGCAGGCAGATCATGGGATCACAGAAGCATTTACAATAGAAAAGACTTCTAAGACCACTGAGTCCAACCCTTCCCCCAGCACTGCCAAGGCCACCACTGACCCACATCTTGACACGGCTTTTAAATCCCTCCAGGGATGGGGACTCCCATGACACCATTCCCATCAGCAGCCTGTGTCTGGGCTAGGCAACACTTCTCTTAAAGAAATTTTCCTCAATATCCCATTCAAACCTGCCCTGGTGGAATTTGAGGCCTTTCCCTCTCATCCTGTCCACTGTTCTCTGGGACCTGTGCCCAACCTCCCCCTGGCTGCACCCTCCTGTCAGGGAGTTGTGGGGAGGGGAAAGAAGCCTGTCTCCTCTCGGATTTCTTTTCTCCAGGATTAACTAGCTGGAGGAGAATGAAAAAAAATACACAAAGCAGCTTACAATATATGGAAATGTTGCAGATACGTGTGTGTGATTGCAGAAGATTCCCGTTGTACAGCTGTGCTACTGGGAGTACACGGTCATTAGGAGTGAGCTGGAGTGGGAACACCTGGAGGGCCAGAGTTAAGGGTGATTATGCAGCCCAGCCCTGGCTTTTCTTCACTTTGGAGAGCTGCACAGCATAATTTCATCATAGATTTATATACAGCTAATTGGAATATAGTTTGATATGCAAATAAAACCATATGAATATCAAGAGAAAGACTTAAAGCTGTGCTTTCCACTGTCATGCTACAATCCTTGCTTTTCTGGTCAGTCTAATCTACTTGATTTCTCCTTTCATCATCTTGTGTTTTGAAGACAAGGTATCTCTTTCAAAGAACATCTGTCAGACGTATATTAATTAGTTAATTTTTCTGCATGGAATGTAAACACGAGGGTGGAGAACCCAAAGCCCTGAGGATCCAATGAGGTGTGTGGCCAAGTATTTATTTTGGGGTAATGCAGAGATGGGGCCCGTGCTCAGTCTATAAAGGCAAGAAACAGGTTTCCTACCAGAGATAGTCAGTGTATGTTAAAGACTGAAGTGAAATTTTCTTGATGTGGGCACAAGAGCCTGTGTCATGGACACATCACAGAGATGGCATTTCCAAACTGAGCTTTCTAAACCAAAGATGCTACTGGCAGTGGTGCTGAAGTATGTTTAAATTCAGTTTTTAATTAAGAATACTAAGTCTAAGTGGTTCTAGAAAGGCAGAAAACACGGAGAGAAGTCAATATTTTTATGTTGAAGGAAAATGGAAGGTGTAAACTTGTTGGCTGATAGTTCACTCCTAACTTGAAGCTGCCTGGATGCTTCTCATGTGGTTCACACCTAGAACCAGATTTACTGGGATTTTTGTCTTGTGATCTTGGGTGAATGTCTTTTTCTGCCGCTGTGAGTTTTGAATCAGATGTATTTTGTGCGATAACAAGAAATACATTTTTGTGTGAGGGGACTGTGACGTGGTGTTCATGCACAGCAGTGGGGCTGGAGAAGAGCTTGGAGTGCAGTTTGGGGGCCAAATCTAGTGCTGGCAGTATTGCAGTGCAGAGGGGTGAATTGGAGCAGGGTCATGGACATGTAAGTGCAATATAGGAATTCCCAGAGGGTTCCTCAATCCCGGAGCACATCACTGGCACTGGAGCGTGTCTTGCCATTGGGAACATTCAGAAATCATGCTAAGGCAGGGTCCTCTCTGTCAAATCCCTCCTTGGCCCCTCTGGTTCTCTGGGCTTAGGTGTCCCCAGGCTCACTGGTGGTCATTGAGCTGGGTTCCCATTCCTAACCCCTTGTGGGACAGCTGCCCCTCTGTCCTTGACAACAAGGCTCTTCTCTTTGGCAAGAAACAAAATACAGTGTCCTTTCAGCAGAGTGAGTTTTGGATTTCTGCAGGTTGCACCAAAGCTATGTTTTAACTTCTGCCATCTGTCTTTACCACTTCTGCCTTTCCTTATGTGTGCTTTTTATTATTCTTTTTTATTTGCTTCCTGGCTCCCAGTCCTCTTGGTAATGTGTTCAGCATGGACTATTAATATATCCCAACAGGAGCAACCCTACTTACGTTTCCCTTTTGGAGTAATGATTAGGGAATATCCCTTAAGCCTTCTTTTCCTTTCCCCCCACTTTTTTGGCTTTTTAATTTTTCCGTCCTTCTCCTTCAGAGGTGAACACCACTGATTCATGAGGATTTTTTTGGTTTTGTTTATTTTTTAGGGGTTTTTTAATAAAGTTTTGAAAAGTTTTTTTTATTTGATTGGTGAGTGCTTCATGGCCTGCATCTGGCTCTGGAGTTCTCAGCACAGGAAAGACAAGAAGCTGCTGCAGCCAGGCCAGAGGAGGCCACGCAGATGCTGCCAGGGCTGGAGCCCCTCTGCTCTGGAGCCAGCCTGGGACACCTGGGGCTCTTCACCTGCACAAGACAAGGCTCCAGGGAGAGCTGCCAGCCCCTGCCAGGGCCTCAAGGGGCTCCAGGAGAGCTGCACAGGGACTGGGGACAAGTCCTGNTGGGGACAAGGCCTGCAGGGACAGGACACAGGCAATGGCTTCCCAGTGCCAGAGGGCAGGGACAGGCATTGGGATCTTGGGAAGGAATTGCTGGGTGTGAGGGTGGGCAGGCCCTGGCACAGGGTGCCCAGAGCAGCTGTGGCTGCCCCTGGATCCCTGGCAGTGTCCAAGGCCAGGCTGGACAGGGCTGGGAGCAGCCTGGGACAGTGGAAGGTATCCCTGCCTGTGGCCCTTCCAAAACCACACCATTCTGTGATTTTGTGAGCTGTGTAATTACGCAGTAGAGTGCAGATCTCTACTAAGGACTATTTTATTTTATTTTATTTTATTTTTATTTTTTAAAAAATAAGCGTTGTTTTGCCATACCTGTCCACCCAGATAATCACAAAAAATGCCTCAAGGAGAAAGAGAGAAGGCATTCACCATCAGCTGGGGATCTGCAAAGCGCCGCGTATTGCAAGATTGTCAGTGAAGCCGCGACACTGGCAAAGCCAGGCAGAGGATTTTTTTTTTACTGGGGCTCACTGTTTCCTTGCCTCGCCGGATAAAATAAAACCTGCCAAAGCAGCGGCAGAGTGAGCTCCCATCTATCTGTTCTCATACTCCCAGCCGCTTCTGCCTGAATTATTCATGCTCCGTAAGTGATCTGCAAACAGCTCCTGTGATCTCCCTGTGATCTGTGGGTATGCCAGACTCACCCCTCCTTAGGTCAGGGCATTTTCTTGTTTCCTTCCCCGCGGCAGGGAGTCTATGGGAATCTCCAGATTCCTCACCGCCTCTTTCTGATTAACCCAGACGTGTATTTATTATTTACGTGGCAGGAGTTGTTCAGCTGTCCCAGGCACACGGTATTATCGGTGGATAAGCAGGAAGACTCGCTGCAAACATCTGTAGTTGTTGCTCGACAAATCCTGTTTGTATAAATAATATTAAGGAGCTGCAGAGGCTGTTGTAGTGTAAATACCCTTGTGACTGAAGGCAGCACTGCCAGCTTTTCACCTGCATGTGCATCTCAATAGAGATTTACTGCGCTGTTTTACACACACATATATTTACATACATATATACATATAAAATACTTCAGTTTATTTTTTTTTATTGTAACGGTCCCTTCCAACCCAAATTATTCCACTATTCCAATATATATGTAGGTATATTTTATGTATTTGCCTTTTTTTCACAAGCTCTTCTGTATTTATTTCAGCTTTTAAATTTTTTTCCTACTGATTTGGTCATGGAAATAGGTTGACAAAACCAGTGAGAAGGGCAGTTTATGGGCAGGTCATTGGCAGGTATTCCCTGTGCTCTGCAGTCTGTATCATTAATGAAACGGGCTGTAGGCCCACCTCTTCCACCACATCCACCCCAGGTACATCTTGGATCTGCCTCTCCAGTATCATCTACTTCAACCACTCTTTTGTTTTGGGGTGAGGACTGGGATGCTTCAGGAAACCCATTGCCAGTGGAGCTGCAGCTAGTGCTCTGAGCAAGGGACATGGCACCCTCTGGTCCCCTTCCCCAGCTCCAGAAGGAGTAATTTGGGATGAAAAAAGCTCCATTTAGGCTACCTGATTTTTACACTAACCCATAGGAGGACCTGTGCTTTGCTTAGGATATCCCTCACCTACGACATAACCGGGATATAGTGAGTTTGTTAAAATGTCCTGTCTCTCTGCATTCTGGAAAGAGGATTTTCTATTAAACCTTAGGGAAATTACTGGCCTTGTTAACTAGTGTGGAAGTAATGAACCACAGCAGGGTGACTCGGGAGATTTGGGCTCTCGCTTCGTAAGGCTGCATTGTTTCTTCAAATGAGAGAAATAATTTAAGCAAACAAACGAACAAAGAATTTCTGGAAATTAAAGTACGGTACAAATGGGATGATTTGCTCATCCTCTGTTTAATAGGAGCGGTGCAGTGAACAATTGTGTGGTCGACCTCAGAAATCTATCCATGGTAACTAGTCACAGGAGAGAAAAATAGACAGCCTGCCACCAACTTGGTATTAAAGTTCTATTTTCCGTTTTTTCCACAGTTGTGGGCCAGTCAGGGACTTTCCATGAGCAATCAGCGCAGCAGAAATCCCCTTCTGCTCCCTAGCAGCCATCTCGGCTCAACAACCAAAGGTGCTTTTTGTGCTGGTTTTGGCTGAAGTGAGGTTTGGTCCCAGTTTTCAGTGGGATCAGGCTGGGGCAGACCCTTCCTGCCAAATTCATCCTGCTGAAACAGGGCTGTCACAGAATGAATTGATCTAGAATCACAGAATGGTTTGGGTTGAAAGGGGCTCCTCAACCATTCAGTTCCACCTCCTGCCATGGGCAGGGACACCTTCCACCTGACTGGATTGTTCCCACCTCACCTTGCCCCTTCAAACCCATAGCCAAGGTGTGTTTGTCATGGGATTTGGTGAAGGAATCTTGCCTTTGGTTTTATCACCTCTACCAGGTGCTGGGTGTTGAATTCCTAATGGGATTTGAGGTCTGTGCAAGCCCTGCATGACCCCTGTGGCTTTGGGCAGGTCCTGCAAGAGCCCAGAGGAAGGACAGAAAGACCCTGCCAGGCTGGAGTTCAAAAATAAATACAGCAGAAACACTGGGCCTTCAGGCTCGATGGTCTGTTCCTCAAAAGACAATTTTGGAAGGGATCGCTGTGCTTTTGTTCGTCCATTAGGCAGCTGAGGAGAGAGCATTGTTTTCCTCCGCTCATCCGTTCCCCTTGTAGGGGAAGAAGGAGGACTTGGCCACCCCGAGCCCAGCATCCCAGGGGACCTCCCGAAACAAAGGGCTGTGTGGAGGAGGATACTGTCATCCTGTCCCCGACATCCCCTTCCCTCCCTTCACCCTGCCCTTGGCACGGCCGTACCCACCCGGCCCTGGTGCGCTGGGGAGCGCAGGGAGTGGAATGCTCCTCATATTTCTCCCTGGAAACCCGGCTAACTGCTCTTACCTCCGGGTTTTCTGCTGCCCTGTAGGCTTGGTGAGGCAGCCCTGGGGTTTGTCCCCTTCCAGGAAGGTGTGTGAGCCCTGGGATGGTGTGGCAATGTGATGTGTCCAGGTGCGGTGGCTTGGGTAACTGCAGCGCTCCTGAGGAATGCCCTGTAGGTGTTCCTGGATGTGGATTGAAGCTCCTGAGGAATGCCCTGTAGGTGTTCCTGGATGTGGATTGAAGCTCCTGAGGAATGTCCTGTAGGTGTTCCTGGATGTGGATTGACGCTCCGTGGACACATCCCAGGGTATTTTCTCTCCCGTGTGCTGCAGGCATCCATCCTGATCTGCAGAGAAGGCCTGTGGGTTGGAGAGCATCTCCTCAGCCACACTCTGTGTGACCCTTGCGTTGATTCCCCCTACAGGAAAATGTGGCTGGCACGTGGAGCTGGAATGGTTTTGGGTTTATTTTTTTTAAATTACAGGTTGTGTAGGTTTATTTACAAATAAATGGACTAATGCCAACCTATCTTGTTTTGCCCAGGCTCCAAGACTGACCCTGCTGAGAGTCCCTGAGATACTGAACTCTATGAGCAGGGACCACTTGACTGCACTCAGCACCTTTCAGGATCAGGCTCTAGGTAATTATTCTAATTCTCTGACTGGATGATGGGGGAAACTTGCTGTTCTGGGCTATACAGACCACTTGACATTACATTCCTAGTTGTTCATCCCACAAACCTGTGGATTTTTTTTTTTCCTGCTGAAGGTTGTCACTCTAGATCAGTGGCTTGGAACTATAATAAAACCAGGAATCCCTCAAACATAAAGCAAAATATCAGCCGTGCTTCCGGAGGGGGAATCATAGAATGGTTTGTGTTGAAGAAATGCTAAAGACCATCTAATCCAATCCCCTTGTGATGGGACATACTCAACATGACCAGGTTCCTCAGTGTCTCATCCAACTTAACTTGAATATTTCCAGGGGTGAGGGATCCTGGAATTGCTGGATCTCCATTCTGGTAATGGTCAACTCTTGTGCTTGGGAAGTTCTCCTGAAGTTAACTTGCTGAGAGCTGTAAAAACAAGAAATCAATATAAAAAAAGAGATACTCACTCCCATCAAAAGCAGTCAAGGCTTAAAATACCAGTATTTGTTGGCAAGGATGCTTGTTCAGATCAGGCTTTTAAGAACTGTTTGAAAACTACAGCTGCAGGAGCTGTAGTTTTAAAATAAACCCATCTTATTTGTCTGGGTTTACAGTAGCTTCATTCTCTCCTCCAGACCTGGCCTCACTGTTGTGCCTTTGAGGGACTTTAAATCCTTGCTCCAAGGTGGATAGATGGAGATCAAAGAGCCTTGGGCCTGGCATTGTCCTGCTCTGCATCTTCATGGAGATGTGTCAGCTTGGTGCCTTGCCTGGGGGGTGTGGGCAGGATTAGACCCAAGATTTGTGGTTTTATCCCAGCAAGGCCAGCTCAAACACAGAGCATGAGCTCTAGAGGTGAGGATCTCGGGGGTGGGTTTTAAGAGGAGTAAGAAGGGAGCCAGCAGGATGCTGTGGATGTTACTCCGAAGCACTAAGGATGAAGGATTTCCTGCGGGATTGACTTCCTGAGTGAGATGACGTTCCATACAAAATTCTCCATGCTGATAGAAGTATCAGTCAATAGAGGGTTATAATTTTTAACCTGATTTGCTGAGTTTTTTCCCCAAGTCAATAAAAAACCAGCACCACACTGATTTCAGCAGAGGTTAAGGCCCAGCTCCCAGATTAGTGGCGTGAGGGCAGGGTGTCTCGCTGCCCACTCTCCCAGGGCATCCCCTGTAGGATTCCATGCGGGAACAGAAGGCTTCTCTCCATCCCTTGCAGCTCTGTGTGGTGACATTTTCAGGACCCAGGCAGGAGGACACTGACTGGGTTGCTTCCTGTTTTCACAATCTCCATTTCAAATCCTCTGTAACACAGCTTTGTGTAGGGAATTAGAACACCACATCCCATGTCCTCCTCCCTTGAATATTGCATTGGGGAGCTAAGCTCATGTTTCCAGTGAGGAGGGAGAATACACAGGTCATAAAACAGGCTCAGAAAGTGAGAGGAAAATGAAGAATGAGAAAGAAGAAATACGTTTACCATCAGGGCTGCAGTGTGATTTTTTCTATATCCACTCAGAATTTGTGGGAATGGGGTTCTCCCTCAGTGCCAAAAGTCATATGCTTTGTGTTTAAACTGCTGCTGTCAAAGCTTGGAGAATAACTAAAACAAAAAGGTTGCAGGTCAAGTGGATGTTTTCCAATTGACCGGAGCTCCGTATAAATCCTAGGGAAGGAAATAACCCCATGAACATCCACCAGCCCTGTGTCTGTGTCCCCTGCTCTGGTGCTGGCTGCTGGTGTCAGGTCCTACTGGGACATGCCACCGGCAGGCAGCTGCCTCAGAATCCCAAAACAGTCCTCAGGCAGCATCCCCTCCCCTATAAATTTTTTGTGCAAATTTCAAATTCGGCAGAATTGGATCCAGATTCGACCTAGGTCAGCAATTAGGAGGGTCAAGAGGTTGCTTGAGGTGAGCATGGGAAGTGAGAAAACACCTGCCTGCAGGGAACCTGGGCTGGAGGCTCAGCCTAAGCTCCTGGAACACATCTCTTCAGCTGAGGGCTGGCGTTTGCTGCTCTGGATTGAGCAGTTTTGGGTAGGCAATAGTCCGGGGGGGCATCAAGGCGAACGAGTCTCTGCCACCACTTCGCATCGCCCCTCGCAAAGCCCCCCTGAGGTTTCAGCGTGGCCAATTGCTCTTCCCTGAGCTGTAACCTGAAAATAGGGATAGAGAAAGGCAGAGTGTTCTGGGAGGCACGCCAAGCCAAAGGCACCAAGTTGTTACGAGATCCGTATCTCGATAACAGATTTTTTTGCTCTTTATCGGCTTTTAAGAGAAAATACGATGTTTGCGGGAGCAGATTGGGATCATCCTAAGGAATGGAGCTCTCCTTTTAAAATTGTATTGCTTTTATTGCTATTATTTTAATAATAATAATAATAATAATAATTCCACAGTGAAGCCATATATGAGAATGTTATTTGTGTAGGAACGGGAAATGAACCTGAAATGATCAGCGTATTTTTTAAAGGCACTTTACAAGTCATTTGGCATTGGAAAAGGTACAACTATCCATCAAAGCAGAGCTTGGGGATAAAATAATTAGAAATCACACAACCATAGCAAAGGAAGATTAGTGCTAAAATTAGAAACCATAAAGTTGTTTTTAGATTAGGCTGGAATCTGGGAAGGCTGCTTTATTGTAGCCTGTTACTTTAAAAACTGCTTTACTCACTTTAAAAGGTGAGAGGTGTGGATTGTCTGCATTTGGCCATGTACCAGTGGAAATGCTGTTGTGTGTGTTAGGTAGGATGATCAGTGAGATGAATTCCAGGGAAATCCTTAGGGGATGGAATTACAGTCCTATGTGAAAGGTGACCAGCTGCTAAAGGAGCTGGGTTCAGTGCTGAGCTCTTCTCCACAAGGATGTCCCTGTAAGTTTGTGTTTGCTCCTAGTTTTATCCAGGGTTGTAGTGCCCAAATACCCACATTGCATCCAGAAAAGGTGGTGGGATGCCTGGAGCTGGGAATTTAAATTGGAATTTACACCCAGAGGTGGGATGGGTGCGAGTTGGAGCTGCTGTGGTTCCCAGACCTGAGCTGTGCTCTTGGGGCCAGGCAGTGACATCAGATGGGCCCAGCCCATGGAGCTTCATCACTTGGTTTTTCTGCTGGACCTCCTCAAGCATGAGCAGGAACGAATCCTCCGTCAGAGACAAACACAAAATTGATCAGAGGACAGACCAGGAGAGCTTGGGGTGTTCATCCTGGACAAGGCTCCAGGGAAACCTCAGAGCCCCTGCCAGTGCCTAAAGGGTCTCCAGGAGAGCTGGAGAGGGACTTGGGACAAGGCAGGGAGGGACAGGACAAAAGGGAATAGTTTTACAGCAGGAGGGGAGATCCAGGGTAGGTAGAAGGGAGAAATTTTTTGTAATAAGGGAGTTGATGTGCTGGCACAGGTTACACAGAGAAGTGGATGCTCTATGTATAAATCCCTTCAGGAAAAAGGGTCTTGATACTAAAGCCCTTCTGGTATAGCTGGAAGAATGTGAGATGAGCAAGAGCTTGGAGGATAATGTCAGGCATATCCAGGTGTTTTCACTGAGGAAGATGCCAAGCAGAGATCCCTTCACCCAGAGAAAGGTGACTTCTTCAGGGCTGATGCCTTTAGATTTGGAGTGGGGGATTTCTGGGGTAGAAACCTGGACTTTGTGGGATGTGCTGCCTAAATATGGACACAATCAGGTGCACCTCTTCCCCTGGTCCCAGCAGAGGCACCAAGTGAGAGGGTCTCAGGTTGCCTGCTGGCTGAGAAGCACCAGCCCCTTTGTGACCACCCACAGCATCTTTCCTGCACGTGAATTTCCTGGTGCCTGCAGGGGGAAAGTGGAGTTGAGCAGACTGCCTGCTCCCCCCAGAACGCTCCCCGCTGTGCCTCCAGCTCAGTGAAAGCAGGACAACTCCTCATCGACTCTTTGTAGCCCGAGAACAGAGCCTTGGAAAAGTCCGGCAGCGGGAACTTTACTAATTCCGACTAATGACTCCGAAACACTGACTGAGGGGAACAATTGCTCATCATCAAAAAGTCGCAGACAAAGGAAATGCTCTGCATTGTAATAGCAAACGAAGCTGGATTTGATCTGATGGGGCACCTTTCATATCCCAAGCATTTCAAAGCCCTTGGCAGAGTAATGAGCTGAGTGCTACAGCGGGGCCGCTGGACTGGGCTTTATGTGACCAACAATAGCCAGCACAGTTGTTGGCAGAGGACTGCTGGTGGTGGGAGAAGGGATGGATGGTGGCTGGCATGTTGGGGTTGTCTTGTGCTTTCCTGGTTTTTTTAGTGCTGTTGGATCTTTGGCAAGTGTTTGGTCACTGGAGGTGACCAGGCAAGATATGTTGGTCTTAAAAGAGGTTTAGAGGAAAGATGTTTTTAGTGGGGCCTATAGTGAGAGGAAAAGGGTTGATGGTTCTAAATTAGGAGCAGGGAGATTCAGACTAGAATGATGAAGAAACTCTTCATGGTGAGGGTGGGCAGGCCCTGGCACAGGGTGCCCAGAGCAGCTGTGGCTGCCCCTGGATCCCTGGAAATGTCCAAGGCCAGGCTGGACAGGGCTTGGAGGAACCTGAGTTAGTAAAAGATGTCCCTGGTGCTGGCAAGGGGTTGGAACTGGATATTAAGGTCCCTTCAATCCAAACCATTTCAGGATTCATACTAAAGAGGGGTGGAAAAACATGTTGGGACACATGAGGATCCCTTGAGCAGCTGAGAATAGACCTTGGCCTCCCAGGTCACCCTCCAGCCCTCTAATCTTGTGGTCCCTGTGACAGTTTCATGAAGGCCCACATACAACTTCAGCTCTTTAATTTTAGCTAAGCCAGAATAGCCCTGGTGCAGCTGTGGGAACAGATATCTTAGTCCTCAAACTATTTCTGTGGCAGGGAAGTTTCTTGCCCGTTGCGAGGAGAGGAAAAGGTTAATTGCATTTTTTTTTTCCTTTTTTCTTTCCTTTTTTTTTTTTTTTTTCCAAAGAGGAAATAAATGTACCTACCCCACCCTAAGGGGACAGCACAAATCTGTCAGCCCTTGTCGGGTGGGGGCAGGCAGCTGGGCTGTGTTAAGGAAGTCACCCTGGGGAGGGAAGGGGTTCAGGGCATGGGTGGGGGGCCTTGGCTGCCTGCCCAGAGCTGCAGGCAGAGAGGGGGCTGTGGGCCTGGGCTGCATTAGAGAAGGCTCTAATGCTGTCTGCAGAGCCCCAGAATCACAGAATGGTTTATGTTGGAGGGATCTTAAAGCCCATCCAGTGCCATCCCCTGCCATGGACAGGGACACCTTGCACTATCCCAGGATGCTCCAAGCCCTGTCCAGCCTGGCCTGGGACACTGCCAGGGATCCAGGGGCAGCCACAGCTGCTCTGGGCACCCTGTGCCAGGGCCTGCCCACCCTCACAGCCACCAATTCCTTCCCAAGATCCCAATGCCTGGCCCTGCCCTCTGGCACTGGGAAGCCATTGCCTGTGTCCTGTCCCTGCAGGTCTTGTCCCCAGTCCCTGTGCAGCTCTCCTGGAGCCCCTGGAGGCCCTGGCAGGGGCTGGGAGCTCTCCCTGAAGCCATGGGACTTGTGATGAGTTAATCTCACCCAGGGTTGGAATAGAAGATCTGTACATTAGCCTGGTTTGGAGTTAGAAAATATGCTGAGGGGTGAAGGAGATCTCAAACCTTGTCCTGTGTGACCCAAGTCCTTCACTGACTCCTTCCTTCAGCTCCTGCTGACCAAGACAACCAGATTTCAGCATCTGCACAGCTTTCCTGGAGGAGCAGGCTGGGTTGGTGTTGGGCTTTCTGCATCACCCCCATCCCAGCAGTTAAGGGAGGGTGGGAAACTAAGCTGCTTTGGAAGCCTGGATCCTCCTCACTCCATCTGTGTTTCCATGCTCTCCAACTGGGTCGGGCTGATGCCATGGCAAGACTTCCTCTTGCAGACAGCAGTCTTGCATGCTGTCATCCTGCAGCAGGGGCTTGATGGTGTGCAGATGGATTTGCTTTCCTGTTTCCCTTCCTGCCAGCCTCGTGGTGAGGCTGGCCAGCCCTGCTTCCCAAGCAGGAATATCTCAAGAGGCCGGCTCAGCATCTCTGTCATGACCCAGCCTTGTGTAGGTGTTCTGTTTCCACTTCTGAATCAATGCTTGAAGGAATATATAAAGAACAAACATTTTAAGTTTCTCTGGGAGCTGATTGCAATTAAAAAAAAAACATACACAGAGCCTATCCAAATCTTCTTGTGGATTTATGTCAGCAGGGCTGGTGTGAGCAACCTGTGCTCCTCATCTTCGGAGCACAGTCGGAGGCAGATCATCTCTGGGGGCTCAGGGGAGACTGTGCTGAGAGGAGGAGCAAGGGAAGGTGGAGTTGGTGTTGGTCCTGAGGTGGATTTTCATCCTTACACTTTGCCAGAGCTGTGCTTTGCTCATGGTTCTCATTTTGGCTGAATGTTGTGGTAGGGACAGGAGGGAAGAAGTTAGGAAGGGAAGAGTTGGATTTATAATTCCAACACTATTCCGGCACTGTTTGATCCAGGAGAGCATCAGTGGAGCCTGGGTGCTCTTTCCCAGAGGAAAGATGGATCTGCTAAGCCTGTGCATCCCATGTGGCTCTGAGACAATGCTGTGCCCAAAAGTGGGCACTGCCCCCTCCAGCACAGCTCCAGGGCAAGGGGCTCATCTGGATTCTGCCAAATGGGTTTCCTTGCCTCCTGTCTGGGATTCACCATGTGTCTGAGCTTTTAATATCACTTCACTCTCCTTCCCTACATCCCCTGCCCCTGTCCCAGATGTATTTGTTTAAGTGGCTTTAATTAACTTACATTTTCCTCTGTGTGTGACAGCTCCTTGAGGCTTTGGTAGCTGTTTTCTGCCCTTCCACGGTTGTCACTGACATGTAGCACTTTCCCTGCAGACCAGCTTTCAAGCCTACCGTGTTTTTCCCCTGCTCTGCAGAATTATTTTAACGTGCTGAAGGAAATGGTTTCCATGTGAGCATAGTTGCACAGTCTCAATTGATTATTAGGTGTGATTTTCCTGATCCCTGCTGGTATCTACGAGGATTTCGAGCAAGGAAGCCAGAGTGGCACAGGATGATGGTTTAGGTCAGATAGATTTATCTTCACGAGTGACAAGACTGATAACTCTGGAGTGGCATGGCTACAGGAGTTATCATTTGGGTGTCTCCTGAAGAGTGAAGGTTAATGTCTTGCCACTGCTGATCCATCACAGTGTTATCTGCAGGATTTACAGGTCTTCTTGTGCCTTTCCAGCAGCAGCAGGTCCAGTTTTCTGGAGCTCTGAGCTGTGTACCTGCTCCCTGCTTGCAGCAGCCATAGGGATCCTACTGGCAAGCCCTTGCTCTCATGGATTTGCTTGGACTCAAATTCAGGGATAATTCCTGCTTGTCACTGCATAGTTTTGTGCTTCCCCAGTGGGATGGACTGGGGCAAGCCCAGAGGTTGAGTTCTCTGGCAAGGGAAGGCATCACACGATGGTTTGGGTTGGAAGGGACCTCAAAGCTCACCTGGTTCCACCCCCTGCCATGGGCAGAGACTCCTTCCACTACCCCAGGTTACTCAAAGGCATCAGGCAGGTGAAGGCAAGGCAAGCCTTGATACTCCTTTCCTTAGGATCACCCAAGAAATCTGACCAGGAGGACGGAAAAGAGCAAGGAGGGACTCAGATCTGAAGTAAAATCTCTCAGGGGGAAAAGGGAAAAAAAAAAGAAACAGCAATAAATCCAGCAAATTAAAATGAAAAGGCAGCTAACATGAATGACAATTGTACAGCATCAGATAACGCTGCATCCTGAATTCCAGTGGGATAGGAAATATGAAGCAAAAATCACTCAGGTGCTTCTAGATAGCGATAAGGAAAGCAATTCCCATTTACCGGTAGAAATAAAATAAGAGGTCGTGATAAACCCTCCATGACTAGACTGGATTAGGGCTCTGGCTGTGAAAATTCATTACAGGCATGCAAAAGAATGCCTATCGTGCCAGCTAAACTGACTACAAACACCATTTATTTGGAGAAGAGACGATTCAGTCAGAATAAATAGATTCCTTTCAAAGGGAAGGGAGGGTGATCTGACACAAATCTATATTCCTGCCTTGTCATTTATTATGCAAATAAGTCTCACACCTCTCTAAGACATGAGGGATGAGTTTATGTTGGAGTTTTATGTTGGAAGAATGATCTTAAGCTGCTTCAAGGACTCCAGGGCCAGGCTGGGGTTTCTTCCATGCAGTGGCAGGAGATGCTGGTTTCAGGAGTGAGGGTCATGCAGCTTGGTCAGGTGTTTTCAGGTTTCCCATAAATGAACCCATTTCCTCACATTTCTTCCTACTATTTGTGATGTTTTACCTAGATTTTTTTTTTCTCTATTCTATTCTATTCTATTCTATTCACAGAATTGTTTGGGTTGGGAGAGGCCTTAAAAATCTTCTAATTCCACCCTCCTGCCATGGGCAGGGACACCTTCCACTATCCCAGGTTGCTCCAAGCCCGTCCCAACATGACCTTGGACACTTCCAGGGATGGGGCAGTCACAGCTTATGTGGAAAATGTATTTTTCTTGTATTTTTTAGTATTTTGTTTTACTTTATTGGCCCATTCTCTGTAGGAATGACTATATATGGGGGTCATGTGCAGAATGGAGCCTGTGGTGTATTATCTATCCTTGTTTTCAGTTCTCTTTTTTTTTGGCATCAGCACCCATTAAAGCTGCATCACTCTGTTGGGCTCAGTGGAGCAGGACACGTTTGAGGTTCAGACTCTGAGGTGGTTGTAGGTGGCTGCAGAAGCACTTAGCCTGATGTGCAGGGACTGAAACGTGACCTAACACCTCCTGTTCTAGCAATTACATCTCTCAGGATGCTAATTTTAGAAAGAGAATTGAGCTGGCAGAGGCCACAAACCATGGATGGAACCCTGATGTTCCGTTTGGTGGAGAGAGGGCTGAGCCAATGTTAAAAGAATGAGAAACAACAACAAAAATGAAACAGAAAACTATCTCTAGAAGGTTGGTTTTCTTTTTCCTGACAAGGAGGTTGTAATTTTTGTAGTTGTGTTTTAGAAGGACTCCTTCTAAAACAGGAAAGGAAAGGAGTAGAGAAAGATGAATCGTGTGGTCCCAAGTTACATATGTGTGAACAAAGCTCCAGGGGGGAAATCCTGACCCACAAATCCACCAAGCTCCCATCTCCAGGATGGAATCTGAGCATGACTCAGGGCAAGTGGTTTTTTTCTCTAAGGCAGCATGGAAGTCAGGGGGATGCTTGGGGAATAGAGGGATCCAGGTGGGATGTTGCACAGTTGTAGGACACACAGACAACCTGGGTTGTAGCAGAAAAACACTTGAAGGACTTCCCTAAATGCTCGATCCCAGATCCTTCTCCATCACAGCCAGTCAAGGTATTTGCATGGATTTCTGTTTCTGGTGATCTTAGGGCAGTAGATGCCTTCTGATGGGAGTAAAGGGACAGGGGACAGGTCCTTGGATGAGCAGGAAGGACTGGCCACCCAGCCTCTGCTGCAGCCAAGGGGGATGGCAGTGC
Organism: Pycnonotus jocosus; assembly: GCA_013400435.1. NCBI lineage: Eukaryota > Metazoa > Chordata > Aves > Passeriformes > Pycnonotidae > Pycnonotus > Pycnonotus jocosus. The sequence goes on along the minus strand of VWYP01027634.1, from coordinate 39,727 downwards.
AGGCTGGTGTCTTACTTTTCCAGGGATATTTTACACTTGTGTTTTGCCCTCAGCATTTCTCTGGTGGTGGGCTGGCCGGGCTCCTGCAGTGCTCTGGAGAGATTCTGCTAATGGGATCTGACCTGATGGCTTTGCATGTTTTAAGTAAATTAAACACAGCTGCTAGGGAAATCCAGTAACCTTAACAGCACCACGGCTCCGTTGCCTGCATTGTAATTACAGCAGCAACCACTGGGAACTTCTACTTTCTGGTTTACTTTTAAATATCTTTTGAGCCACCCTTTGATCAACTACTTCATCCCCAAGTCCTGCCTGTCCTCTCCCAAGGTTTAACCCTTGCTGTATCTTTAAGCATCTGTCTGATCACGCTTTCAGTCAGTCACAAAGGGAAGCAGCTGATTGCAAAAATTACTTTTGTTCCCAAATATATCCTCTAATTTTGAGCTGAGGGAGAATTTTAAGCCAGGGCTTACAGGGTGCATGGAGACTGTAGACACTGAGTGGAGTTTTATGGCTCCTGGGGAATGGCAACTTGAAATATGCATATTTTTGTTATGCTTTAGCCAAAATCCTTTGTACTCTTGCAGAGAAATGGGTTTTCCGTCATACTGACAACTAAGTGAAAGGACTTAGATTTATGTAGGAAGTAAAATTAGGAGCCTAATTAGTTTTTCCCTTGTCAACTCTTGAGTGCAACCCATGCCTGCAAAAGCAAATGGTCAGCTCATAGCTGCGTGCTCCTTCCCTGCATTGAAAACTCAACACCATCCTCTCTGTAGGAGCTGCATGGGCTTAAATTTCTGAAGGACACCCAGGATTAGGGAGATGACTCGGGGTATTCCATCAGAGCCTGCAAAAGGGCACAAAACAGAGATGTTTGAAGCATGTCCCAGTGCAAGGAGGTTGGCTCAGCATCGTGGGATGCCGGTGTGTGTTCACCTCGACAGCAGCGTGTTCAGAGCTGCTGCACCTGAAGTCTTGCTGTATTTGATTATATAATCACAGAATGGTTTGGACTGGAAGGGACCTTTAAGGACCTTTCCACTATCCCAGGCTGCTCCAAACCCTATCCAACCTGGCCTTGGGCGCTTCCAGGGATGGGGCAGCCACAGCTGCAGTGCCAGGGCCTCAGCACCTTCATCACAAATCATGGTTCTGGCTACCCTTCATCCTGCTGGACATGGGATGAACTGTCTCACAGAGATCTGAGGGTACGTTTTCCAGCTTGCTTTCCAACCTGATTCCTCCTCTTTTCATCCAGGCTACCCAGGAGAGGCAGATCCCAGCTGTGGTGCCCTGCTCTGCTCTCCCGTCTGCTGTCAGCAGCATGTTGTTGTGTGTCTGCCTTGGAGAGCAGAGTGGGTGCCTGTGCGTGTGATTTGGGTGAAAACACTGGCTGGGTGTGATTGAGGTTGTAAAGTTTATGAGATTCTGCATTTTATGGTAAATTTTAAATTGACACTGCAATCAGGAGCATTAGGGTATGTGAAGGAAAGTCGGCATGATGTATTGCAGAGCACAAGGTGGTAATTTCCTCTCTTATATTGATCCTATCAACAGCAAAGAATGAAGCACCTGCTTCTTGGAGGACTGTGTTTTTTTTTAATGCATTCATTTAATGTAATTTGTAGAGTATTATTTATGATGTGGGGTTTTTCCCCACTTTGCTGCCTTTCCCTCTCTCCCCATTTCTAGAAGGGTGAGATGCTGTCTTACCTATGCTTCTCACCTGCAGATTTCAAAGCCCTTTCCAACCACATTGTTTCCATTGTTTCCATGGTGGTTGTTTCCATTTTCACACAGGAAGGGGAAAACTGAGCACTGGAGGTTGGAAAGGATGTCAGCCCAAAGATGCAGCCAGGTCACTCCTTCTGGGCATGATCCACACACTCACTTCTTTCCTACCTGGGAGGGGTGATCTCTCTCAGGGCAGGGTGGTTTTTTATTTTTTTTTTTTTTTTGGCTGGAAGAAACAGTCCCTAGCAATGAAAAAAACCCAGCAGTAATCATCCCAAACACTCTCCTAGGCAATGAAATGTCCATGTGTGCCAGAGCATGGTAGAAGTGCCTTTTCAGAGTATGTTTTCCATGTGGGATTTGCTGCAGGGGTGTGGGTGACTTGGCTCCCCTGATTTTAGAGGGCATCTCCAGGGCATGGCCCTGTTTGAGGCAACACAGGCTTTCAGTGAAGCTCAGGAAGAGTCTGGGGAAGTCAAAGACTCTTTGGAGCATATGAAGGAGATGGGCAGAGGCCTCTGTAAGGAATTTGGGGGTCCCCTGGGTGTGAAAGGAGGTGTGAGATGAGCTCTTCCCCAGGCTTAGACCTGTTACAGCTGAATCACAGCAAAAGGTTTTTTAATGATGTTTGGTTTTCAGATATGCCAAGAAGATTTTAAAAGAACTGATTGCAAAAGTCATGAGCATTTTAAGGTAACATTTGATGGGGATTTCTTGAAGATCCTGTAATACAGCCTACTGTAGGCAGCAGCATCTGCTTCCCAGATTAACAGAGGGTTTGCAAACAGCACTTGGGAAGCAACCTCCAAGATGATTTCAAAACTGCAGAACAGATTTGGTGAATGATTTACGACACGGATTTGCATATCAGTTGCTCTTTCTCCTTTCTTTGTCGAATTTATTTGTTTCAGTCCTATTATGCAGAAGGCACACAGGCACTGGAACCATCCTGGAGGTGTGGATGTGCCATGATTGTGCTGCTCGTCACAGCAGGGGCCTGAGAGTGCAGAGCTGCAGGGCATCCCCATCCCATGCAAATGGGTTTTAATTTGGAGCTGTTGAAACTTAGACCAGGAGCTGGAGGTAGGCTGCAGTGGCAGATAAAAATATTAACTTGGTGCACAATCTCCTTTTTAGAGTCAGTGGATGTTTGGCCAGTGGAGTCTGGAGGGTGTTTCACACCCCAAAAGAGATACTGAAATTTGAGTAACTAAACAGCTCCCCAAACACCCCAAATTGTGCCCACTGCATCCCCATGGGCTGCAGTAAGAGCTAGGGCAGCCACCACACATGTAGTCACATTTCATCTGCTGGCCATAAGTGTCCATTTTTACCCTGGGACACATTGCTTAGTCTCCATCTGTCAGGAGGGGATGCAGGTCCAGGGTTTTGTCTGGCAGAGCCAGCTATGAGTCTGGGATAGCTTAGGGAGTCCAGTGTAGCAATGAGAATCTGCATTAAGGCAACTAAAACCAGGATCAGCGTGGTGAGATGCCTTAATTGGAGCTGAATCCTACCTGGTGTGCCAGGGGCTGGTGCAGGTTTATCAGGCTGTCCCTGGGGGTCACCCCCTGGCCTGGACACGGGGGAGGGCATGGCCATGGTCTGTGCTGGCTGTCAGTGCAGGGCAGACTGTGCTTCAGGTGAGCTAAACTGCACCTGCTGGCTGGTCAGGGCTAGAGCATGGATGGGAGCCTTGGGAGTCCACTGGAGATATGTGAGTGCTTGTTCTGTTGAGGGCAGGGCTGTTCCCAGTGTAGACACCCTGGAGAAATCTCTGGTGTCCTCAGCATGGGCATGGACCTGTTGGAATGTCAATGCTCCCAGGGCTGGAGCCCCTCTGCATGAGCCGGGCTGGGAGAGCTGGGGTTGTTCACCTGGAGAAGAGAAGGCTCCAGGGAAACCTCAGTGCCTAAAGAAGGCTTAGAAGAAAGGTGGGCCCAAACTTAACAAGATGTGGTGCAATAGGACAAGGGTTGATGGTTTTAAACTGAAGGGGAATCAATTCAGATCAGCTATTAGGAAGAAGGTTTTTTACAATGAGTGTGGTAAATCTGGCAGAGATTGGCCAGAGAAGCTGTGGATGCCCCAACCCTGGAAACATCCAAGGTCAGGCAGGGTTCTGAGCTACCTGGTCTAGTTGAAGATGTCCCTGCTCATAGCAGGGGGTTTGAGCTAGGTGGCCTGAAAAGATTCCTTCCAACCCAACCTGCCCTGTGGTTCTGTGGTAAACGCTGTTTCCTCACGTGGGCTTGGCCTCAAGGGCAGGACAAGCATTCCACATCCCCAGTTCATTTGGGAATCATCTTTCCCAGCCCAGCAGCTCAGCCCAGCCAGGTGATGGGGAGATCAGTGTGTGCTGAAGAGAGACAGAAGCTCCACTGCTGGCGACACATGGTGAGAGGAGCAGCCCCGCCAGCGAGCTGATGTGGCACGTCAGTGATGAATTCAGGGAGGGTAATTAGAAACCTGGATGTCATCTGCAGGAGGGTGTGCTCCAGCCATTCTGCAAACCACCCCAAGAAGCTAAAAGGGACCTTGTGGCTGAAGGGGAAGCCACAGGCAAGCCTGGTTGATTTGTAGCTTCTCATCGCACGTGTGTTTTGGGAACGGCAGAATGAAGCCTGGGCTGCCCTCAGCGATGCCCATCCTATTTTGGAAACTGCTACAAGAGCACCAGGGCATCTTCTGGTTCAGAGGGTGCATCATGAGTGTGTTTATTGGCAGTCACTCTTGTTGGGGGGTTAATGAAACTGTGATTCAGGTGCAGCCTTTTCTTAGCCCAGGAGCTCCCATTTATTGCCCCATGAGAATTCTTCAGTGCCTCAAACAGCAATTAGAATGGTTTTAGGTGGAATCTTAGGATCACAGAACCATTTAAGTTGGAAAAGTCCTCCAAGACCGTTGAGTCCAACCATTCCCCCAGCTCTGCCAAGGCCACCACTGACCCATGTCCCCAGGTGCCACATGCACGTGGATTTTAAATCCCTGCAGAGGTGGGAACTCCCTGGGTGACCTGTGCTATGGCTGGACAACCCATTCTGTAAAGAAATCTCTCCTTCTATCCTGTCTCAACCTGCCCTGGCTCACCTTGAGGCCATTCCCTCTTGTCCTATTGCTTGTGAGAAGACACCAGCCCCAGCCAGAATCCATTGCAGGATTTTTTGCAGCCTCCCCTGTGAATTTTTCCCTAAACAAAGACAATGGTGCTGTCCCAATGTGGGCATGTTGACAGTGGCCTGCATTAAGCTCTTTGCCCCCTTGCTGATTACTTTTGGCTGTTGAGTGGCAAACAAGCCATTAGTCCTCAACAGTGGTGGCTCCTTGTGAGTTAATGATCTGAGCAGGGCTCTGGCTAAGGAAGGAGATCCTGCAGGAGGGTCACAGCAGCTGGATGCTCTTGGAATCATGTGGACTCACTGGCTGCAGGGAAGTCCCATTCTCAGGGCTGGTCTTGGCCCTGGGGCTGGTCTGCAGCCACTCCGTGCTGCACCCCTCACCTGTGCTCCATGCATTGCCTACTGCCTGAATGTCCTCAGACTGCCTAAATGTCCTCAGGATGGTGGTTGTAGACACATGAGAAGGAGAATTAGAAGCCATCACAAAGGTTACCCTTCATGGTTTTGCTCTGTTCCATGAGTGTGTGTGCTGAGCAGTAATTTACCAGGGTAACAGATTGGGTAGGGTGATCAGAGCCTGTTGGTTTCTCCATCCTGGGATAGTCATCCAGATGTCAGACTTGGAAAATATTATTTCCCATGAAAATAATGAGAATGAGAATCTCATAAGGGCTGAATCAAGAGCAGTGGCTCTGTCTAAAAGCTGGGAGAGGAATCCCAGTTGCTTTCCTGTGTCATGAAAAATGGCAAGTAATGCTCTTGGATCCTGCACTAGTGAATCCACTCAAGGGCAGCCTGGAGAAAAAAAAGAGATGCTTGGGTGATTGACTCTGCCAGGAAGCTCTTGGGAAACCTGGGAAGAGAAGGCAGTGTCTCCATCTCCAGCTGCCCCATGATAACAAATATCTCCTTGCCTTGGTTTCAAGCTTCTCATGTGAAATGGAGAGACTGCACACAATAAGTGGCTGTTCCTTGCTTTGGACACCACTAAGCCTTGGCAGAGAGATCCTGTTTCCCTTGCAGCTTCCATGAGTAGGAGGGAACCTCTTTACCCTGGCCAGGACTCAGGTACAAACCCAGGTTCAAGGACAGGTGTGAGCTGGTGGTGCTCACAGTATTTTGGGGAAAATACCCCAGATTACGACTTCTTGGCATGCAAACAGTGCATTTCCATCTGACTGCTGAGCCACGGGAGCATTTTCCAGCTGAGCACTACTGCATTATATGTTCCCAGTGTTGTAATAGCCACAATGGTCTTCTTCTCTGTCCTCATCAGGAGAAGCCCCCCAGATTGTCCTAGGGGACCCTGTTGATATGGTGGCTGCTTGCTGGAGGGGATCTCACACCTTGAGATTGTTCTGAAGTGGAGTAAAGCACCCCAAAACATCCCTCATCAGCCCTGAGTGCTGCCCACCTCCAGCCAAGCTGCTGGGCCTCCCACGTGGAGGTGTCAGCTTCTGGAAATGCCAGCCCTCCCATCTCCATCATTTGGAAGTGCAGGTGGTGCCCAGGAGCCTCTGTAGAGCTCCATTTCTCCAAGAGGTTTTCCCAAGCTAAGAGAGGGCAGGGAACTTTTTTGGGCACACACCTTTCACCTGTGCACCTCAGAACTTGTGGACTGTGGGTTTGTTGTGGATTTGTACTGCAGGTGCCACTGGCAACTGAGCTGTGGGTGTAGGAAGCCCTGGGAAGCTGATAATCCCGAGGGGCCAAAGTGTAATGTTTATCTGGGGGGGTGGGATGGGTGGAGCAGCCCAGAGCTGCCCCGGTGTGATCCGTTCCCGGGGTGTTCATCTCCCAGCTGTCACTGGAGATGTGATACAGTGGGAGGATGGGGTGGGCCTGCCCCTCAGTGGCACGGTGTTGCTAGGTGATGTTGTGATACAGGGAAGGGTGATGAGCAGAGGAGCTGACCGTGGGAGCACCACGTGTGGTGGGAGAGCAGGAGCAGGCCTGGCTCCATGTTTTCTCACTGTCCCGGCAGAGGCTTCTCCACAGCTGGTCCTTCTTAACCACATAATCAGTCCTGGATCTGACCAAGGGTTTTGTTTTGTGTTTCTTCTCCTCCGTTTTTTCTTTAGGAAATGGTCAGAGGAGCGAAAGGAGCATCACCATTTTGAAACAAAACCAAGGGTACTGGTGAGTACACACCGGGGTGAGCTTTGTGGGGAGAGCTGGCAAGGAGGATGGAGGCTGGGGAGAAGAATGTGGTTGTCCTGATACCTTTCTGGGGTCTTGGGGTTCTGATCTGCCCTTCAGTCATTGAGATTTCCTGTGGGAGAGGAGGTAGTTTGCTGTGTTAATGGATCGGCACAAATCATCTTTACCGCCACCGCCACAATTCTCTGCTGTCGTCAACGACCAAACCTCTAATTGCTCTTCCTGTAAATCCGTGGAAGATGCTCTCATCAATATGTGTGTTCTCAGTGCTGAGTGCTGGAAGGAGCAGGCAGCAGGTACGCTGCCAGCTGCACAGGAGTGCACCAAGCAGCAATATTTGTTAATGCTTGGAGTGCTTTTGGCTGTTGTTGTGCTTGGCCCCGTCCAGACCCAGTCACGGGGCTGCGAGCTGGGTGGCATTTCAAGGTCCTCTCCAGACCTGTTTTCTGCAGCTGTCACACAGGAGGCTGTGACTTGGATGTTTGCCTAGAGGTCTTGAACAGGAAGAAAGGAGAATCCTTTTTTTATCATCTGAGCTGGTTCAGATATGCCAGAGCCAGACCCTCAGCTGATGTTTTTGAACTGAGGCATTTTGGTGTTGTGTCAGGTGGGAGGCTGGGGTTGTTTTCACCATTTTCTCGTGAGCAACTTCCTAGTTTACACTGGCCAAGCCCTCAGCAGAGCCATGCTGTGAGCCCCTGCATGTTTCCATCCCTCAGGGACCAAATTCCCACATCTTTCCTCTGTCCATGTGTGATGGATGCTGAGGAGCATCTCAGTGCTGGGCTATCACAGAACTGTAGAGCCGTGGTTTGGGTTGTTAGGGGCCTTTAAAGCTCTTTCAGTCCAATCCCCTGCCATGGGCAGGGACACCTTCCACTGTCCCAGGTTGCTCCAAGCCCTGTCCAACCTGGTCTTGGACACTTCCAGGGATCCAGGGGCAGCAACAGCTGCTCTGGGTAACAAGTGCCAGAGCCTCCCCATCCTCCTCATAAAAAATTTCTTTCTTATACCTATTATTGCATCTCTGCTGTAGCCTGGACTACAGGAACAGTGCTAGCAGAGGTTGGATCATGGGGAGATGCAGATTTTTTAGACACACTTCAGCTCCTGTAGTACAGTTTGAGTGTAGATGAAGAGAGAAACTTACACAATATGGTTTCAGGGAGCAATCTTCAAACATTAAAAAAAATAGGGGCCCTTTATAGTTAGTGGAGATGTTTTTATCCCATGTTACATCAGATCTAGTGAGGATGACAGAAGTCTGTTCCTCTTCTCTGGCTGCAAGAGCAGCCCAGGTGAGGGGATGATGTGTCTGTAGGGTCACCTCCTGTCATGGCAGCCATGGAGGGTGCTGATTCTCTGTTTTCCCCCAGCACCCCTGCCAGCAGAAGAGCTTGAGAAAGGGTACTTTGTTCACAGGAATCATCCCTGACTCCAAAACAGGTTCTAATCAGTGCCTGGAGCACAGACTAAACTCCTTTCTGTCTCCCACACCTCCTACAGCTTCCCTGCTGCCTCTCTGCAATCAGCTAGAAAATAAACCCAGACTGTTCCTGAGAACAGCAAGCCTTTCTCCTGTAAACAGGGCAACCAGCAAAGGCTACTGACTGCAGAGCTGAGTGCTGCCAGCCTGGGGTGGTGAACGTGCTTCCCCACCCCAGGGACCCCTTGCACCCATCTGCTCCAGCTGTGTTTCCCCTCCATGCTCCCCAGATTCCTGAACAGGGATGGTGATGACTGGGAGGGCCAGGGTGTTCCTGAAGCATCGGGTATTTCATCATGCTGGCTTTCCACACTTACACCAGTGGGGGTTTGGCCCCCTGAGCTCCAACAACCCTGAAGTGATCCAGCTTGTTAAACACCCGTTTGCGCTGTATTTAGCATTAAATAATTGGTTCCTCAGCATATTTGAGTTGGAGGGTATCTAATAATCCTGTGAACTATCCATCAGGCTCCATTATCATCTCTGCACTCCTGTGCCAGCTGCCTTGTGTCAACTCTGCCTGGGGTTTACAAATAGGTTTCGTTTCTCCTGCAGTTTTGCTTCTTTTCTTCTGTCACCCTCTCTCAAAGGAGCTGTTTCAGGCTCCTTAAAAATTTGTGCAGACACCCCCGTCAGCATCTTTCTGCTGCCTGGTGAGTGATGGGTCCCATCCTCATGCTGCCTCTGCTCCTGACGGGGTCCCCAAGCAAAAACACTTCATTTACCTCAAAAAGAACAGAATTGTTGTCTCGGCTGAAAGGATTTCTGCCTGCAGACTGATTAATCTTCACATTGTTTGAGTTTTCTTACTGGCTCAGAGGATTTGTAGCATGCACAATGATGGCTTGTCAGCTGCCCTCTGGCAGACCAGCACTGCACCACTCACATGTGGGGCACAAACCATGTGTGTCCTGATGGTGTTTTAGTAGGATGCTTCAGAGGGCTCCCAAAAAAGCCTCCTAACCAGGTGGGTAATGTGAGAGCTGAGAGTAGAAGAATAGAATAGAATAGAACAGAATAGAACAGAATAGAACAGAATAGAACAGAATAGAACAGAATAGAACAGAATAGAATAGAATAGAATAGAATAGAGTAGTTTGGGTTGGAAGAGACCTTTAAAAGACATTTTTCCAACCTCCATGCAATAAGCAGGGACATCTTCAACTAGACCAGGTAGCTCAAAGCCCATCCCAGTCTTTATCATATTATTTTTGGCACCTGTTGCTGCTACTGCCATGCCAGCTGTGAGAGAGATGCTCAACATCCTTCAAAAATCAGGCTTGTGCTCACCACTCCAGGTCTGCAGCATCCTGGAGGAGGTTGATGGGTTGGGAGATTATATCCTCGTGGATCTGATTTGCTTTTAGAGCTAATCCTAAAATCACACACACCAGGGGCAGGGCCCACAGATGCACATATTCCCATTTTACAGAAGGTGCTGCTGGATGTTTTGCCAGCATAAAGAAAGACACAGCTGGGTTTTACTCATTCAGTATGAACTTCTTCCTTTTTATATAGCTTAGGGAATGTTTTTCCCAGTGAACTGTTGGGGTTATCAAGGCTGGTCTCAGGGTGACAGGGTGGGATTGCAGGTCATACCAGGGTGTAGCACTGGGGCAGGCAAGAGGAGTCAGAAACACAGGACCTGTCTCTTGTACAAACATCTTCCCATGTAGTCTGAACACTTGTTTTCTGATTTGTTCCAGAGGCATTTTTTGCTCCTGGGGTATAAAACACACAAGGCAAATCCCAGCAGCTTCAGCCCATTCAGAAACTCTCCAGCTTGTGCATTAAATTTTACCCCTGCGTTTCCAGATTGCCCTTTAAATTTTTTTTCCTAATTCTAACCTGTCAAGAGGAGATTGATAAGAAGAGATTAATATCCTAAAATAGCCACTTGGTACTTCTCTAAAAACATGTAGGTGTGATTGTCTAGAGTCCAGAAACCATGGTATTTGATATCAAAATATGTTTGCTTTTGCAGTGATAGGATTTACTTTGCATCCCTGCACTGGGTCCAGTGTATTTTTGGACAGGAGCCATCTCTTAAGTGAGCTTGCAGTATAAAGAGGAGAAAACAGGGTGAGAAACAGTATACACAGGGTAAATTATTATGGAATAGGGTAAATTATTATGGAACAGAGTAAATTATTATGGAACAGGGCAAATTATCACGGAACAAGAGGTATTAATTCTGGTTTACACATGGAGGAGACTGAGGCTGGATGGTGTAAAGTGACCCAGCAAAGTCCATACACCTTCAGCAGAGGCAGAGACCTGCTTTTCTGAGACATTTGCAGTGTTTCAAAGCCTGCAAATTCTGCCTGTCCAAGAAGACGTGACAGCGCTCCCGGTGTCACTGTAAGACAAAAACCTCCCTGATTCCTGCGCCTGTGCCCTAATGTCATTACTTCCCTTCTTTTTGCAGATCCGCATAATGACATTCATGGTCACACACGCACACAAAAAAATACTTTATATAAAGAAAATGAATCTGGCTTCAGCCGGCTCTCGCCTTCTGCTGAGCTTACCTCCAGACCCCGGCTCGCCCAGGGTGAAATGAAAAGGGGAGTTAATGTGGCGGGGTCATTTCTCACTGCTGAATTGGTCAGCCGTCTACGGAGCCAATTTCTGCAGCTTTTCAGTGGCGTGGCAGACCCCTGGGTAATATTTGCCTGAATAGAGCCCTAAGTGTTTAAGCTGTATTGCCAGGAATGGCTGTTTTATCCTATGCATCTGAGATTTCAACTCATCAGACATGAAGCAGGTCAAGACTCTCATGCCATTGTGTGCATTATAGCGAACAGAACAGAATATGCTTGATAAAAGGGAGGACTTAAAAGAAATGCTTCTTTAGACCTGAAACTTTCAAGTCCCACAATGCATCAAAGACCCCTCGTACAGACTTTGAAAGGGGTGAAAGGCATTACCTAATATTTGGAGGAAATGAATAATAAAGCATCCCAAGTGCCTGGAAACTAATTTAGGAGTGCACGCTGCACTGTATTGCCTCTGCTGGATTTGCTCCCCAGAAGAGTTGCTAACAAAAGGTTTAAAAAATAAAATAAAATTACGTTTGGCGACCAACTTTTCTGCCTTGAAATGCCCCCTTTTTTGTAGTGTTTCCTGGTAAGAGTTACTTATGAAAAGATGAAATACAGCCTGTGCTGCAAACACCAGGTCTCAAATGAATCTCGGGAGCCCACAAGGTTTCCCACCATTCTCCTCCCCACCGCAGCCTTTTGTTCCTTCACGTTGAAAGCACTGCTTGCAGGATGCTTGCAGGATGCCCAGGCACTACCTGCTCATGGAGTTTAGTCATATCTTAGGAAAAAGAGGGAAAAAAAAAAATGCAACCTATTTCTGTGGCCTTTGCTTTTGTTCCAGCAAAACCGCCTTTGTGTAAAGCTGAGGCTGCTCTGTTGGTGACCTGTGGCTCCTTGCAGCTGGAACTGGGAGCTGGGTACCCTGCTGGAGGTACCAGTTATATTTCTGGCATCCCCACGGATGCTGGAGGTGCTGTTTGGAGCCTGAGATATTTATTGTGAAGTCACAGAATGGCTTAGGTTGGAAAGGACCCTAAAGTTTGTCCAAACCCTCTGCCATGGGCAGGGACACCTTCCACTATACCAGGTTGCTCCAGGTCTCCATCCAACCTGGCCTTTCCAGCTGCTCCTGAGATGCACTGACTCCAAATGCAATGGTCTCCAAGGCTCCCATGGGATTTGGGAGCTGCAGAGCTTGTGTGGGATCAGCCTCTGCCTTGTGTCCTGGGATGGGAGTGGCTGGTGGGACATCCATCCCGTTGGGATTGGTGGGAGGAGAGGCCTGGTGGCTCTGGGATTCAGCGGAGGGGAGGTTTTGTTTGCAAGGATAACCCGCTTCAGAGCAGAGAATCAAACCTTGTGGCATGCAAACGTTCTTGAAATCCCATCAAGGGCTGGGAAGGAGGACAGCTGGGCAGGGATGTTTGGGCAAGAGGGGCTCAGGTGTCCTGCTTGCCCTGCCCTTGCCCATCCCCTCTGCCCGTGCTTGTCTCACTGAGCTCTGTTTTCACCATCTGTAGAGATCAGTTAAATCTGAATGCTTTCTTACCTGCTTCTCCCCCAGGCCATGATTAATTGAGGGCAGGAGGGCAGGCAGGAGTGCTCAGGCAATACTTACAAGAGGAAGGGGATGTTAATGGGCCAGCAGGGCTGGACCAGTGAGGGATGGAGATGATGGGCAGTGGTGGTGGTAGCAGTGAGTTTCCCTTTTTTTTTTTTCCTGTTACCAGAGATGATTAAAACCTCAGCTTTATGTCCAGAAGAATTAAATCTGGACTTCTACCCCCATAAAACTTCTGCTACTGGGGCTACAGTTTCAGTGGGACCTTCTGTAGTGGGAAAACAATGGGATGGGGGAGGATGCCTGTGAGTTACCAGTCATTTGCAAGATTGGGGGAAAGATAACTTTTAACAAAATAATGCTTTCTTTTATCAGAGCTCAACCCAGCAGCCTTATTAGGCTGGGGGAAGTTATTTTAGTTATCAATTATCAGAGAGGCAGTGGATGCCACATCCATGGCTGTGTTGGAAAGGACTTGGAGCACCCTGGTCTAGTGGGAGGTGACCCTGCTTATGGGAAGGGGGCTGGACTAGATGGCCTTTAATAGTTCCTTTTCTGCCAGAAACATTCCGTGGTTCTGTGGATCTGCTTAGCATTTCTCCATCCTTCCTGACCAGGGCATGTGCAGTTGATGGTTTTGGGCACTGATTTTGGTCTCAGCCACAAAGCCCAGCAGGTGGCTGAGGCACAAGAAATGGTGTACAGGGGTGACACACAAGTCCCAAACCTTTCCACCACCTTTTTTCCCTTAACACTGGAGAGCCAGGTGACAAAAGCCTGACCCATCTTTGACAAAACAGTGATCAGAAACCAGGATAATTTCTCATGGAAAGGAAACCTGTCAGTGCTGTGAGGGGAGTTTCATGCCCTGTCTTAACGATACATCAGTGTCCGGGGACTTTTTAGTCTTGTGCTTGGGTTTTATGATCCATATTACTTCTCTTTTAATTTTTATTGCTTGGCTTTAGTTTTTGATACAGTGCTGGAAGCACCTTGGTGGGCAGGGATGGCTCCCTTAGCACTGGCTGTCACCTTGTGGCTTGACCCACATTTCAGGGAGGAGCAGAGGGGCCGGACGTGGGCTCGACAGTCCTTTATGTGGTGACACCCCTGCCTGTGTCAGCCTCTGCCTGAGTGCTGTGAGCTGAGGTTGGCCTTGCTGATCACCCCCCTGGGCTGTGCTGCTTTCTCCTGGGCTTCAGCGTGGCAGAACATGATCTTTTCCCCTGCAGAACGTCTCGTTCAGGGGGTCTGTGACCCATGGTCGGGTTGCTAGGACATTGCTGAGCCAGGAAAATCAGGAAAGGCATTGCTGCTGGCTGGCCCTGGTTTCTTCCTCCCAGCACATCAGGTAAGGTTTGCTTCTTTTCCATGTGGGTCACCCTTGCTGTGGTTTTGCTTCTGGTTTGCTACCCATTGCACAGAGAAATAAAATCTTCTCTAGGGTCGTTCTGATAGAAAAAGGTAGTAAAATGTGGAAAACTATGAGGTTCATCTGGGAAGCTGTAACACTTCAGGAGCACAGGGGGTGAGCCATGCTCCCCTGAGCTGGACCCTCAAACACAATTCTCCCTGGTCTGCTGGTGGCTCTTGTCTCAGAGTGGCTCTGGATAAGATGTGCTGTCAGGGGAAGCAAAGGGAAGGGATTTATTTAGCCTGCCTGGGAAGCTGGGATTGCCCAAGCTTTATGGTAATGGGGTCACTTGTGTTAAGGAAATATTTGGGCTGCACTGGGTGCACCTCGGTGCAAAGGGAAGCCTGCCCTGGGTGTCCCCTGGGGCTCCCTCTGTGCCAGCTGATAACCCATGCCATTTAGGAGAGGTTTCACTCCTTGCTGCTTGGCATTTCTGCTGGCTGCTCCAGGACAGACCCAAACCCCACTGGCACCAGGAGAGATTTTCTCTGACTTCAGCTGGCTCCGTCCTCCCGGAGAGAAGACGTGACACAACTCCCGTGTCTTGGTTTATTCCTGGTGACAAGTGCACCTTCCCCAGTGACCTTTCACACCCCTGAATGCAGGGGATGGGTTGCTGGTCCCCTCCCAGGCTGCCCAAGAGCAGGGCTGTCAGAGCCAGGGAGCTTGCATGCTGTTGAGAGAAACCCTCCCCTCGGTACCCAAGGGACCCGAGTGCTGGTTCAAAAGGTTGCAGAGCACTGTCAGCTCCTGTTTGGGGCTGCTGTGCTGAAGGGAAATCCTGCCAAGCAGGTCACAGGCTGAATTTGAAGTGGTTGTGGTTTGAAATGATCTTTCGGGTTTGTCAGAATTTAGCTCCTGTAAGAGCAGCCAGAAGTTTGGGGTGCATGGGGCTGGGTAACCACCCCAAGGAAGGGCGTCCTTGCAGGGGACACAGCTGGGCCCCAGTTCATCTGCAGCAGGTGATGAAATGCCACAGGAAAGGAAGGAGCAGTGACATCAGCCTCAGTATTGAGTCTGCCACAGTGCTGAAGTCCTTCTGACAGCAGCAATGTGGTCAGGATCCATCCATCCATCATCCATCCATCCATCCATCCATCCATCCACCCATCCATGCATCCATCCACTCACATACTTTCCAGGCTATGGGTGTCCTTCCCCATGCATGTGGCCACCTTCCTTTCCCTCTTCCCTTGGTCAGATCTGACATTTGCTCATGTCCACAGTGGAGTCTCCCCTGACTTACCCAACTCAGGGTGAAGCTTGCTGTGCTTGTCTTCCACCAGCATTTCTCTTGAAATCCAACCTGCTCATGAATGCTCTTGCTCCAGGTTTCTTAATTGAAACACTTTGAAAATAAAATTAGAATACCAAAGCAGTAGAGCCTGGCAAAAAAAGTAAGGGGGAATGTTTCTTGGCATGGAAAAATATCCTCAACCAAGCAAAAGCCTAATTTATTCTGGTGAAGCAGAGAGAATCCAGCAACCCCCCTTTTTGTTGTGCAGTTCACATATATTGCTATATTCACACCTGAAGTCTTTTGCTGGAAGTTTGGCATCATTTCTTCCCCTTTTGCTCAGAGAACTGCTAGATTCACAGTGGCCTCATCCTTTCTGGCTCTGTAAGAGCTGATTCCCACAGAACCCACAGCTACCACAGAGGTGGCATCGTTGGGCTGGGAGCTGCAGCCTGCATTTCATCACCTACCAGGAGTCCCATCTGTCAGTGGGAGCTGCACAGTTCTCCCCTGCTAGCAAAATTATTTATTTTGTCCCATCATTAAGGATATTCATGCGGCAGAAATGGGAATGATCTCTGCTTTGTGAGTTTTAGAAGCCCATTTTGTATTTGTCTTGGTGGTAGAGGAGCAGTAAAGAGCTCTGTGATCTCGCCTGTTACGATAAGTGAGTTTTGGAAGAGGTTTTCTGTCTGATACTCTGTCTAAAAGCGTGGGGAAATGCCATTCTAAAGGCTGTTAAAACACAATTGCTCACTGATTTACACCGTCAAGGAGTGCCTCTTTACTGGGAGATGTACACTGAATAAAAGCAGTTCAAGTGGTGCTTTTAATAAATAGATAATGGAACAGCATTTTATCTTCTGCTTTAATCCGTTATGTTAGCATAGGGTACTGTATCCCTCTGATAGATTTTGAGATAGCAGAAACTGTGAGTCAAACCACTTTCCTTCTGAGACTTTGGGGAGGAATTGCACACTGGTGAAAGGTACTGGGTTTCCAGTGGGCTGGGATCTTTTTCCCATGGATGGGTTCAGGTTGGATCCCAGTGCATTGGTGTTCAGGGCACTGATCTGGGAATCATGTGTATCATAGAATATCCTGTGTGTCCAGGGAAGGGAATGGAGCTGAGGAAGGGGCTGGAGCCCCAGGAGAGGCTGAGGGAGCTGGGAAAGGGGCTCAGCCTGGAGAAAAGGAGGCTCAGGGGGGACCTTGTGGCTCTGCACAACTCCCTGACAGGAGGGGACAGCCAGGGGAGGTTTAGATTGCATATTAGGGAAAATTCTTTCATGGAAAGGGCTGTCCAGCCCTGGCACAGCTGCCCAGGGCAGTGGTGCAGTTCCCCATCCCTGGAGGGGTTTAAAAGCCATGTGGATGTGGCACCTGGGGTCATGGGTCAGTGGTGGCATGAGCAGTGCTGGGGAATGGTTGGACTGGATGGTCTTTGTGGGCTTTTCCAGTCTAAACAATTCTGAGATTCCAAACTGGAAGGAACCCATAAGGATCATTGAGTCCACCTTCCCCACTCCTTGCAGGACTGTCTAAACATAAGAGCATCATCCAAATGCTCCTTGAACTCTGTCAGGATTGGAACCGTGACCACACCCCTGGGGGAGCTTGTTCCAGTGCTTGACCACCCTCTGGGTGAAGAGCCTGTTCCTGATTTCCAGCCTGGAATTTCTGTTATGTAGCTCCCTTCCAGGATGCCTTGACTTTGGCCGTGGTGCTGCTGCCTTGCTGGGTGGCAACACTCATGCTCCACATCCCAAATGCCATGTGGAGTCCTCTGCAGCCCCCAGCTCCCATGGTTTTGAGTGGGAAGGGTGTGGAGCCACAGGCAAGGAGGTTCCTCTGTGGAAAGCTCCTCTCTAAGCCCTTGGACTTCTAGAGGCACCAGGTCGCTGGGGCTGAGTGCCTTGAACCTAAATGAGCTTGGTTGGCTGCTTGGTTAGGAAAGAAACAGGACACTTTGGGGAGGCAGGAAAAAGGTCATTTATCCTGTTGCTGCTCATCCTTGTTAATTCATTGTTTCCGTTCAAAACTCTGCACTTAGCTGCTTCATGAATGAACCCAGTGTCTGTGCCTCCAAAAACAACTTGGCCTGATGAAAAATAAGACCTCCTTTCACCTCCTTTCACTGCTCTGCCGTGTTTTTCCCCCCCCGCCCCTTGTTTTCTTCCACTCACATCCCTCCCTCCTGCCTGGGTGGCAGTCCCAGTTTGTCCCCGTGGAGCGGGGCTGGATTTATGGAATGGTTTGGGTTGGAAGGGACCTCAAAGCTCATCTCATTCCACCCCCTGCCATGACAGGGACACCTTCCACTATCCCAGGATGTTCCAAGCCCCATCCAGCCTGGCCTTGGGCACTTCTGGAGATCCAGGGGCAGCCAGAGCTGCTCTGGGCACCCTGTGCTGGTGTTTTTTTCACCCTCAGCATAAAGGATTTAATGCCAGGAGCTGCTCCCCTCTGTGGGAGAGGTTTGCTGAGACTGGGACTGCAGGGGTGCTCCCAAGCCAAAGGGGATAGGAAAGCTTGGAGGAAAGGTCTGGAGAAGGGGAAGTGACTCAGCTGCATGGCAGGAGAGACTGTCAAGGAGGAAGGGTGGGTAGGGAGACTGAGATAGAATGGGGTGGCTCAGTGTGGGGGCAGAGGGGCAGGAGGGTGACCTGGATGCTGGGCTGGGGCTGAGATGTGACCCAGCTGTGGCAAAAGCCTTTTTCAGGGATTGCCTGTGTGGAAGGGCAGAGGGAGCAGAGGGAAGGTCTCTGTGCAGTGGTAGCTGGTCTCCTCATGCCCTTTAGCAGCTGGAATGGAGCAGAGCTGGCACCACACCCGCAGTGAGCTCTCCAAGGACCATCTGTGAGCCAAGGGCAATGAGAACAATTACCAGCCAGGGGAAAAAATCACCAAGAGAGAGGCTGGAAAAAGCTGTGGGGGAGGNNNNGAAAAAGCTGTGGGGGAGGCTCAGAGCCAAGCAGAGGCAGAGAAAAGGGGATCTCTAAGCTAATGAGTGGCCAGAGAAAGTCTGATCTCCCTATCTCATAACACAAGGTCTGTTTGAGGAAACAGCTGTGTCCATGAGAAAATGTTTTCCCCTTGGGTTGAGTGTGTGAAAGTGACTGCCAGGGGATGCCTCCAAAGCTGGGAATTTAACACTCAGATAAGGCTTGGATGTTGTTTGCGAATGGTAACGAAAACAGGAGCTATAAATGAAACCTGAAGGAGTGATTACTCTTTATTCAGGAGTTTGAAACAATCTTGAGGTTGTTTGAGCTGACAGAGCACCTTTTTGGAAGCACAGCTGGGGTTTGGTGTGTCAGCCTGTGGGTGCTGGGCTGTTCAGGACAATTGGTGAAGCCTGGATGGGACCTAAAGCCATAATACCAAGCTGCTTGGGCACAGAGAGTTGGAGAGTTCAGCCTGGAGAAGACTCCAGGGAGATCTTAGATCCCCCCCCTCCAGTGTCTAAAGGGGTTCCAGAAGAGCTGGAGAGGGACTTGGAACAAGGGATGGAAGGACAGGACAAGAGGGAATGGTTTCCCACTGCCAGAGGGCAGGGTTAGTTTTGAAAATGGGAATAAATTCTTCCCTGTGAGAGTGCTGGAGCCCTGGCACAGGTTTCCCAGAGCAGCTGTGGCTGTCCCTGGATCCCTGGCAGTGTCCAAGGCCAGGCTGGACAGGGCTTGGAGCAGCCTGGGACAGTGGAAGGTGTCCCTGCCCATGCCAGGAGGGTGGAACTGGATGACTTTTAAGGTCTCTTCCAACCCAAACTATTCTGGGACTCTGAGATTGCTGGCCTTGTCCACAGAGCTTTTCTCTGAGGAATCCTGCCAGCAGGGAGAGCAGCTTTGAAGCTTTTCCCAGGGTAGGGAAGAAACCAAGAAAAGAGTAGGTATTTCCTAAGAGTAATCTGGCTGGTCCATCTGGTACTCCCAAAAAGGCCGGTGAGATGGCACAGCACGGGGGAAGGCTGCGAGAGATTGGAGGCATCAAAGTAGAAGGTGATTAAAAACCCAAGCAAAATAGCAGCAAGGATGGTCCCCAAGGGAGGGAGAAAGCCTGGCAAGTTTCCATGGGGAGGGTTAGCAAAGGGAGGCCAGAAATTAAAGCAGGGCAGTAATGAAGGTCAAGCATATCTCCAAGGCTTTGGGGAGTAGGAGTTTCACTGGCTCTGAGCTGCAGAGCCTGCTGCTCCAGGGAAGGGGGATGGGAGGGACACATTAATTTGTTAAATGGGTAGAAATAAATTAGTGCATAAACCTGTAACGTTTGTTTCCCCAGTCTGAAGGGGAGAGCTCTGCTGAGCCTGGTTAGGCTGATATTTTAAGCAGGTTTGCTGAGGTTTTGCAGGTTTTTAAGCCAAAGCTCCCTTTTGGATAGTCTTGATTATAAACTCTTCTACATCCTGTCCCCCAGTGAAAGTGTGTGGACTGGAGATGCTGCTTTTCTGACCTCTCTCTTAAGTGTTTGGTGGCTCTTTTCTCCCACAGCCCTGGAGTGCTGGGGAGGGAACCTGGAAGGGGTGGACTGGTTGGGTCACCTTGTCCTGGATGTCACCCCAACCCTGACCCTGGCTGGTTTAGGGCAAATTTGGGAGGAAACTTCCAATGGGATCCCTCTAGAAAGCAGCCTATGACACTGGCTTAGGCTGCAAGCCCCTCCAGAGCCTTTCCAGGGCTCTTTCCTTGCCTGAAAGGGTCAGGATTCTGCATCCCCCACCCTCATCCCACCCAGCTGCAGAACAAAGTCCTCCCTGTTAATGAGCCTCATTAGGCTCACAAGGAGGAGTGGATGTGTGTGTCCCTCAGCATCTCTCATTCAACTCAGCCATCTCTGCTCCATCCTTCAGCTGGGACAGGGCTTGCTCTGGCACTTGGGCTGAAGGTGATCCCTAAACATTGGGTTTTGTTTAATTGACAGGTAAAGTTTCATTGCTAAAGGCAAACAAAACAAGATGTGAGCGTGATACCTGATTTTACTTCATGTTTTTTCTTGATTTAAAGCACTTTCTTTTTCACTCTTAATTTCCAAGCAAATCTTTTAGCATATTCTTTTTTTGTGTGGTTTTTTTTTCCAATTTTGTTCTGATACAAACCAAATATAAGGCACTAAATTGTTTTGTTTGCATTCAACTTTGCAAGTTTGAATCTCTTTTGGATTCTCTTGAAATTTCTCTTCTACATTCCTCCCTAAGAATAGGAAGACAGGGGCTATTTTCTTCTTCATAGCCAACTGCAACCAAAAAGTCAATGGCTTTGTACTTAGTTTGGGCTTCTAAATCATGATATGATGTACACCACGCTTGTGCTAATAGAGCTCTATGATACCAACATTGTCAAAGTGTTTTTGGACTGAGGGGCTGCCACTGTCCCCACCAGGAGCAGGAGCCCATGGTGATGGGGTTCAGGAGGTGATGGGTTTCAAAGGTGGGCAAGGGAAGATGCTGCCACAGCTTTTGGTTCTGTTTTGCTGAGCTTTGGAGAGGTTTTCACCCCCTGCACACCTTCTAGCTCAAAGGACCTGCAGGAGTAGGTGGTGTGAGCATGGCTTGGAGTTTGGTGAGTCAGAAGCTGTGTTGAAGTGCCCTCACCCTGAGCTGTGTTGTGGCTGGTGTGGGGCAATTCTGGCCCACAGAGGTTTGGTATTGGATCAGAGCCTCCCTGCCCTTCCCCAGGGACCCACTACAGACAGGCAGGGCCACCACCTTGGCCTGGAGCAGCTGGAATTTGGGATGCAAGGCACCCCCAGCTCACCTGGCTCACCTGGCCTGGCCACCCCACCACCAGCACGGGGATGCAAGGTCTGGGCTGCCACCCCTTCCATGGCAAGCTGAGCATGACCCAAATGGAGGAGCCTTTGGCAAGACCAAGCTCTCCAAAATAACTTTCTGATGCAGAGAGCACATCTCTCATGATTGCACTCCCTGAAGCGGCTTCCTCTCATTTATGGTGCCTTGACCTAAAGACCTGCCCCAGCAGGAGAGGAACAGGTGGAAATCATGGTGCCCCCCTGCTCCTGTAAAGACCCTGATTGCCTTTTTGTTTCTTTGCTGACTTTCTCTGTTCCCATTATCTCATGATGGGGGAGTTTTTTTTTAAATAAGTAGGTTTGGGAACAGCGAGGCCGTGGAGATAAGAGCTGAGACAACTCCTGTGCTCAGAGATTCATTACCTGCTCCCATATAAGCCAGGAGGGAAGCAAGCCTGCTTTCTGTTTTTCTTTTTGTTAATAAAAATATTACACAGGAAATTTTTAAAAATCAAATTGAAGCGCAGAAGGACCTGAGAAAGTGTGGGGGCTACGAACTGTGGCTGGAGCAAAAGAGCTCATTAAAATAATAATTATTTAGGAGGACAAACTGGAATGCCATTATACAAAGTGTCACTGACTCAGTCCAGCCTAGTGTTTGGCTGCACTTGATAAATTAGTCCGTTCTACTCCTCCTCCTCGTCTTTTCCTTTTTTTTTTTTTCTTTTTTCATATAGAGAAGAAAAATATGCAATTACAAGTTCAACCTGTTGAAAAAATCACATCCTGCTGGAGCAGTCAGAGCCAAACCTTTCGAGTCTTACACGTGTCTTAAAATGTGAAATCTTGGGTTCTACCCACCTGCTAAAATCTGGGTGAGCCCTGAGGGTCCCTGCTGCTGCATTTTGGGGGGGGTTTGCTGCAATGGGGTTCCCAGAGCAACCCCAGCACAGCCCCTGCCTACACAGCATCACCTGAGCATGGTGCCAACCTGCCCCATGTGCTGGCTGAGTCAGGGGTTTAAGACAAGAAGCCTTTGTCTGCTGTGGTTATTTAATTTTNAAAGGCTTTTTTTGTGTGTGTTTTTTTATTTTTTTTTTTTTTTTTTTTTTTTTTTTCCCCGTTCTCTTCTAAGTAATTTACTCTGGCTGCACCCTCCCTGGGGCTTGAGTGGAGCAGGAGGGGGATGTTCTGCCTTGTCGAGCATTAGCTGTGGCAGAGGAAAAACACCCTGTCCCAGGGAGCTGAGTTGGAGGTGAGGAGGAAGGTGAGGAGTGGAGGTGATACCTTTTTTGGAGGGATTGGAGCACTTTGTGGCTGTGCTCTGCTTCTCAGCCTGGCTGCTCTTGGGTGCAGAGCCAGGGAAGAAGAGAAGGTGGGAGGCAGGCAAGGCAGTGGGGCATTCCCTGGCAGAGCTCTCACCCACTGAGGGCTTTGTGCCAAGCACAGATCTTTAAAGGCATGCTCAGGAGTGATGCTGTGGTGATCCTATCTCCCCTTCAGTGCACAGCATCAAAGGATCCCACAGTGGTTTGGGTTGGAAAGGACCATAAAGCTCATCTCATGCCAACACCTTGCACTAGAACAGGTTGCTCGAGGCCAAATCAGACCTGATCTTGAGTGTTTCTGGACATGAGGCAAATACCTTCAGGTGAGAGAGAAGAGGCAATCAAAATTAGTGATTCTTTGGGGAGATGAAGTTTCCTGTGAGATCCTGACAGTTTGGGTAGTGGAAGCCACAACAGGGAAGATGATCCTGTGTCTAAGGTCTTGGATCAGTTCCTGATGCACCTTTCCAGTGGCATTTACAGGTGAGACCCCAGATGGTTTTGGGTTTTTTTTTGATGGGCACCTCCTTTTTACCTTGCATCTGGGCAGCCCAACAAGGTGGCTGCAGTGTTCTTGAAGATGGCTTTACCTTTAGTTTGGATCACCTCACCAAAACTCTGTTGGTTGGCATTCGGGGATATTACGACAAACTTAAACTGTGGTTTGTTTTTTTTTTAACTTAAAGTGATTTTTTTTTTCTTTTTTTCTTTTTTTTCTTTCCCTTTTGGCAAAGGTTGAAACATTTTGTAATGTCTAGCACTAGGGTAAGACTTTCTATATAATGCCTCATCCCTTCAATTCACCTTCAGCAATAACAATGTATTCTGATCTGCTACTCAGGTGTTGATGGATGGGGCCTGTTTGGGTTAAACATTGGGGATTTGAATTGTTGACCTCATTCTGTCCCTGGAGCAGGAGCAGTGAGAGGAGCCCTTGAGGAGCACTGTGAGCAGCAGGTTCTCCATCACTAGTTAGTGGCAGAGTCAAATGGAAACGTGAGGCCAGCCTGGCCCTTAGCCAGACTTCATCTCCAGTTCCCATGGGGAAATTGAATGTTTAGGACAGGTGCAGTATTAAGAAGCCCTCTGCAAATCCTGTCAAAAAATAGGTTGGAAGTTAAATTTTTTCTTGAATTGGATTCAGAAGGATGGAAAGACACAAGATGAAAAAAAAAAAAAATTCAGCTTTTCTGTGAGGCTGTTTCATGGGGACTGTTGCCCACCTTTGCTGTGTTGGTGCATGTGGAAGTGAGCAAACTTTGAGCTTGGCTCAGGCTGGGATCAGGAAACAAACATCCCACATCACTCTCCAGGAGAAACACCACAGTGCCAGTCCAGTGTAGACCCTTCTCCCCCTCCTTGCTTCTCCAGGGATCTCCATGAGGTCCAGTGGGGGTGCCTAACCTTGGTGTGGTCATGACTTTGGTCAGGGATTTCTTGAGGTGAAGAGGTTTCCTCTCATCTTTTGCAAGACTGAGCAGGTCTGGCCCCTTCCAAGGAAACTGCAGGAGCAGCAGGAAGAAGGGGAGGTACCAGGCTGTCCATCCAGACCCAGAGGAACACACAAGTGAAGGCTGGGCAGGAAACTGCCCCTGTGACCTGGCTTGGTGTGTCCAAATCACTAAAGACCTCCTTGCTCCTATGATACTCTGAAGACCAAAGACATGAATCTGCCCCGGGGCTGAGAGTGAGGAGCACACATGATCTGGTGGGCCCTCTTCTGCTCTGAACCCAGGGAAATGCACTCTCACATGGATTTTCTGAGCCTCACATCTCTCCAAAACCCACCCAAGCAAGGGACAGATGTTGGCTGGCCATGGCCAGGATTAGTGAGCAGATTTTCCTAAACACGATGTGCCACATGTGAATATGGGTAACCTCTGGTTTTCTAGGATGGAAGAGTAGAAGTAAAAATAAAATTGAATTGATGATGCTTCAGGAAAAAAAAAAAGAAATGTTGCTGAAGAGGATGCTAAGGGTAGTGTAAGTGATTCTGGTGTAACCATGATGCAGAAAAGCTGCTTCACATAGGGTTGTTTGAGCATTTAGACTTGCTAAAGGTTTCTCATAAGCTTTTCTTTCAGCTGGAGTTAGGGGTCTGGAGCAGCAGACAAGATCTAGATGTCCAGATGTCTAGAAGTCCATGTGTTTGTGGGATGTCACTCCATGCCTGATACCTCTGCACTTCCCTTCAGGGGGTCACTGAGGTGTCCTCCCATGCATTCAATGTTTTCCCAAGGGACAGACAAAGCTCAGGAATGGGAAAGGCCAAATGGGATGTTCCTGTTAGCAAAAGCTGGTGCGAATTTTAGTTGGTTTCCTCAGGGTCACTAAGGTCAGTGTCAGAATAAAGTGTGGAAAGGGCTGGTCTGGGTCATGCATCCTTTCCTAGGCAACATCCAACCCCAGATGAAGAATCCTGCAGTGTGGAGTCATTCATCCTGACCTCCCTCATCCTGATTTACCTCCTAAAATCCGCTCCAAGAAGTTTTCCCTAGGGATGTGTGACATCCAACGTTCTGCCTTCCTGCTGAGCCTGGGGTCTGGATCTCCCTGGGAATATGTGGTCCCCGCCACCACCTGCTTCAGCATCCCTGCCTCTGCTTTTCCTTGACTGTTCCCTTCCTCTCACCTTCTGGGTGCAGTGCTGACCCCAGCCAGATGCTGAGCTGTCATCCTCTCAGCCCTGCTCAGATGGCTTGGCCTCTCCTGTTTGTCTAGCACATAGCTGATTTATCAGCAGCGACGCTGTATTTGCTTCCAGATAAGAAAACGCTGAATATTAAAGCTGGGATTGAGCCTTGTGAAATCCCCCTGGAAACAGCCCGATTCCCCCCTGACAGCTGTTTGTTGGGATCCCCTCTGAATCCCCTGAAGATGTGCTTTATTCTCGTAATGCAGTGCTCATTTTATAATCAACCTGCCACGCCCTAGTAAATCAAATGCTGTACAAAAGCATATGTGTGTTATCTCCAAGCAATTATCTTTATTAACCAAACTTGTAATCTACTCAGGGAATGAAATCAGCTTTGTTTGACATGGTGTGTTGGCCGCAGAAGCTCTCTGACAAACACGAGCTGTGTTTCCATCCTTTGATTTCTCTTTTGAGTGATTCTCAGGAGGGCTCCCATTATTTTACCCTTGACTGATGTCAGGCAAGCCAACCTGTTCATCAGGCCGTCCCACTTGCCCCTCCAGCAGATCAGTGCAGTATTTGCATGCTTCCATCCATCTGGATCTTCCCTGGTATTCCAAGATTTATTAAAAATTAACATCAGCAGGCTGGAGAGCTTCTCAGCCAGCTGTTGGAGGGCTCTTGGGAGCAAGTTATCCAGGCCTGCTGATTCAAAATTGTTTATCGCTGGTAGATGCTGTTTAACAACCTCCTTGGTTACTAATGGGCTGGAAAGTGCTTCAATCTCCTCGTGTGATACAAGCACCTCATCCTGCCTCCTTTTCCAGATGTGGGGCACAAATATTGATTGAAAACTCGTTGCCTTTTCTGCATCATTACTTTTCTCCCCGTCTGATTTATACGGAGGCGTTATAATATTGCCCGGGTTGCTCCCCGTCCCTTTCCATATGCAGCTGAACATGTTGCATGCTTTGCTCTGTGACTCTGCACAGTTCAGAAGTCTCGGCTGCTTTGTCTCTGTTGCTGGGAGGGCCATTCCTTGGTTTGACACAGTGTAGGACTCTGGAAGAGGCCTGAGGACCAGAAAATTCCTCTCTCTGCCCTCCCTCGCTTTGCATTCATTGAGGAGGAATTATGAACTTGCAGAGCCACCCCCGAGAGCTCCAAAACCATCAGCCCTTCCAGAAGGGATGAGATTTTGCCCCCAAAACTTTGGAGATTCTTTTAAGTTGTGACCATTCCACATGTCAACCTGTCAAACCCTCCATCTCCATGCTGCCCTGCTAATTTTAATTTAATCATCTGTGGATGTACAAGCCCTGATCTCTCCTAGCAATTCGTGGCTGCTTGCTCTCTCCCCTGAACTAAGACAGAGCTGCTGGTTTTTTCTCCTATCTTACCTTTGCCATTTGCCTCTCCTCATGCTTCCCCAGCTGTGGATTGTTGAAATAATAAATCCACATCCCATGGCAGAGGGGGCAGATGCACTCAGTGGTGGGGCAGAGATCTTCCAGGGCCTTCTGCTTCACTCTGGTGAGACCCCACCTGGGATCCTGTGTGCAGCTATGGGGGCCCCCAGCATAAGGAGAATGTGGATCTGCTGGAATGAGCCTAGAGGAGACCATGAAACATCCCAGGGCTGGAGCCCCTCTGCTCTGGAGCCAGCCTGGGACACCTGGGGCTCTTCACCTGCACAAGACAAGGCTCCAGGGAGAGCTGCCAGCCCCTGCCAGGGCCTCAAGGGGCTCCAGGAGAGCTGCACAGGGACTGGGGACAAGGCCTGCAGGGACAGGACACAGGCAATGGCTTCCCAGTGCCAGAGGGCAGGGCCAGATCTTGGGATCTTGGGAAGGAATTGGTGGGTGTGAGGGTGGGCAGGCCCTGGCACAGGGTGCCCAGAGCAGCTGTGGCTGCCCCTGGATCCCTGGCAGTGTCCAAGGCCAGGCTGGACAGGGCTTGGAGCATCCTGGGATAGTGGAAGGTGTCCCTGCCCATAGCAGGAGGGTGGAATGAGATGAGCTTTAAGGTCCCTTCCAATCCAAACCATTCTGGGATCCTGTTGTGAGATACTGTGGGAGATGCTCACAGCTTTCATACTTACTCACAGGATTGAACCCTTCAAATCTCCACTTTAGGAAGAGAGTCAAAATGTTTTATTTAGCATGAAAGGGTTGGTGTGGTGAGATGCTCAGAAAAAAGAGCTAAACATGTCCAGGAGAAAAAAAAAAAAAAGGAAAAAAAATAAATGCAATTTTTTTTTTTTAATAATGAGGCTAATAAACTTCTAGAAACAATTGCCAAAGGATCAAGGCAAACCCCCTTGATTTGAAGTCTTCCAGCAAAGATTGCCTCTGCTTCTAGATGCTGGAGGGCAGGCAGGAATGAGGGCTTTGCTGCAGAAATTACTGGGTAAAGTATTTTATTTTGTATGAAGCTGGAGGGCAACATACATGATCATAACGGTCCCTGTTGCTTGAAAATACTGATATGAAATAAACCTTTGTTTTGTAGCCTAAATTTCCTATGAAGTGTGATCTGAAATCCATGAGTAGATTTACCTTGGGTGTCAAAACCTTGAATAATGGAGTGATTGATGTTAAAATCTTGAATAATGGCGTGNTTTCACATCTGTGCTGAATTCCTTTGAGTGCAGACAAAAAGTTACTGAGGGAAGAGGAAAAAAAAAAAAAAAAAAAAAAAAAGTTCTGTTGTAAAGTTTGGGATGGCAAGGGATGAGGATGCTTGTGGAGCAAAGATGGGAGCTGTGCAAGAAAATCTTCCTGCACCCACTGAAGGGGGATTGACCAGCTGTGTTCAATATTGTGTGCAGCTCAGGTCCTCCCTCCCGAGTACAGAGTGAAAGCAGAGGAAATAAAAGCTTGGCTTTTGCTAAGGAAAAGAATGACCCACAATGTCAATTTTTTTAAAATTTTTTTTTCTGTGGGAAGAAGGGCTGAATTCAATGTTTTCCTTTCTCGCTCCATCCTGCTGCAACGCTTTCGCTGTGCGGCCGGGCAGGCTGGCGAGCAGATAATGAATCTGCCGAAATGTGGTTATTGATATAGCTGAGATCATTATACCTGAGGGTCTTGTGAGCTTTCCCATCTAAAGGGGCATTTTTCAGAAGGTTGTGGTCATGACATAAACAGCCTCATTCTGCCTGAAATCTCAGCTGGCAAAGTCCCGAGCCCAGGAACATTTTTTTTTTAAATACATTATCAGAAAGGTAAATCAGGTCAGCTGCATTTTTATTTTTTTCTTTCAGCTAGGAGAAGTAAAATGGTTCATTTGCCTCTCACTATTAATGTGATGCTCTGCAAGGAGCTGTGGCCTGATCCACAGCTTTTGAAAAGCAAAAGAGATTTGTTTCCACCTACATCAGGGAGCTTCTGCGGAATTTCCTATTCCCGGGTAAGAATAACTTTCCACTTTAGGAAGGAAAGCAAGTGATCAGTGCAGAGGGTTACCAATGCTTGGAGGCTGAAATGCTGGCTATGATGGGCCACTGGCTTGGCTGTCCTTAGCCCATCCACGTGTGGGATGGTGTGAGCAGACCCAGCAAGGAGCTGTGGCTCATTTTGTGTGAGAGCAAAGGGAAAATAACCCGCCGAGAAATTACGAGGCAGAGAAAGCGTTTCAAAATTGCAGCTGGGACTGTGAATTGCACAGGGAGGTTTAAAGTGATTGTGGTGGAGGTCAGGCTGCTCTCTGCAGCATCAGTAGCATCTGAGTCTTTGCAGATGCTCTCCAGCACCTCCCTCCCATCCCACAGCCGACTGTATTTGGGTTTTTGCCACCCGTCTCAAATTTGGTCTGAGGTGCTGGGGAAGTTTTTTGGTTTTGGGGATGGTGACACATGTAAAGTGAATGTTCAGAAGCAGAAGAATGTTCAGACTGTGGGATTTGAACCTCCTTGGGGGTCTTCCTTTCACTCTGCTTTAGCTGCCCTGGGGCATGAGAGGTATCCCCGATAAAATTATGCCCCAAGCTATCAAGCTCTGAAAAGAGGGTCTTTGATCCATGTCATATCTTTTTTGTTGTTGACATCCATTTGAGTTTAAATTTTATTTTATTGCCATTTATTCTTAGTTGCCCTTACCCAATCCCAGTCCTGCATCAAGACAAACTGAAGCAGACTCACAAGTCTTTGTCAGTGAAGAGAAAAGGAGGACTGAAGCATTAAAAAAAACTAAAGTGACCTCTTCTAGTGGAAGGTGTCCCTACCAATGACACGGGGCTTGGAAAGACATGGTCTTGCAAGTCCCTCCCAATCTAAGCCATTCTGAGATTTTTTTGACCAGGATGTTGCCTTCAGGCGTGTGTCATCTAGCTAAATCCAGGTTTAATTGGAGGTTTGTGCAGAAGTTCTGCCATGTTCTTGCTAACATGAGATCTTCATCATACCCTGAAGATGCACAGGACCAAGAAAGACTGGGAACTGTGGATCATGAAAGAATTGGGAGCCCTGGAGGGCCAGAGGTGGCTGTGTTTCCAGTCAGGGGAACAGTCAGGGGTTGGTCAGGGGGACAGCTCTTTCAAGAGTTTCTCAATGAAACCATATGATGTGGAAAAATCCTTCCCTGTAGTTGCACATATATTGTGTAAATATATGTATACATACACCTGTTCAGCATCATCTTGGCTCTATCCAGCCCTGTTCCTTGAAATAAATTCAACTGTACTTGAGGAACACCATGGGTACAATAACTGACTGTATTTCTGCTGGAGACAGTGGACCCTCATTGTCTTCTGCTTTCCATAACAAAGCACTGGGGATCCCTCAGGATCAATCTGGATTACAACCACTAAGGTTTCAAATGTAAAATCACCAAGATTGTTTAAGGAAAGCACTTCATCAGTGTTTGTTTTCACTGATTTCCTGTAGAGCTTTTTGGGTGGTGGTTTTTTTGGTTTTTTTTTTTGTGTGTTTGTTTTTTTGGGGGTTTTTTGTTTGTTTGTTTTTTGTTTTTTGTTTTTTTGTATAAGGGTATTGTGGCAGCAGTAGCTTTGTATATGGACACATCCTGGACCAGCGAATCTGCCCAGTCTGTGGCATGAGGTAATATCCATCTATTCATGCTTTCCTATGGTCCACAGTCCTCTTTAAAGATGGAAAACCAGCAGCCCCTCTCTGCTCCACAAGACCTTAAATAAATTGGGTGATGTCCCCATCCTACTCCTTTCCGCCCTGCTGGTGCCCCAGTAAGGGAGGTGTTTGTCACAATTGTGGGCTCACATCTCTTCCTTCCCCGTTCTCTGTCGCCTTTAAAACAAACATTTGGAAGCACTTAGGCCAGGTTTAACTTTATTGCCATGTTGGGGTTAATGGGGACGCACACCGCTGCAAATGGAAACGCGTGCTGGTGTGTGTGGGATGGAGGAAACCTCCCCAGGCTTTTCCAAGTTTCCCATTTGCAAGCTTCTTTGGTGAGATTTGGAGGGAGGAGGAATATTTTTATGGGTTCCATTTCTTACCAAAATCAA
>VWYP01027633.1:30704-43155 GCA_013400435.1 Pycnonotus jocosus | reverse complement strand
GGGGGGCACGGCGGGGCACGAGGGGCACGGCGGGGCAAGCGGGCATGGCCGCACCTTCCCTCAGCGCCGCACCTTCCCTCAGCCCCGCACCGCCCTCACCGGGGCCGGCCACACCCGCCCCGAGCTCCTCGCTACCCCTGAAGGGTGGGACACGCACACGGGCTGAGGAGAAGCACAAGTCCCACAGGTCAGGCTATGGCACCCAGGGGACCTCCATGACTCCAGGCAGTTCTGCCACCGGCGGCGCTGATGCCTTCAAGCCACACGTACCACCAGCACGCCCTGTAAAGCCAAGACATCCTTGGGCTGGTCTCACTGCCAGGCACCCTGGTACACCAGGCGTGGTTCAGCTTCTGTAGATCAACCTCATACTGACCATCACCAGCTCCACCCAGAGATGCTTCCCTCTCTCAAGGGCCTTCAGGGGAAGCCGTAAGAGGAGTGGTTGAGGTCACTTGGTCTGTTCAGATTGGAGGAGACTGAGGGGAGACATTGTTGCAGTCTACAGGTTCCTCATGAGGGGAGGCAGAGGGGCAGGCACTGATCTCTGTGGTAACAACTGACAGGACCCAAGGGAATGGCTGGAGCTGTGGCAGGGGTGGTTTAGGCTGGCTATCAGGAAAAGGTTCCTCCCCCAGAGGGTGGTCAGGCACTGAACAGGCTCCTCAGGGAATGGTCACAGTCCCATGGCTGCCAAGGAGCACTTGGACAATGTTCTCAAGCAGAGGCCATGANTGTGGTGACAACTGACAGGACCCAAGGGAATGGCTGGAGCTGTGGCAGGGGTGGTTTAGGCTGGCTATCAGGAAAAGGTTCCTCCCCCAGAGGGTGGTCAGGCACTGAACAGGCTCCTCAGGGAATGGTCACAGTCCCATGGCTGCCAAGGAGCACTTGGACAATGTTCTCAAGCAGAGGCCATGATGACCCTTGGGGATGGTCCTGTGCAGGGCCAGGAAGTTGGACTTGATCCTCATGGGTCCCTTCCAACCCAGGATATTCTGTGATTCTTTAGGCACACACAGCACCAGCTGCATCCCATCATCTGAAAGGTCTTTTCCAGCCTAAATGGTTCTATTTATAACCCTTTTCATTACTCTTCAGTGCGTGAGACCTGGGACAGTGCATCCACACCCCCAGACATCCCTGTGTTCCTGTCACTGCACTAACTGCATCGTAACACCCACCTTACAATTCCCAGCACACAATCCCACGGGCACAATTTTGGGGGAATGAGGTCAAAATTGCTGAGGCACATTCAATTGCTTAGAACTAGAAAGATTTTTCTTTCCCTTCAGAAGCTGAAGTAGGATTTCTAAAGAAAAACGAAGATCAAAGACAAAAGCAACCTCCCATTGTGTCTCAGAAGAGGAAACAAAAATGTGTAAAATTACTAAATCTGGAAACAGAAGCAAGAGAGAAGGTTTAAGGAAACAGAAGAAAACGCAGCTGTTGCTCGGGTACCAGCTGAAGAAAGGATAAAAGCAAACCAGATCTCAGCATCCCTCCCTGATACATCTGATCAGCATGAAATACGTCCAGGGAAACACTGAAGTTCCTCTCAGTTGTTACAGATATAATTGAAGCTCTGGGCAAACCCTAGATATGCATGTAAAGGAGGAAATTTAATATGCAAAACTACTGAAACAGCATCACATCTTCAAAAGTCTAATAATAGCTCTGAGGTTTTTTCAAGGCTTCTGTTAAAATAAGCTGCTTTAAAAATACATACAAAACCAGCAGAAAAATACCTCCCAAATTTTTCAGTGTAAAACAGGCAAACTAACATCTACTTTACTATTTGCCTGTTAATTACCAGAACTAAGAGCACTTTACAATGGTGAAACTGGCAGGAAACAAACAAAAAAAAAATATCAACAAGAAATCACCATGGCACAGCTTGTGCTCATGAACAGTGGCTCATGAACTATGAACATGTCCATGAAAAAACTTATAACTTAAAACCAGCAACAAAAAAATCTGTCATCAACGTGATAAAAGGAATTATCATAGTAAGGTTTGAAGGTCTGGGTTTTTTTCGTGTGTGTGTGTTTTGGCATTTTTTACATACATGGTACACTCAGCATTAAAGAGCAAAAATGGAAATTTAGCATATTTTAGAGAAACAGAGCCAGTCAGATTGCTTTTGAAAGCACACAAAAAAAAAAGGTAATAAATTCAAACAGACTTTAAAACTTACAAAGTGATTTAACTACTTCTCAGTAGAGAACAGTGGATTCACAACCAACTATCTCTTGTTCTTTTCTTGCTAACCATACTAGCACCTCTCTACTAACACTTTGCTCCATGTAGAACGGAACACAAACAGGCAAAACCTGAGATAAATTTTGCCTCTTTTTATCTCACCCCACTGCCCAAGAAATTACTTCTCTTCTGGACTATTTCTGCCACTGGTGGCTCAGCAGCCACCAAGGCATCTGGCATTACATACGCTGTACAACAGATACTATCATCACTTGATATCCTCATGCTGATACTGCCACTAAGTTGCTCCAACAGTAAGGTCTACTCAAATAAAAGATTAAAATGTATTCTCTAGCCATAGCCTTCAAAGGTTACCTAGATCATCATGGTACCCATTTAGCAAATTTAATGCCATGTAAAAGAGCAGCTAAGACAGGTAGACAGAATATACCACTCCAAGGTTATAAAATGGTGCATTTCGATAGTTGCAAGTAACATTTTCCAGAGAAACTGTGATCAGCTGGCAGAAAGCATCAACCAACCAGCAAATTACCTATTTTAAAAGTTATGGTTAGTGACCATTTATTCCTAGTACCCTGCCTGGTAAATGCTCCAGGCCCACCAGATTACAGTGTTATTTCAGCCTTTTTCATTCAGCTCTAGAAAGTGTCAGTCATTTATGGATATGAGCATGAACACCCAAATGTTTTTATCTGAAAAACAAACAATCAAACAAAACCAAAATCCTACTAAAAATCGTAATTGAGAAAATGATGATGCATCAGTTTAAAAGTAAAGGATCATTTGCTCCAGAATTGACACCTGCACAAGTCTGGTTTAATGCATGAGCATAAGGCCGAGACAATATTTTAATCAGAGAGGCAGAAGAAAAAAAGCCTTGAATTTCCTGCAAAATTCCAGATTGCTGACAAATCTGAACTGTAGTGGTTCTGTTTCACCCAGAAACTCAGCAGAGTCATGCAGATGACCACTCAGGAGTTTCATGCCTTGAAACTCATGAAATTGGGATTTATTTTCTTTTTAATCGAGTACACATTTCAAGTTAAGTTTAAATTAAACTAGCAGAAATGATTTTCAAGTGGAAGAATCTGTAGAAATTCCTATTTCTGTGACTCTCCAGCAAGAACTTGCACTATAAGGTAGGAGTACTGAGACAGTTGTGTACTTTACTAAAAACCTCAGTGCACCTGGTACTACAAAACAAGACCCTGCAAATATTGACCCTCGAAATGAAGCCATTACAGGATTCTTCCCATTCACATCATTTTACTGCCATCATCAATACAAATAATCCAAAATGCCCTACTGACCTGTCAGTTATTGCCATGGTGAACAATTCATTTCCAAGAACTCAACAGGCCCTGCCAATCCCCAAGAGCACAGGAACAGGAAGGAGCTGGATCACAGCACCAGCCTGGCACTGACAGATCCCCTGGGGCTGGAAATAGTTGCTCTGCCATTTCAACTACAAATGTGCATCTGGGTTTCCCACGGAGAGTTTGCACATTAAATATTTCAATGGTTCTCCTGGTCAGCCTGTTTCATGCCCTGTGATGCCACTGCATCTTCAGAACCTTTATAGGAGAAAATTTAGTGCAGGATCAGGACTAATTGAGTTGCCTAATCAGGCCACTGTACAGCATCTCGTGGTGAATCACATGGGAATGTGGAAACAGGAATAATCTCCACAAAATGAATCCTAATGTCAGCTTTCTTTGCTACTCCTTCATTATTCCAGCATGAATAAAGAACAAAGGATACAAAGATAAATTCCATTGTTTTATCCATGAATAAACCTCCAGGTGGTTGTGCTTATGTTAATTTCTGATGCTGAACTGTAGCTTTTCTGTTTTTCTGCAAAGAATTAAGTATAGAAGTTGTTTCATATGTGCTCACACTGGCCTTTGTTTCCCAGTGGGAATCTCATCACAGCTTTAGCGGGAGCTTTAAAAGCTGCCAAGCAGTTTTGAAAATACCCCTGTAAGTGCTTAGCCACAACTGCTTTTGGTATAAATAAGCAAAATATTTACTTACAGAGTATAAAGTCAAAAACATGCTGTGGCAACTAAATAAATCTGGTAATCCATTCTGAATACAAAGACTAATTTCAAGCCATCAAAGCCTGTCAAAATGCACTTACTGGATTGAACATTCTTATAATATTAACCATCATTTTTCATTGTAAGCCACCTACTCATAAGCTGTAATAGATGAAATAGATGGTCCTAGATAAATAAATTTTGCTATAGGGAAGAAAGGAAATTATTAAGTTTAGTTTCAAATATCTGATGTGTTCAGTTGGGAAGATTAACACATTGTTAAAATGGTTCAGCTATCAAAATGTATCTACTCAGCTTTATATAGAACCCATCTACAACATACAGAGAGAAAAAACAGTGCATAAGGATAATACCTTATGTAAGAATATTTTGTCTTTGCTGGAGTAGACAAATAACACTGCTTTTTTGACAATGTTTATAAGCACATACTTCCCCTCACAGAGATACTGAAGAGTTAAACTATTCTTGCAAGAGAATTAAGATTATCTAAAGGGCATTGTTCGAAGCCGGGTGAGAAAACAGGGCAAGCAGGCCATGATCCTGCAAAGTGATGGGAATCTGGGAGGAGACACAGCCAGGACAGCTGACCCCAGCTGACCCAAGGGATATTCCAGACCATCTGACATTGTGCTTAGTTAATAAAGTGGAGGAAGGAGGAGGAAAGAGGGATGTTTGGAGGGATGGTGTTTGTCTTCCCAAGTCACATGGGATAGAGCCCTGCTCTCCTGGAGGTGGCTGAACACCTGCCTGCTCATGGGAAGCAGTGAATTAATTTCTTGTTTTGCTTTGCCTGCGTGTGAGGCTTTTGCTTTCCCTATTAAACTGTCATTATCTCAGCCCACGACTTTTCCAGCTTTTACCCTTCCAATTCTCTCCCCAATCCCACTGGTGGGGGAGTGAGTGAGCATCTGTGTGGTGCTTGGGTTTTGTCTGGGGTTATCCAGCCTAAGTGACAGCTGGGATTTGCAAAGTTTATTAAGTAGGATATTTGCATCATGCCCACATGTACATCAAAAAGTATAACCACCTTCACAACTTTGTATTTCCACAAATATCACACTCAGATCCACAGCCCCAAATCCCATTAAGGGATAGTTTCAGGTGCATAAGGTGGATTGTTAGCCAGGACAGCCCAGTCTTTGCTGGTCATGTCACTTCACTTTTCCTTTTGTGTAATTCCAGTGTTGAATGGGCTACACAATATAGTGTAATGCTCATACTTTATTTATTATAGTCAGTGATGCATATTGACACTGTTGTAAAAAATAAATGAAAGCAAAACCTAAGAAGACAACCTTTCCTTTCAAAGCCAGAAGCCACTACAAACAGAGCCAGAGTCTTCCTGAGATAAGGACAAGTGTAAAGAGCCACCAGCATGAAATCAGCTTCCCAAGGTGGTATCAAAAGCCCCTGCAAGCCTTGCTGAAATTCCCCCTGCTCTCTAACATCACTGCAGGCAAAAATCCTACCAATGAGACGTGGGTATGAACTTGGAAATCTATAGATGGACAAAATAAACAGCAGATCTAAACTCCTGTTTTCTAAACTTTTAGCACTTGACCTTGCAACATTTTAACTGTTAAAAAGGAAATATCATTCATCTTAAGAGGAAAACACCTGCCAGCTTTTCTGCACCTTCTTTGGAATTGCTAACCTGCAAGCATTTCAAGATCATAGATAGGATCTTTTTTGTCAAACTGGTGAATAATAATCTCCCAAAGCTTTCATCCTGCTCATTTTCCTAAGGCATTTATGGGATAAGATAGCAGAGAGCACTATCAGATGGTTGCTGTTTCAGACACGGATATCAGGAAAGGCTTACCACTAACAGGAAATGCAGATGCTCTGTGACACGTGTGGGATGATGGCAATGAACCAGGACCTGGCCACAGGATGCCAGCCTCCAGGTGTTCAGCCTGTGCCAAGGCATTCACAGAAACAAGTGCTGATGCAGATAAAACAAAGGCATTTACTTCTAAAGCAGGAGATGGATCCAGTGCTGCTATGATAAAAGCAAGGCCATGAACCCCAAGGGTAGCACATCACTAGTTGCTACAGAAAGTGCCACTTAGCTGATGGATATTTATTTTAACAGCATGACTTAATGAAAAGATATGTTTTAGAGATCTTAAAATTGTATGTCATGGATCTCTCTCACAGTAACTTAATAGAAAGAGATAACTGTGTATCCATCTCAACATCTATTTATCCTTAAGCGTCACTTCTTCCTGCTTTCCTCTGTAAGTACAGGGTAAAATGTAGCAGTGGTCAAAAATCAATACCATCTCCTGAGGAAACAGCACTGCTCCACACTAGGTGCTACTGAAGTCAGTTAAAAAATGTCCACAGTTATCTTCTATGGAAAGTCCAACTGATACAAGCATAAGCCTCCATCAAATTTCTGTGGATGTACCAATAAATGTCCCAGACATTTCTGTGGGGCTCTGCAGAGAGACGTGAACTTCCACACAGAGCAGCAAATTAAGATCATGATTTCATTTCTTGTGTGGTTTTTAATGCCTTAAATGACTTTTGAGTGTATAAAGCATGTCTTGTTTGCTGTCATTCTTGTTTCCTGTCATTATTCTATCCCTGTTACTGGTAAACAAAACACAGTTTTGTGTATTTATGGTCCCATTTTCTTTTTCCTTATATATACACCCTTAGATTTATAAGTTAAGAAACAACACTACTAATTAGATGCATTTACATATGATCTGGAAATTTTAAAAAATCTATAGAATAACTGAATTTTAAGAGTCTTAAGCATTGTGGAAGTAAGACTTAAGAAAAAAAAATGAAAGTACTGAGGAACTCAAAATAGGTTTTAACTGCTGACACTGATTATAAAAAATAGACATGCTTATCTCCACATGTCTTATGTAAACAAACAGACCTGCTTGGTGACTTGATTAAACACCAGTTCAAATGATGCCTTTTTAAAACAAAGAAGCAAAAATACAACTTCGATCCCAAACCTGACCACAACTGCGTCACAACTGTAAAAGCAGTAATCAGAAAAAATTGATGGGTTTATTAGATTTGATTTGCTGGACCTGAGTTTTCAACAGTTTCATGTTATTTCTCTGTCATGAGTTGGAAAGTTACCAGAAAAATAACTAAAGAGGACAATTTTACCAAATAGCATGGGGCATTTACCAATAGCAAGTGGCAGAAGAGCTGATAAACTTGCCTTCTGCAGTGGGGAGAGAGGAGAAATACACCAAAAAATTGAGAAAAGGAAGCTGTAGATTAAATAACAAGATGCTAGAAAATACATGCTAGGAAAACAACATCAAATGCTGGTAAGAAACTTTCAGTTTTGACTTCGGCACTTCTTCCCTATGCCTTGCTGTGTGCACCACAGGGGTGAGCTCCCTTGGCAGCCTCTTTCCACAGCATTAGATGCTCAAACTTCAAGCGAACAAAGTGTAATAAGAACCTGCAGGTAATTAATAAATTTTAGCTAATCCTTCAAAACATAACACTTCGGATTTTAAGAACTGATCACCTGCGGGAGCCAAACCTGATATTAAAGAGTTGTAAGATTCGGCATGTCACAGGGTCCATCAGGGATGCACAAACCACAGCAGCAAAGCACAGCCTTTACCCTTCTATTCCCGGGGCTGGCAAGCGGCATCTCTAAATTTAGAGCTCAAACCTGGACCGGCCGTGCCTGGACCAGTATGTGTCCGCTGAACTACAGAACCTAAAGCATTTCCAAACCAGTTTCACTGCGCGGAACTGCTCCAGATCCCCTCGATGGGGGCCGGCACCGGGACAGTCCCTCGCACCAGCACGTTTCCCATAGCGCAGCATTAACTTCCCGGATCCAACCTTTGGGCGAGCGAACCGATAATCCCAGAGATGCGCATCCCTCCCTAGAGGGATTCAGGGGGTTTCCCCAGCTCCCACCCCCCGGCCCCACTCACTTGTCCAGCCAGAAGGTCCATGGCGAGTGCAGCGGCAGCCCCGGCGTGTCCCGCTCGGGGGGGCTGAGCGCCATCTCCCCGGGCTGGGCGGGGGGGCGAGGGGCGGGACGGGCCGCGGGGAGGGGACAAGGGACGCTGCGGGAGGGGGCGAGCGGGACTAGGGCAGGGACGAGAGACAGAGAGATGGGGACGAGTAGCGACGGGAAGGACAGAGAGACGATAAAGGTGCAGGGTGGTGACAAGAGATGGACATGGCCAAGGGACCATTGGTGGCTCCCCAAAGGGGCACAGGCGCTCGCTCCATCCCGTCACTGCCTCTCCTGCAGGGCATGGCTGAAGGGAATCTCTGATCTTCTTCCTGACACCTTTACAACAACCCACAGCCACGAGGCGTGGGGACACACAGGTACCCAGTGCCACCACCCTGCACCGTGACACTGCTGGCAGCCCCTTCTCTGCACACACACAGGTCACACCGCAGACCTGCTAAATCTCTGGGGCTGCCTTTTTGAGCAAAATAACCTTCGTGCTCAGTTTTGCCTTGGCAGTGCTGACCAAAACACTAAACCTCTCTAAAACACAAAACCCCTGCACGTTCACACAGGCTGCTGGCAGCCCCTTCTCTGCACATACACAGGTCACACCACAGACCTGGCGTGTCTCTGGGGCTGCCTTTACTGAGCAAAATAACCCTTGTGCTCAGTTTGGCTTGGCAATGCTGACCAAAACATTAAATCTTTCCAAAACCCCAAGTTTTAAGACAAAACATTTTCTACATTCACACAATGAAGAGATGGCTGCTATGCAGACTGACCATGGATGGAGACAGTGCAACATCAAACTTTTCTAGACTTAGGGGATAATAATTTATCTGTTTTCCCATCTTCTCTACAGCCCATTTAATTTACATGCCTGGTTTTACAGGGAGATGTTCCTCACAATCGAACATGGACATGTGCAAAACCCCTCACATTATTTTTAGAATAGTACTTTTTAAATTAAGATTCTTCCCACTGGGACTGTGCACAGTAGTAAAGTTAAACACCCACATAAGTGATAACAAGATCAAAGACCACGAATCACATAGGTTTCTTTGCAAGCACATTTAGTGGGATGAATAATTTTATATACACTTCATCCTAAAAGAAAAATCAATAAAGACACACTCTTTTAAAGAAATAAAAGTCTAACAGTAAGAAAGGGCAGAGCTCACCCATAAAAAAGCAGTCTGTACAGTGACAATGAAGAAACACAAAGTTAATGATTATGTTGTACAGATGGAAAATGCAAACTGCTAGTCCAAATTAAATAAGATCTGCAAAACCAGTTGCACTATCTCTTGCAATTTAATTTATTCCTCTTTAAATAGAAGGCAGGATAATGACCATTTGGGAGAGCTTGGAATCTAAAAGTTCATTGGTATGCCCACTCTGAGCATTTTCTCTCTATTTTAATGATGAGCCCACCAAAAATGTTAATTCTGAAAAAAAACCCCTACAATAAATGGCTGTATCTAGACATAGATTTTCTCAGAAGAGCTGGAGAAGACAGGAGGAGAGGAGGAGAGTGCTAATTTCTTATGACCCAAAAGGGCCACATCTTGCCTCTATGACTGCCAATGACATTCTCCACACCTAACACATTTTTGGTGTCCTCTGCTGAGGTTGCCAACACAGTAATAAATTTTGGATACGCAACAGCATCACTCTGGAAATAAGGCCAACCCCACCAGACTGTATTACAAAAACTAACTTTGAATCCAGCACTCTCCTCTGATGGAACCACACGCTTCAGTGAAAACCTCCAGATTCCATTAAGAGGGAGCTGCTCATCAGTTAAAACATTACAGCTCATGCTGAAAACAAATCATTCTGTTATAAACAACCTGGGCTGCAAGGAACGCTATAGAAATAAACCCCCCACACCTCTGAGACACGGAGTGAGAGCCAGGAGGCACAGCCTGTATCATTATTCCAAATGAGATATGTAAAACCTCCATTTATTCCTTATTTACTTCGGTAAATACCAGCCTTCACAGTGGCACAAGGAACATTGTGGGAATCTCAACGAACAGTAAATTAATTTGGCTGTGGAGGAACAGCAATCACAGGATGCATCAAATTAACGCATCCTTTGCCTACAGAGACTTCTAAGAAGTCGTGACACAGAGGGAAAAAAGAGGCTCCTGAGATGAATCTCACAAGGAAAAATGATCACGAGCACAGCATCCTGATTCTGCTCAGCTACCTCATGCTGCCAGCACACCTTGAGTGAAATCATTTCAGAGATTAAAAATGCCAGGAAGTTATTATTGCTTTCAGAGAAGTATTTATAGGACTTGAATTAAAAATGTATTTTATCAGTGTTTGCTACCTATTTGGAAGGTTTCTTTTTAAGGAAACCCCGGTGATGCCTCCTGTGCCTCTTGTACCTTCTCAAGCAGCTTTACCAGAAGCAAACTGTGTTGTGGTGCAGCCCTGTGCTGCAAGATGGTGCAGAGATGAGTTGCTTAAAGCTCACCACCACAGAAAGGGCTCGTGGCTCCATTCCTCACACCTCCTCCCAGCCACCATCTTCCTTCCCCTTGCAGGGCTCTGCAGGTAAACTGCTAATTTTCTGTGAAGGCCTTACAAAGCAAGACTGTGGGGTGGAGAGCAGGATTAGATTAGCTCAGCTCATTGCCAATGGCTAACAGCTGAAATTTTCCCAGGTAACAACTGGGGAGAAAAAAAAAACCCAACAAATTGGGGTGGGGAATACTGCTCTGCCCCATATTATGTGCTTGTCTGTACCCAGTTTCAGGCATCTGAACTTTTTTGCCACACAAAGGCCCAAGTTGCTCCATGCTGGGGTGAATTAGAGCTGAAGAAGGCACATTATAGCCAGAAGAAACAATAAATACTTCATACCTCTTTCCATGGTTTTATTTGAGCTTTAAATCCCTACCCTTATAATCCTTGCTGATCCCAAAATCTTGACAGCAATAGGTACATTACATGTGCTTGAAACATTATTTGCCTGTTCCAGTAGATTTTGCTGTAGTCTCTGCTCCCAGCTGGTGCAGGAAATCCTCCTGCTACAATACAATGGTGTTTTGAGGGGGCAGAATGCCTCTTAAAACCATCAGGACCTTCCTTTCTCCTGCTGACAGTTGTGCACCATCACTGTGGCAACTGCAATGCCTGCCTACATAAGAAATAGTAGGCAAGCATTAGGCTTATTTTAGCTATATTCTAATAGTGTGGCACCTGGAAGGGAGGAAG
The DNA here is from genome assembly GCA_013400435.1 of Pycnonotus jocosus. NCBI lineage: Eukaryota > Metazoa > Chordata > Aves > Passeriformes > Pycnonotidae > Pycnonotus > Pycnonotus jocosus. The sequence continues at coordinate 31,677 of VWYP01027633.1, read as the reverse complement.
GGAACAAAAGCTCCATATGAGCAGTAACAGTGCATTTCCACCCTGGAAGTGTTCCACAGCTGTCTGAGGCGACACGTACCACACCTTAAAAAACATCTAAGAGATAAACTGGGTTTGTTCAGTGCTGCTGACAAAAAAATGGATGGTGTGAAACCTTAGCTAGACCACTGTCCAGCTGAATATCCTCTTTTTCCCTCCAAGGCAGAGCTGGTTGGAACATAAACCTTCCTGGACTTGAGGGATGGCTGGAGCACAAGGCTCGGCTGCTGTGCCCAGCTGCTGCTGCTGCTGCCTCACAGCCAGAGCCAACAGCCATGAAATGTAATTTCTCTACCAAATGCTGGTGTCACGATCACTTGCTCTTGAAACACTGCCTGGGACTTCAGAAGCATATTAAGTAACACAGGAGCTGCTTCTGAGAGGTTCCCAGGAAGATGAACTGATCAACTGAGAGCCAAAGCAGAGGTGAGGATGAAGGGATTTTAGTTGATATTTGCTTCCAGAGGCTTAAATAAATGCTTTTTAAACCCTAAAACACAATATTAAAGTGTTGAATCCCAATGCTTTTGGCAAAAGCTCCCTCATCTAGGAATGATTTCATATCAGCCAAGCTGTTAAGCAGAGGTTGTCATGGAAACAAGTTTTATTCAAATGATATGGCCAGAGATATACTGTATTTAGTGAGTTCTTCATTTGCTGCATATTGGGAACATGTCAGAACTAAATGATATTGCATAACTTTGTTTTCTTAAAAACAACCTGGCTCACTGTCCCTGGTTTTCCGACAGGCTTGTGTCCAGTCCTGCCTGGGACAGAAGGTTTTCCACACAGTACCTGCTCCACAGGAGAGGCTCCTCAAGCATCTGGTGCCTGCTAGCTCCCAGAGAAGTCTTCCTTCAAATACATGAACCTGGCCAAATCAAACAGGGAACTTTGTCCACATCCTAGGAGGAAATGCATGGGTTTGGGTTTG